>JALDNG010000015.1:5855000-6215000 GCA_024349245.1 Neodontobutis hainanensis
TCCTTGTTGATATCTCTCTTCTGGTAAAAAGGCTTAATTGCCAGCTTTACCTCCTCAATAGCTCTCTCCTGCATGTGCAGCTTCTTTAAGTACTGCTAAAATGAGATATTTATGTCTCACATCACTGCATTTAGAAACAGCTATGGATGTAAATAAAGCTCTTTTTACCTTGTCTTTTTTAAATATATCTCCATCATCTGCCTCTGATGTTTCTCGATGCGTACTGTCAGACCCTGATGAGCTCTGCGGATCAGTACAAGCCTTCGACAGATCACCGACAGTAACTGTTCCGGTAAGGTCCTGTCATAGAAAAAAAAAAAAAAAAACATAAACATGTAATGGAAGTTTATGCAGTACTTACTTCATATCAGTAAAATAAAATGACAATTGTACAAGTGATAAATAAATGTTTTTAAAAATGTGCATAAGACAGTATTATTCAAGAATGTAATGACACTTTTATTTGATATAAACGTTCAATAAAAAAAAGAAAATTACAAAATGGAATTGTTCCTGCATCAGTTTTAATTTCGTTTACTGAGAAAATGCTTCAGTCTAAGTTTCAAGTTCACCACGTGACTGCCTGTTTGGATGCGTTTCTCTGAACAAACACTGCCACCTTCTGGAGACGCTTTGTTCTTCGGCTACTTGTGACATGTTTTACCTGAGAGCCTGAGGGGGCCGCAAAAGACGGTCGGCGAAGTCCCTCTTGCTTTAGCTTCAATTTGTATAGCGCCACCTCTGAACATGAAAATAATAGTTATACATAACAAATTTCCTTCTGCTATAGTACAAAAATAGAATGCTATGGAATGTCTGTCTGCGAGTATCACGTTTAGTTTTGTGACTTACTACTTGCTGATTTCTCCGGCTGAGGTCCCTCGGGCTCCTGAATATTCCAAGTGACCCTCTTGACATGTGTCTTGGATTTAGCCCCAACAGCAGTCTGCTCTCCTTCACTCTTCGTCTCGTTTTCTTCTTTCTCTTGTTTGACTTTTGTTCCTCCGGCAGATTTCAACTTAATACCTAAGCTGTCTAGCATTACGTCTATGTTGAAGTCATCGTCGGAGTCCGAGGGTTGATGAACTTCCTGCTTTGCGGTAACAATCTCGACCTCGGCGCTCAGTTGTTCTGACGTGTCCTGGGGTTGTGCGAGGGAAGGGGTCGAAACGGCAGTGGGATTGGGACTTGTGGTAGAATCTGACAGGACTGGGTTAGAGTGAAACCTCTCAGGGGACTTTGCCGCAAATTGATCTGATTCACAAATCTCAGTCTTAATAGCGTCTTGCAGAGTTTCTTCCTTAAAACATCTTTCTTGCTTAAAATATTTTTCCGTCACTGTAACAGGGGTGTCCGTTTCTTCTTTCTTTATTATTTTATTGATTGTTTTATCTTCAAACATGTCAAGTGACGGGCATTTTTCTTTTTTAATTTCTTTATTTGTTTTAATCTTTTTGTCTGCGGCTGTGGTCTGTTCTTCTACCTTCAATTTCTTTCGTTCTTTTTTTATCTGAGAAGTAGAAGAGGAAGGAGGCTCAGATTTATTATTTCTAGAAGGTTTTTCCACTTTGTCAGAAGAACTTTCCTCTTTTTTCTTGTCCCTTGAGTTTTTTTTGTCTTTTGTAGATAAACTGTTGGAACCAGATGTTTTCTGGGACTTTACTGAGGAGGTCTCTTTCCTTTTCTCTCTAGAGCTGGATCGAGACCGGTGTCGTTTCTTCTCTTTTGAATGCGATTCTACTTTGTCTCTCAACAAGGGATAGCGTGCATGATCTTTCCTTTTTTCCCTGGATCTAGACGTAGAGCGGGACCTGGATTTTGAATGAGTTCGACCACGTTTTTTCTCTCGTGACCTAGACCGGGATCTAGACCTTGATTTGGCCCGAGACCAATCACGTTTCTTATCTTTGGAAGTGCGTCTCCTCTCTTCTTTGTCATCATTTCTTTCAGTGCTCTGTTGATGTTTCCTTGATCTTGAGCGCTCTCTGCTGGTGGAGCTGGACCTGGACATAAAGATATGCAGACAAAAAACAGATTAACAAACTGGTGATTTTTGTTTATTTATCAACATTTATAGAACACAAAATAATTACCTGGATCGCCTCTTTTCCTTGGATTGTGATCGGGAACGGCGTCTCTTTTTGGACGTCTTTTCCGGGGATTTGGACTGTGAACTGTCAGAAACCATGTGAGTCCTTCTCCTTTCTTTTGACCTTGATCGTCTTGACGGCTTTACTCTGTCCTTTTCTTTCTGACAGCCTCCGAGTTTGGCCTCAGGGTGGCCATGCCTTCGATTTCTCTCTGCACTGCTAGACCGGGGCCCTTGCTCTTTAGAAGGTTTCTTGGAGGACTTCTCACTGCTCAAATCTTTTGATGGGGATTTAGTATGGGGTTCAGTCTTAATTTCTGTCTTTTCTTGCTTTTTAGAACAACTAGAGCCGGATGCTAAGGAAGTGTGGTTATCCTTGGGAGGATCAGTCATTTCAGGTGCTTCCTCATCTGTTGCAGTCTCCTCTTTGATTTTTAAAAGATCCCATCTATGCTGAACTGGTTGCCTGTTGTCCTCGTGTTTAACAGTTAGAGTTTCACCTTCATCAGATTCTGGCTCAGTCTTTATTGTACTCTTAAGTGCTACATTTTGCTTCTCAATACAAAAGTCTTTGAATCTTGATTCTTTTTTAACCGTTACCTTTTCTTTTGTGTACTTCAGTTCCTGTGTAGACATTTCCTGAGCAGCAGTTGTCTCTGTTCTGTCTTGTGATTGTGGACTCTGTGTTTCAACTTTCTCTTGGCCCTTCTCACTTTGTGAGAAATCCTCTTCTTTTACTAAACTAGGTGACTTTTCTTTAAGTCGAGAACTACATTCCAGATTTGTGTTCTCGCCTTCATCACCTGAGCTGCTTAAATCTGATTCGGTGGGATTAAAGGGGTCATAAATATTATTACTGGCTATAGAACGTGATGCTAGAAGCTTCTGCTTATCTCTATGCAACTGTCTCTTTCTTTCTTCTTCATCGTCGTCTTTTCCTTTACATTGCTCTTGTAAGTTAGCTCCACTTGAAGCAACTGATGTAATGTTTAGTCGCCTTGAGTGCCATGAATTGCCACTGGAGCTAATACGGAAGCTCACTGAAGTCGAGGATGAAGAAGAGCATCTCTGATGATTGGCATGTGATGCAGCAGAAGATGACGAAGAGGAAAAAGAACCTGAGAAGCCTGCAGAAGAGCCTGCCCCGTCAGACCTGCTCCTCTGACTGTCTGTTCTGCCGTGTTGCTGGTCCACAGAATGCCGTCGTTCTTTGTCCCCAGCGAGACTGTTAATGCCAGTTTCAAGCACGCCATAACTATTAGTACTAGAGCTAGAGCTACTGCTGCTGGAACTCCCAGTTCTTCTATCATTTGGACTACTGCCATTTTTACTAGGAGCATCATCAAGACTACTTTCTCTTTTTATTTTTGGTATCCTGGGCAGCACAGACACATCCACCCACATGGGTTTTGTGGGTGCCTTGGCAGAATGGGACTGGGATGGCGTTCTGCTCTTGAAGGTGGAGTCTGGGGTGTGTTCTCTTACTCCATTATTTATCTGTTGCTGCCTTTGGTTTGGCCTGTTTGGCTCATTTGGAAGGGAGCCTAGTAAATGTGGGCTACCTCTGGGTGGTACATGGGAATGGAAGGTGTTTTCATTATGGCCAAAAGTGGAGGCTATGGGAGATAAGTGAGAAGAGCTCGGAGATAAATGTCCATTCAGAAGGCTCTCAGAAGATCCCAGTCCGCCTATATGGTCGGGCAACATTCCTGGACTGTCCTGCAAGTCTGCATCTCCTGAACTACCACTTTTGCTGTAATCTGACTTTAATGTAGTTGTCAAACTCACTAAAAAGGTAAGGTGGGGGAATTTATTATTATTATCATCATCATCATTATCATCATCATCATCATTTGAATGTACAACAACAAACTAACATGCATATAAAATCATTTAATGTAAAATTAATAAAAATTTTGACTGAGCGCCATATACTTACTTGGTTTTGTAGCCTTAAGGGAACCATCTCGATTGATAACCACATCAGAGCTGTCCATTAAGAGCATGCTCTGTCCCGAAAGTATGCTGCCCAACAGATCAGGTACAGGGGCTGCCTCAACAACACCCCCGACCTGTGGGATACTTACAGACCTCCTGGTAAAGCACAGTTAACACAAATATTGTAATTTCATAGGAAACTGAAACTAAGACTATTTGTTATAATTAACAACATAAAAAATACCTTGTTCACTGTCACTCTAAGTTATGTTACTTACAATAAGATGTTACCTGGAAAGACTAACTGGTCGAGCCACTGGTTGATGAGAACGAAAGGCAGAGCGTGAGATCCCTCGTCTTTTGGCTTCTAGCAGAGAGGAGTCGTGGCCATGCTGTATGTCTTCACTAATTCATCAGATAAAACATTTAATTTAAGGCATGTTTAATGCTTAGCTTCCAACAAAATAAGCTGTGGCTTAATATTCAGTTCAAAAGTTTAAGTTAACTTTATATGGGTATAAGCCAGGCCACATTTTTTACTTCAAAACTTTTACTGTAATTTACAAAGCACCTTGATAAAACGGACAAGGACTCATACCGGTCAACAAATGGGTCCAGGTCAAAAGGATCTCCATAAATGGAAAGAGAAGCTGCACCAATGTCAGCACGCATGTTGCTCAGTGTGCTCTCTGAAGGTCGGTATACTGTTGGAAGTGATGAGCTCTTCTTGTCCTTTACAATGCCAAGACTGTTAGCAATGCGACTTCGAGTGGTGGCTGTTTTTTTCATCATCTAATTTAAAAACAATAGCATAGGTAGGCGGCAATAGACCAAATAAATTTGACATATGTAGCAACACAGTGTATTTAATAAATTAAAAAAAAGGGTTTGAATAAACGTACTAGCTTTTTTCTAGATTTTGTCCTCCTCACTTTCCGTTTTCGTCGCCTTGTTCCTGTGCTGGCTGCTTTTCCCTTTGTAGTCTTGGAGGAGTTTTTTTTGCCTTTTCTGGCTTTTCCTGTTTAAACAATAATGAAACAACTTCAGGAAGTAAAGGAAGCAAAAATCTTAAACCTCTGACTTACGTCTTATGTTTGCGTATCAATTTTATTGTTATTGGTGCATTTTTTAAAACGTTTACCCAACCTTTTTTACGACGGCGTGTGGATGTGGCTCGAGGTGTTAAATCCCGTACATACATAGCAGAGTTTAGACCAGCTACCACAGCATTTATAGTTTCATCCAGCCACGTGGATCGGATCAGATACGTAGGGGCAAACTAGGAGGAGAAAGTCTGTTTTAATTTAGTTTCTTAATCACAGTCCATTGTGTGTTAACAAACAACCCAATATGCATTGTCTCTTAAAAGCTACACATTTATTCTACAACCAGCAGTAGTTAAGGCTACTAAAATAATGCAAATACAACTTCATAGTGGTTATTAATATGCAAAAAACACACACTTTGAATACATTTTCTATTGCAATATACAGCCAGGTGCATGTGAAGGGTACGTTAGAAAGCCAAAACGGAAGCATCATGCTTCATGCCAAACCTCTTGTGTGCGTGCCTGGGTGATGCGATGGCGGTTCACGTTAGCCCGAACTCTCTCACTGTGCTGGGTACGGGCAATAGCTCGAGTGGGACCGGCAACATGGGACCGAGAGCGACTAGAAGCAGGACTTGCAGTGGAAGGTAGAATCTCTGACTCACTTATCTCCTCAGCTGAACCTCCTGAACCAGAAGGAAATAAATCATACTACTGCAACAGTGCTTATGAATCCAAGGCTGAGTAATTGAAAGTGTATAGACTAACTGGACTGGCGGTTATTTGCTCGACATTCAGGACAGAACCATTCTTCGACTGGTACAGCATCAAGTGGAGGTGTAAGGCATTCCATGTGATACCTATATAAAGAAAAAGAAAATTTCAGTCAGCTTGTATTAGTGTGCTCTTCCACTACGTGGTGAGGTCATTTCTAAACTACACTGTACCCAGCATCACAGCCATCACAGAGCAAGAGGCGATCCTCGCGGTCACTGGCTCCACAGACCTCACAGCTCGTCTCCTCCAGTTCTGGATCTATTGTGTCCTGCTGACACTGCTTCACAGGCTTTTGCACAGTGATCTAAATGACACCACAAAAGTCAACAATGACAAACCACACCACAGATGCAGTAATATATAGAAATGTAATGTAAAGACACATACCATTTTCTGCACTTTGCCTCCATAGCAGGTTCGCAGGTATATATACTTGAAGTTAACTCGGTCTATAGGACATGAGTTTGCATTCTGAAAAATAATTAATATAATAATAATAATAATAATAATAATTTGTTACAGTGGTAAACTTACAGTTTTTTTGAGGCTTATCCAATGAAACCACTCACCTTTGACCATTCAAGAATGCAGTCAAGGCAGAAGTAGTGCTCACAGGTCTCCGGTGTTGCCACAGGCTGCCTGTTTATCGAATGCAGGCAGATAGGACACTTCTCCGCCTCCTCATCTGAGCTGACCTCCACATGGTCAGCAGAGGTCCCTGCACATGCTTCCTCCTCAGGCTTACCATCACCTTCCTCATCCTCCTCCTCTGCCTCCTCTTCATATAGTAACATGTCAGTATATTTAATACAGCAGAGTATCACTGTTATTAAATTATCTTGCAATCATAATTACCATCATCTTCATCCTCATCTTCTTCCCCGTCTAAATGTTCCCCTCCTTCATCCTCTCCACTTTCCGACTCTCCCTCATCATCAGACCCAGCATCATCGGAGTCATCTGAAAAATATGACAAGGAGAATAGACAGTGGTGCTGAAAATGATAAGAACAACTGACAGATCAAAAAAAATTAACCTTTTTTGCCTCTAAAACATGATTTAATTTCATATTGTTCATAAAGGAGGCTCTGAGCACAAATAAAGATTCCGTGCAAAAACATCTTTAAAAAGTAACGTTCTTAGCGCCGTCTGCTGTTAAGGTGTTAAAGACGTAATGTTGTCTTAATTATTTAAAAATGATTGAACAAACTCTTGGCATTCCCGTGCGCCAAGAGACTTGGTTTGCCTAAGTGTGATGCAAGGCAACACTCCAGCGGTATTTAAATGTGATTGGTCGGTACGGAACATATCTGAGGAACCGACTGGGTTACGGAGCTTTGCCAGACTGAGGTCCTGTTTATAAAATATACAGAGAGCTCACGTCAGGCTGTGCCAGGCAGGCGAACTGTTTTTATTCACTTTTAACTTTTTACAGTCCATCTCTCTGGCAGTATATTTCCTGAGAACTGTAGGCCACACTTATTTTTTGTAAATCTAATGACAGCTCTATTTTATATTTTTGATAGAACATAATGATGACTGTAGATATATAATTTGTTTTATGGATATTTTAATAATGGTCAATTCAACAAACTGAAACCATTTAAATATGCAAAGTGTTCTGATCATTTTGAGCGCCACTGTAAGCATGCAAATGTAGGAAGTTTGAAATGATTTACATCATCTTCATGGGCAATAAAGTGTGACCCATCCTAATCAGCATTGGAATTATCAATAAAGTTGAATCTAATCTAATCTGTCTTGATTGAATGTGCAATGGCAATAAGCTTAATTTCCTCAAACTGTTTTCTATTTTAGCTACAACTTCAAGCATACAAAGAAAACAAGAAAACAAACTTTAACTGTGATTCTGTAGAACAATTTACGGAAGCCAGGTTTCATAGGGTACTACGAATCAAACCATATAAATATCCAGATCCAGTGCCCATTTTATGATGGCTAAAATACAGAAACTAGTAATACAATCATTCCTTCCAGTCTTTTGCATGTCATCTTAACTATTGTCCAGTTGTGATCTAGTGCTGCCATAAAAGAGCTGCCGAAACTTCAGGTTATTCAAAACAGGGCTGCAAGATTAGCACTAGGCTATTTGTTGAAAAAATAAAATAAAAGCATAAACTCATTGCATCAAAGGATGTCAAAGTCAATGACAGCTCTGCACTGAGCCATTCCAAACTGGAATAAGTTGCCTCCAACTGATTTCTAACCATGGTAGATTCAAAGGGAAACTGAAGCAAGCAATAATTCAAAATGAAATTATATTGACCAATTCATGACAACGCTTTAAATGCTTTAACCACTCCACCACACACTTCTTCATTATTATAATGATTTCACTTAAATTGACTTTAACTCTAGACGCTGCTCAAAAAGGTTGCATTTGAATATCCTACAATTATAAGATTTGAATAAGATTTTAATCAGAAAAAGGCATATTCATACCTGAGATGGCCCACATTGCTGCTCTTTTTCCTTTGCTTTGAGAAGCACTGTGGTTTACCAACTCATCTTGGCTGTCATCTTCATCCATGGTTCACCATTAGAAATTATTTCTACTATCTTTGAATAGTTCTGCAAGACAAATGGATTGTATTATGTCGTACTTGAAAATGTGTAATCACAGTTCAATTTTTTGCACTATGACAGGATGATATTATTTTGTCCCATGAACGATAACAAAAAGTAATGGCACATGCTAAACAAAAAACTAATTAAAATAAACCATAAGCCATGGTTTTATAAGTTAGCATGTAGCAGCTTCCTGCAAACGTCGCTGCGGCTACCAGTGTAAACAAAGAGGTTAAACGCCTTTAGACAACAGGTTTTACACGCGTTTTAGGATAAATGCCATCAGCGAAAGCTGCAACATACAGAAATTATATGTTCGTAATGGTAACTGTGGACAATGACCTATGAAGCTAAACAATCAAAACTAGCAATGTTAGCATTGGCGTGTTAGCTAAAAATAGCTAGAACCACGGTCAGAGCCGTTGTATTAATAGACAGGGTGTAGGGACAGTTCTACAAATCCACTGCTTCACCTGTTGAACAAATGCTCTTATGTGAATATTTAAAGGGTTATTTACAACGTACCCTAGGTAGTAGTGAGGCGTAAGAGAGAGTGAAATCTCCACTGTTGTTGAGTGACACCACCGGCTGCTGGATAGAGGCAGAAATGGCCGAGTGTTTCTCTTAAAGAGACAGCGTCTCTCAAAGTCACATGTGTTCATTAACATTTTTAGGACATTACACTGCACAACGACCATTGTACAGGTATGAAAGTATCTGCAAACATGCAACAAACATGAATGATTTAAGCGCTGTTATTATTTTGCTTAGAAAGTTGCAGAAATATATCACAATGAAAGCCTTTTAGTGTTCTTGTTCAACCCTATATGTCCAGTGCTAAAGTTTTTGTTTTGTTTCTTGTTCTTTAAATAAAAAGGTTACAGTGGCCTTAGAAATGTTTTAAAGCATCTATGTTAAAGGTATGTATGCAGAAGGAAAGATTGTAAACAAACCTTGTCTCTTGCCCCTTGTTCTGTTTTAGTGCTTTATGAAGGTAAAGTGAAAGTTAAATCCAGGTTTATTCTGCCTTTAGATAAAATCCAAACTGGCTTTTCCATTTTCTGTGCATGATTAGGCCTGTTGTGTAAAAGTTTTACACTAAAACAAATCCACTCCATGTAAATGTAAGAGGTTAATAACAACATTTTGTCAAATTTTACCAAATTAGTTATTCATGAGTTTTATCTATGAACAAAGTAAAATTGTGGAAGACAGATTGTTGATTGACAGATACATTCAAATACTGTACATTGTTTTATAGGGGATTTTCATTTTTATTCAAATGGTGAAAAAAAAAATGTATTGCATTCAAACTTATTAACCTCATATCTAAATTGACTGTTTGTATTCCTCCTACACTGTGAAAGCCAACCCTGCTGTAGTGATGGTTATTACAATAATACAAAGCATATTCATCAGTAAACACACTTGTATTACAATAAGCTTCCTTAGAGTAAGACCATTCCATTTGTGCCTGACCCTGTGGGCTTCAAAGTGATGAATGCTGTTTTGTGAGATTTAAAACGAAAGTAAAACAGAGCTAACAACAGATGTGACAACTGTATTGACATACCATAATCTCTTGTTACCCACCTTTGAATCTCAGTGTGTTAGTAAAAAAAAAAATTATAAATATTTATCAATGGTCTGTTGTTTAATTGGTACAATTTGCTTTTTAAATTTAAAGACAAAACCAAATGTACTATTTATTACAGTGTTATGTTTGTACACAAATATGGGTCCATAACTCAAATTCACTTATTTAATGTTCGTTTGTAAAGTTGAACAAACTTCTTCCACTTTTCACCTTTTTCACTTAGCTTTTACTTGACCTCTGTCAAAGAACATACCATGTGCTACCATAGGTTGCTTTAAGTAAAAAATAAGTCCTAAGAAATAATGTTAATAAGTGAACCATTAAAATTCAATTTCTGACATTTCCTGCCGGTTTATTTCCATTACGTTTTTTTTTTTGTTTACTGTCAGAGATTAAATAGGTCTTTAGAAAAGAAAATGGTGATTAAAACACTGGGCTTGGTCTAATATGTATTGGAACACGTCATGGTGTCCTTAATTCCTTTAACGTGGTAAATAATTAAGCTTTATTGTCGTTTTCCTCCCTTCTGTCATCGTCACATCACTCTGTCATGCTGCATCCTTGGTACGTGCACATCTACACTCTGCTCATGGCAACACTGTACACAAGTAAGCCGAGTTCAACCACTTCCAAGTGTAGGGGTAGCTAGGCTAGTCTTTTCACAAACCAGCTAAAAATCGACTATCGCAGCTCCAATTACACTTATGGTTCTACACGGCGAATATTTGATTATAAAATGACTTGTGTCCTATCCGCGGTTGGTTAAATTATTCATGTGGACAGGAAACTGTTAAAGAGGTAATGGTTTGTTCCTAATGTACGACGTGCAAAACCGAACGCACCGCACCCCAACTATAACTCTAAAAATATATCAAACCCACTCGTTGTACTGACCCCACCCTCTCTCGTTTTTGATTTGTCAGTTATCCCTAGAGGGCGGGGACTCACAGTGCGTTGCCAGCGTCTATTGGCTACAAACGGTGCCGGTTTGTCTCTCATTAGCATAACCAGGACGGGTTGCAGATGCAGGGGAGTGGGCAGGGTTGGGGTAGTGCAAGTGAACTGAACTTCAGCGTCGGTGTAGGCTATTTGATATTCTTTAAATTCAGCTAACTTCAATCGCGTACTGTGATTTCTATAAAGGGAAAATTAATACTTGGTTTGGCTAAAGGGCTGACTTGCTTCCATCCGAATTATATTTTTTTTAAACACATCTAAAAGAAAACTTGACCATGGTAAGTAGCTCTCTTTATCTGATCCAGTTCTTTATTTCCTCAACATTTTGTCAGTATATAGGCCACACATGTTCTGTTGTTACACATTAGATTTCTCCTAATAATTTTAGACAAGATTAATAATATTTTTGAAAATTAGCACTGATATTCAAGTCGTTGATGTGTAACCAATAGGAGCGGTGGGATAATTACATTTGTATAGTTTGTCCCACTGTTGGTATAGTTTTTGATACTATAAGTGTTGTTTTTATTTTTTCCTTTGTGTAGCCTTAGTGATAACATAATTTGCCATGTGTTATAAATGTTTCATCAATAGGTTACAAAGGCTCTCTTCCTATCTGACGCTTAAGTATTCCTGTTTTTATTACGACGCCTTTGTCTGTCACTCCACAGATTGTTCGCTTATTGTTGTCACATTTATGGGCTGTGATCTAAAAGCAGGTAAGCCACTGACTAACGCACATTGTGCCAATTGCCAGTTCCACTGTGCGTGTGACAGCGGCTAACCTGGTTTTGGGAACACCACGTCCAAAATCCAGCCCGAGCCGGACCAGACACCTACAGTAGCCTATATGAACTCATGTCCCATGCACATTGCTGGGACCGGCCTGATCAAGATGATTACCCTCCCAGTGGTCTCCATGTGTACTGTAGCCTATTTCCTCTTAATGTGTACTGTACCTTGTTGAGGGCTTGTTGACTATAGATTCAGTGTCTGCAATGCCGATGTTGTTTCAGTTTCTGTTTCATTTGCATGATTAACATAATGTCTAGTTTTACTTTGTTTTATTCTTCACTTTTATTCTTTATTTATGTAAAAAAGTATATAAAAAGTCAAATCTGTACTCAACTAATCTGTGACTTTATCTATTGCCTATTCAATCGTTGTGTGAAAAGATAAGTCTACCATGTTATAGCCTACTCATTAAGTTGTAGGTCATTTGTAGTCTCAATGTAAAGGGGCAAATCCACATTCAGATTTATTTTCCAGTCACTCCAGCCGCTGGTTTTAAATCAGTGTTATGATTTTAAATTCAGTTTTGCTGTCCCTATTAAACTCATTCGTCTTTCAGAGGGCTGATTTTTGTCGGGGTCATTCAGAGTGCCATTGTACGTGCAAAGTAATTCCCTCAGCATGGTGTCTTCCAACATCCTCAATCTGTTAATATCCTCCTGTTTATGAGTTTGGATTTACTAGATTGATTTAGGAACAGTGGATGGACACCCCTGTTTTTTTTACTTATCTCAAATTGAATACTGGCATATGGCAATCTAAAAATAAGCAATTGGATCAGAAGAGTCTGTGGGACATTTGGGAACCTCATTAGTGGTCACATGGCTGAGTGCACGTAGCAAGTGAATGAAGTAGCTTAAAGTAGTAGCATCACTCTCGTTTTACAGGCAGGTGTCAGTATTGGACCATGCTGTGGTGTATCACCAGACACCCAAACAAGGATTTGCCGCTTATCTAACCCCTGCCAAGCTAGACGGGTCTAAGTCTTCTGTATTTAATCCAATTTTACATAATTGATTATATCATAAACTCACACTTCACATGCAGAGCAAGGTGAAAAGTTCATTTTGTGAAGGGGAGATGAGAAAATCATAAAGAAAGTTTGTAATTTTCCTTTGGAATTCTTTGAAATTTCATTAATATTTATAGAAGTCCACAGGGTTTTAGACGGAGAGGACAGACGTAAGCCAGAGGAAACTCAGTCACTTGCCAGGGTGACGGCCAGTGTGTTTACTCAGGAGGATAAACAAACAGGAAAGGAGTTGAGGACGTGCACATTGAGTGGAAGCCATACTTGTGCCATTGAGTGGTCATTCAGGGTGTTTTTGTGTTTTCACAGTTGACAGAATACAACAAAACAAATCATTATCTCTCATTAGGGGTGAGGTTTGGACTGGCAGTAGTAGTTATTTTCCCATGAATTATCAGATGGGCAGAGGCCAGTAAAAATTAAAATGATTGTGAGTGTGTAACATGGAGTAATAAAAAACATCTGAGAATAGCTTCTAAACAGATTACTGGACACTTCCAAGGCTTCTTGTGCTCTAGTAGTCCCATTCTGTCGAGGTATTGAGTTTCATTGCCTGTAACAGAAGCAGATGTGCTGCCAGGATGTTCGCCACATTTCTCTTACACATTCACCAATGCACCTTTCCCGTCAGCCACCTGTAAATTCCTGCTTTTAAATGGCCAGAAATGATAAGACTGCGTCATAGAACACATTGTGACGCTAACATAGGAGGCCATGCATATTTCAAAACCCATAACATATTCATAATGCATGGAGACTCATGTTACTGTAATTTTTTAGAGAATATACAATATTTTTAGTATATTAATTATTCACCACAGAATATTTTTTGAATCTTTTTGTGGAAAAAAAAGTAATCTATTTTTAAAAATATTACATATAAAAAAATTTTAAAAATACAATCCATTTTCAATCTAAAACACAATGTACGTTTTATTATATTTAAATACATAATAATAATTCCTCTAGGTAAAATTCTAAATTATTTTACATTTAATACAGGTACATATCAGTATACAGTAGCAAAACTGTGTAAATATATTTGTCTTATGTACATATAGCATGTATAATCAGGGTAGATTAAATGACAGAAAGTGACAAAGAGTGAGGTTAAATAATAGGTGACGATGACAACAGTGAACAAATTTCCCTTGGCCAAGTGGCTCCATGTTTTATCTCCATGACGTCTCTTGGGATGTGAGGACTGCAAGACACACAGAAATAAGTGGGGATGACGCTCCCTTTAGTTTTGGACAACACCATTTAACAAAGACAGAATATAGTGGCCCAGGCCAATCAACAATATCCACACCATGCTTGACAAACTGAAGCTGACACATGACAACGGTAAAGTCCCACAAAGGCTTAGGTCTGTGGATGAATTCACACAACAGTTTTGTTTTAGGCAAGTCTCTGTAACTAGTGCTGGAATGCCAGTAGGACACCACACATAAAAGGTAAAGGATGAGAGCACACTCAAACACATCAAGTTGACCTGTCAGCGTAGAAAATGTATGATAAAATGCTAAGTGCTGTCATACAGTAAAGAGTTGCTTGATGTATCAATAGTGACATGGAAACATGGAAAACAGATTTCCTCATTTTGCAATTGTAAGAACTTTGGTAAGCAAGTTCATTCTTAATCGAGAGGCACAATGCAAGTCATGACAGGTCAAATGTTTGGTGTAAAAACAGGAAAAGAACCAGGCGCAGAAGAATATGAAAATTAGTTGTTTTTTTTTACACCATGGTCGTGCTGCATACATCTGAAATGTATTCATTCTTTTAGTTTGAAGATTCACAAAAATATACTGTCAAATGTTATTTGCTTTTGAATTCAGGAGCAGAGCTGAAATACATTTCTGTGCAGGCACACCAGGACCACGGCGTCACACAGTTAAAGACTAGAACAGTGCAACACACTTCAGAGCCCTCAATGATAGGCTCTTGCTCTTTGGGAGTCAAGGGTCACCAAAGTACAAGGCATTGTATAGATACACCTCTCACATATAAACAGTATCCATACTGAAAAGGCAAAAGGAAATGACATTGGTCTCTTTTCATATCACAGTATATAAACAGAACTACAATCAGAATGTCTGCTACAGTCATTCCCAAATGCAAATGGTATCATTTATGAATCAATAAAAAGCAAATGCTGCTACAAGATTGATAATACAAAAGGTCTCCCTATTACTCAAGTGGGAATGTTGAAATGCATAAAAAGCAGCAGCTGTTAGCCCAGCACATAAAATGGTTAGAGGGTAAGCATAGAGCAATATTTAAAAGAAAATGGGAGAAGGAATGTAGATGTGGCAGATAAAATATGCTCTAAAACATGATACTGCAGGAGTAGTAGATGTTAGCTTTGAATGACAGAGCAAAGGAATGAGCCTGAGCAGTAGTAAGGACCTCCACCAAAGAGATGCAACCAACACCAAAAACAGCTTTGAGATAGGAGTAGCAGGGGGCTCTGGGACCAGGGCAGGGCAGGAGAAGAGCAGAGCGGGGCGAACTCGGGAAGCTGCAGAGTCTCACACATACACACCCTCGGGGTTGAGGCTGGACACCAGAGGGTTTTGGAGATTACGTGGATGGCCCAGGAACTGTTTGGCAGTGGGGCGGGGTGGTGACTCTACAGGAGTGTCACTTCGGCCTATGAGTGAGGAGGAGAGAACCATCAGGACTTGACATGACTTTAATAGACATTTCTATTTTTATAATAGCGCTTGGAAAATGCCTCAAACAGCACCCATGGATAAGACAAATGTTAAATAACATTAAAAAAAAATTATGAAAAAAGTGGCTTGTCTGAGTGTGTATCCTTCATTAAGTGTAAATCATAAAGGCATAATATATTATGTAATAATAACAGAACCCTTTTTTTTACTTTTTATAGCCAAGATGAGAATTATTTAGTTTTTTGCCAATGTTTATGCTGTCAGTGAGTGGGTAGAAAACATTAGTAAGTGGTTTGATAATCAGAGACTGGATAAATACAAGCTTTATGGATACGTCAAACACAACATAATCAAGAATTATACATAAACTCTGCTACCGAGAATACACTATTAGCTTTTTAGCGTTTTTTCTCCTCCAGTTTATTGCAAACAACACAGCAGCAAGCTAACTTGAAATATGGTTGGATTTTTTTTTTATTATAGCACAGAATGGTATATCATTTTGTATTGGGCTAAAACACCACCCATCATGATTTGGGCACCATCATCTGAATCTCCAAAGCATTTCAATAGTTCTAGTTCTACAGAATTTCTTTTCCAGTAGTAAGTCTAAAGACACCTCTCCCTTCTTTCTCTTTTTTTTTCTTTTTTTCCCCTTTCCTCCATTAATAAATAACTGGAAATTTTGATTTCTGCTGTCAGAAAACTATGGAATAACAGAATAGTAACTGTGGTAAATAATTAAAAAATGAATTACAATATTAATATTGTGTCTTAGCTGTAAAAATAGTCCATACTTCTGTTCCCGTGGCTGTCCTGTAGAAGATGTGCCAGTTCCTGCTCCAGCTGCTCCTGGAACTCGCTGCGTGATTGAGTGTGTGCTGGCAGAGCACCTGTCTGCTGGATAAACTGCTGCAGGTTACACTGTCGAAGCTCCTTATTCAGCTCCTCCAGCTCGTCTTGTTTGTCCTGAGGAGGAACAAACATGGAAGCACACCAGAGAAAATTTAAATGATTATGAAGCTTATGTTGTACAAATCAGAATGCTCAATTATCTAACAGCTCTAAGGCTGTATTATCTACATTCATTGATAAAATATAGTAATATGATGCATACCATTAGTGAGTGAAAATGCTAGTCAGCTTCTTTTCACCACACAGGGGCGGTAAAGACTAAACAGAGAGAAGCTAGGAAACGAGACCCATCAGTTTTTCCAGCCCTCACCTTCAGTAAATCACAAAGGCCTGACAACTACAATCTCAGCTTCTCTTGCTTCCCCTGATTACAGGAGTTTCCAAGCTTCGAAACAGATATACAACCTTGATCATTTCCTTCCTGCACTATTAACTGACCATGTCCCAGAGGATACAAATTTCATCAGCTCTCATTATTGAAAATTTGGACTTTAAGATCCCCTGTGGAGAAAGAGCGCGTCACCTTCACACCGACAGCTTAAACTAACAAGCCAGTCAATCAGTCTTAACTGCCTATCCATTTCTGTTTAATCAATGTGTCTGCCCACAGTAGCCTTGGCGAGCCTACGTGTGTAATTAGTATTGGACTCCCGACAGCCCGCTGAGGTACTTCACACCTGCAAGTCTGCCTCCATTAGCTTAATGACAGGAAAGCTGCGCTCATCACCCCTCACTTAAATACTCTGTCGCCACCTCCACATATCAGCTGATAGACGACTGGAACCACAGTCTTTCACCGTTTTAAGCCTTGTCCTTTATTTTTACAGTTTGCTGTTGATACAGGTAACATGTAATTTGAGGAAACAAGTTTTGTATTCCTTGATAACCGTCTTGGTGGCTAAAGTGTCTGTGGTTAGAACTCTTGAGTGATAAATTCTTTACTGTGGCAAGTTATAGCATGTTGTGAATGACAATCACATCTTTGTTCTGTTTGGAACATCTTAAGACTACTCGCTGTCAGTAATGCAGCAAGTCTCTTGTCAATGTGACCATAACATACATCCTCCCCATGGCCCTCAAATAGTAATAAATCTGTCAGGTTCAACCCAGGAGTCACATGCCTCTCTCCATGAGAATGACACAGAGCCAGCAAATGAGCTCATCATTTGTGGTTTTATTATCTGCAGCCAATTAGATTTTAACTTGATGCTCAGTTGAGAAAAAAAATAATACACAATAACATCATAGTGTTTATGAACAACAAAAAAGTTGTCTACTGCACACTAAAAGATAAAATCAAGTCTTCTCAGTGTTTTTGGTTAAAGCTACCCTGAAACAGTTCAAAAGTGGACACAAATTTCACATGGATTACGAGGAAACTAGAGTTTCAACTGGGTTAGGCCTTTATTGATACAGCCACATGACAACCACCAAAGGTAAACAATGACGACACAAACGCTGCCATCTTAAGATTAAAGACTTTGTATATGAAAAATGCGATTTGTATCAACTGAACAAAGGTAACAGGAGTATATACTGTCAAATGTTAATGTACTATCAGCATTAATACAATATAGTAAGTCAGTAGTCAGCATATAAATCATACCAAGAAATTGCCTTAAATGTCTGTGTCAAGAGTTCTTTTGTCATTAGTCTCTAGTGTTGTCTGTCTGCTGCAGGATACACAATAGGGGTGTAGGTAGAAGAGGGCCAGTGGTGTAAATCTTAAATGAAAACTTAGTCTTTACAGTCCCTTCTCAGTGACCTCTCTCCTTACCTGCAGCAGAGACTCTGCCTTCCCCAGAGCCTTGTCAGTCTGAGAGAGCTGCTCCTCCAGCTCCGAGCTATGCCTGTCTTGAATCTGCATTTCTGCCTTCACAGCATCAAGGGAATCCTCTGGTACACTGCAGTTTGCTACAACCTGGCTCTCTCGCTGGATTTCCTCCTCCAGTTGAGCAGAACGCATTGAGAACTCATGGAGCCGCCGTCCACATTCATCCAGTTTGGCATGGAGCTCCCCCAGCTTCCTCCTCATCCCTCGCTCTCTTTCCAGCTCAACCTGAAGCTCATCCTCCCAGAACTGTTCATGAGAAAGCTCTGCCTGGTTTCTGCGCACAGCCTGCTCCAGCACATCCAGTTCCTCTTGAATGATAGTGTCTGATACAGGAGAAGGGCATGGAGAGGGGTAAGGGCGCTCCCATGTATGGGATTCCCTCTCCAGAGTTTCAAGCTGGGCCTCAATTGCCGTCAATCTCTCCTGCTGCTGCAGAACCCTCCGGAAAACCTCCTCTTTGGATGGGCCCACGGGCGGAGACGGCGACGGGGGAATAGGGAAGGGAGAGGCTCCCTGCTCAGGGGAGTCTCTGGGTGACTTCTTAAGCTGCTTGGTTTTGGTATTGGGAGATGTTGAGGATGGCCCCAGGTTAAACGTAAGAGATTTCTTGGGTATATTGCGTTTTAAAGGCTCTGGCTCCCACTGCCTGGGCAGGGGTGTTTGTCTGTCCTGTTTTGAGTTAGGTCCATCACTGGTGCTGGGCCCAGTGCGCCGCAAGAAAAACTGAACTTCATTTCCATGTTGGCCTAACTTGGCCAAAGACTCCAAAGGCCTCTCTGTGGCCAGCAGCTGCCGCTCCGTATCCCTCAAACGTTGTATTAAAACATAACGTCCCGTCTGACCTGTGGACGAATAGAAGAATGGGTATAAATCAACAAACAAATAATATATATATAATAAATAATACAATTATTTGTTTTTTTAGTTATAGAAGCTGTGTGACTCATAGAAATTGCAGCAGTACAATCAACTCCTCCCTCTGGACTCAAAGCAAGTAATGCTATGCAGAAAAAAAAATGCAGAAGCATTATGATGATGCCGATATCTCAGAGTCTGTGCCACTGAGGATAGGAATAAAAGCTAATGCATAACACACACACAACATGTAAAAAACTGTTCAAATAAACTGAAATTTCCACAAGGACTCTGAAATTAGGACAAACCCTCCCTTATGACTTGGCGAGCAGCTCACTCATGGAAGGAGGAGAGTTCTAAATCTGGAGTGGTGTTGTTCGATGCTGCTGTGGCAAACAGAGAGAGAATAGCCTGACCCCTGACAATGCTGACTTGATTTAGGTCATGGAAGAATAGCAAGGTGTTCTTGGAAAAGGAGCATTTTATTCACCTAAGACAATTTTCATCTAACCTTTTGTCAAGTAGCCTGAACGGGACACAAAAGGTGCGCAGCGAGGAAGGGCAAAAAATCCAATTTATCTGCTCAATTTCAAAATTGCTATATTTAATGTAAAAGATATGTTCAGCGGAAAATGGTGCGTGGTGACTCCAGATGCTATATTCAACTAATAATGACCAGGTCACCAAGTTATATCACCTTGGCAGGAAAATTGACATAAACACACATAGCTTAGCATTTGTATGACACACTGTGGACATTATTATGCTATTTAGCCATGCACTTTAATTTAACTGTGCTTTTTGAGCTGAAACGTCCAGCCTTACATTTTAAAGAAGTGAGCAGAAAAACCTACCTATTGCTTGAGCCAGAGCAATGACCACATCCTGACAGGACGTCTCTTCGGACAGGCCGCACACCACTCGCACCACTCCATCCACCCACACTTTGAGCTCCATCTGCGATTGGGATGGATGGGCTGAAGGGGAAGAGGGTCTTCAATACAAGTTCTGCTTGGCTCACCTCTGCTTAACGTTGCATTGCACTAATTCTGTAAAAATAATAAGAATGTTTGTTAAGTTATGTTTATATAATGATTGGTTAAACACATGATGACAAATCTGTTGAAAAGATCAACAAAACTTTGAATATAAATGGCTCTCCGACCTATTCATGTATAGTTTGAATACCTGTTTTTACACCAAACAACGCTGACGTCAAATGTTCAACATTGAGAACGTTACTGAATTGTACATTTCCAAGACAAGCACCCAAGAGCTAGAGAAAGGATGTATTTATTTTGTTTCATAGTAGTTTGTTAAGAGCCTCTAAGGTGGTGGACGTGAGCCAATAAATGCCAATCTGTAACCCAATTAAATGCACTGCTGCCCTCCTTCAAAGCAGTTATGATAGCTTACAGCCGAGGGGAACGGACAGGAAAAGTGGAACAACTCAAGTGTGCCCGTATTTGAGAGAACGTGTTTGTGTGGTTACAAATACATCAAAACATAGTCTGTTATGTATGTGCCCCTCATTGGGATCAAAGATCTGAGAGAGTAAATGACAAGGTAGGCTAACACACTTTAGGACAGCAGCAATGAACATAAAGATTTTAATACAGCCCCAGTTGGTCTCTACTTTTACAGCTAAGCTTCAAAACAAGGTAATAAAATACCGCAATGCTCATAAAAAGTGAAACGCCTTGGGCAGTGGTTGGATTATGTATAGTTCTTGGCACAGTAAAAAAAAAAAAAAAGTGTGTAGCCTAGGTGGGTAAAATATAATTCTTCACCCAAAGTCAGGCAGATGGTGAGGTCTTTCTGCCTACTTCTCAGCAGGAGATGCCCCACTATTATGTCTCCGCTCATTCACAGCCTGGCTCTGCTCCAGTGACTGCCCAAAGGGGGCTGCTCTGAAAGAATGCACTGACTTCATCTACCAGCCGAAAGAGCTCCTGCTTTCCTTAACAAAGCGTTGACCTCCCGTCGCCTCTCCCTGCTGCTGACCTGGCCGCCCTAGACCACATTACTTCAGGGTTGTTTAGAAGCCAAACACAAGCTCAAGCAAGACAACAACAGCCTGATCTGATGTGGCAACAACATCACACAAGTAACACCCCACTGTGACGCGTCATACATGGGGAATGTGGGGCTCAAGAATCCAACTCATCGTATGGGATCATAGAGGAGAATTGGAATTTTTTGAGCAATTCCAGTGAGGTGATTTCATTTGGAAAAGAAAATTGATATAAAAAAGAAGTGCACTAGAATTTTCAATGTGTCACAGATGTCAGATGTTTTTGTTTGAAAGGGCAGAGTGCGCCGTGTTGCAATGGGTGATTAAGTTCAGCTATTTGAAGAATGAAGTAAGTGGATAATCATTTACTTCAGTTACTTTAAAAAGGTGAGAGGGAAGAAACTTTCAATTGTTCCATCTTTTATTCTGGAATGCTACAATACAGGTATGTGTTAGAGGTTCACTATTCACCTTTTTTCACTTTAAATGTAAATTAAATACTTGTATTGTACGGCTTTACTTCCACCCTAACAACATTTGATTATGTAATGCACATGTAAATCTACCTACAGACATCTACCCTGTCATTGCCACCCGAATGCAATCCACCATAGCATTTACTCAAAAAGCCAACAAGCAAAAAAATAAATAAATGTCACTCTCCCATGATGCTTGGTTTCCGTCCCTCCTGGCTGGTGAAATGTGATAATGTGCACTAACAGGAAACAAACAGCCCTGCCTGCAAGTCTCAGGTTGCCATCTATTCCTCTGTCACAGACAAACCAACATTGGGAACTAGACATCCGCCTGAACCAGCCCCAGAAAGTCTGGTGTCGCTTGTCATCACACGTAATGAGGGACCTTTAACTTGAAATGAAACGTCATACACTCATGACATACCTTCAGCGTGACTGTCAGCCCAAACAAGGGATAATGGTAACTGATACTAGCAACAGATACTGTACCAGACCTGTGCTTGAAGGACCATTTAGCTTACAATAAATACACAGAGTTTCATATAGAGAAAAACATGGTGACGAAATGACATGCAATATCTCAAACAGCCAAGGGCATAGTTTAAGTTTTGGAAGTGATCAAATAATGACAGGATTTCTATATTAAATTGGTTGCACCCCAATGTGATTTGAAAGTGCATTTTGTAAAATGTTATAGTTTACAGTTGTACAAAATAGCGAATTTTGTCATCAGACATCTTGAAATCTTTATGTTCCCCCTCTTCTTTTCTCTTTCTTACATTATAGTGCTTTTCAGTGATTTGAAAGCTTTTTGGGTTATTTGTTCCATAGTTTTTTAGTGTTAAAAGCTAAATAATGAAATACCATAACTTTCCTTTCAATATTATTTTCCATTAAAATATAGTGACATATTGAACAATTTATTGCTGTCTATCTATTCTATCTATCCAGTTTCCAGAGCTTATCTCTTTGGCAAGTTAATTAAATTTTTCTCATAACTTGGTAAATTAGTTTGACTCTTGCTGCTGCAGGGAACAACATGTTTGAGTATCTTGAAAAGCAGCAAAGAAAGAAAAATAAATAAATCTCTGGCATCAAATAATAATAATAATAAAAAAAAAAACATGATGGACATAATGTTAGATATTCAGCTTCAGTGTCAACATGCAAATACTGCTGAGCCATTTGCAAATGTGCAGCCTACGCACAAAGTTTAAACTTGAAGTTCCATCCATATGACAATGCCCAAAACAATAACCATACCCATTCAACTTCAGGCTTACTTCCTAATTCACACCTTTACATACCAGGGCTTTATAGCTGACTAGTCTCAGCTGAAACTGTAAAAATTGGGCAAAGAAATATTACAATCTGAATCATCCCGAGTATCAAATGTGAAGTTTATATTGAAAAAAATTATATATGATGACATTGAGAGAAGACAGTGAGCGAGAAAAACTACGTAAAATGTGAAGTGAAATCATTCTTGGACAGACGAGTAAAGACTGAGTGGAAGTATTCGAAGAAAGAGCCTGGTGTCTCCCCTCTCATCATCCATCCCGCTAACCCGCTTTGCGTCTTTCATCACCCTGTCTTGGCCTCGGTCTGCCTATCCTCAATAACAGGCCGGGCATGGCTCCTCTGTGAATAAGACTCAAGGCAGAAGTGGTTAACGTCAGGGTCCTGGAGACACATGGGACATGATACGACTTGTCTCTGTGGCAGTCTGAGTGACTCCGAGTGTCAGGCTGTGAATAGATGGAGTGTTTTGGACAGGCCAGTCTGTCCACACTGTATTTCAAACTATAGTTGTTTACAAGACTTTGGCCTTGAATTTGCCATGAAATAGATAAATATAAGATAAATGCATAAAAAAAACTAAAAAGACAAATAAAAACATGACAGATTGGCGAACAGGACTGACAAACTCAAGTCAAACTTTTCTCTTGTGGACAATCCAATCAGGCTTGAAATGTTGTCAACAAACAATATGCAGTTATCTGAAGTACTTGTGCAGGGATCTTTTGTGAGTAAAGAGGCTAGCTGTGCAACTGCTGATGTGTGCATAGCTAAAACAAAAAATACTACAACTGTTACTGCTGATACAGATAATGTGCTATGGATATTGTGATTTTGTGTTTCTGATAGTCATGAGAACAGCTTAAACTCTATCAGACATGACATGATATACTAGCTTTCAGCACCCTGAGGCTACATTCAGAAAACAGGACTAGTGTGTACGTGTCATAGTGGTGTATGGTAAATGGGTTGATGTACAAGCTTTTGTTCGGGATTGCAAGCAGATGTTCCATTTAGGCCTATCCTTATAAGAGGTCACTCCAGCTCTGAGCTATTACGCTATCTCCACAAAAACACAGCTCAGAGAAACAATGGCCTATGAGCTGATGTGACCCACAGATGTATACACAAATGACCCACAATAAAAGCACTAAGCCAAGTAGATAAAAAACTACCTATCAGCACAAACACAGACATTGAGATAGACGAGAGTAGAAGATGGTAGATGTCACATTCAGAGAACAATAAACAGTTGTGGTAGAAGCTGTGCCCTCAGCAGCACTCGGCTCAAGGTTGGCACAGACAGACAAACGCTGCAAAAAGCTAGTAACACGCTGGCACAGAACAGCCTGGTGTCATCTGCATTGAAGAGACACCATTGTTGCTCTGCTTCTACAATCAGCAGACAAGCTTTTGTGGCCTCTGGCATTGCTGGGTCGTTATGCTGCCCATTCTTTTATAGTCACTCTGCTGCGTCCATGTGTCACTGATAAAACTAATAAAAACGTAGAACTGTCTCTTTTGTCCGCTCAAACGCCTACTCATTTGCCTCTCCCTTTTGCATCTGAGTCTATCTACAATTTATGTGCTTGTAGACAGCTGAAACGTTCACAGCGTTCCCCGGGGAAGCTCACACTCCACTTGCTCCCAGTGGCAGAAAATTATCTTTTAGCTTCCAAACTTGAACTTTTCCTTGCGGAAATAAAAAAAAATGGGTTTGTCAGCATGACAAGTGCCTTCAAGATTAGTGACCAATTTAATTTACCAATATAAATTTTAATTTATCCATTTACCTCATTAGCATTAATACAGGTTTATTGGTAGAAACAAAACTAACAAACATCTGCTTTACTATGGTTTTGTTTATGTCCTGAGGCATATTCTTTTACAACACTGTCTCTGTTAAAACAAACAATCCCCACAAAAAAAAACAGATGTTCCCTGACAATGCATCCTCTTTATTTTCTCCAACTCCATATTTCCCATGCAGAAACCATTATGAGCAGGGGTTCAGTGCCTGCGGTCAGAGAGCAGGGAGTGGTCCATCAGGCGCGCGAGGAAACCAGATCCGACATCAGACAGCTTCTGTGGGGCACTATTACAGGCTATTAACTTTCTAGTGTAGTTGCTCCTCTCTAGTAGTGGATTTATTCATTCAAGTCTTTATTGGGTTTGTAAAAAACAGTAAAAGACTACAAAAATAAGTGTCAGTTTAGATGCATCTCTGTGTTAGCCTGGCTCCGCCCTCCTACGTACTTCCGCTCAATTTCATTTCGCTTTAGTACTTAGTCTGGGATCGCTGTATATTCTTAGGTTTCCAGAAATCAATTTTTTGTAGGACCAATCAGCGAACAGAGGGAGTGACTTGTTGTTTCCGGTCGGTTTCGGCGCATGACATACGTCACAGCCACACGTTAGCGATTGGCTATGGCAGATCCTGAGTGACTCTGGGCAGATCCAATAGTTTTAAACTTCAACAGAGTTCCCGCATACAAGGAAGTAAACGCTTGTCAATGGAGCGAGGCCAGACTCTCTGTACAAATGAAATGTACGAGAGTCTGGTAGAACCAGGCTATCTCTGTGTGGTATGGAGTAAAAATTTTGTGTAATAAAATGTGGTATGTGAACATCTAAAATACTTTTGGAATGAAGGGCTCACTGTAGGAACATGTTTAAAATGGATCCCAACTTTTCCAGCTATTATAAACTGTGGAGGCTCCAACACGTACATTTTTCAGCAAACATATTCAAAATAATTGTTCATTTACAGCAAATACAAAGCCCAGAATTGGCTCTATATGGATCATAAGGGGCTTAAACTCCAAACAGCTCTAAACATTTAAAATGAACCATACTAGCACTAAAGAGAGAAAACAGCACAATATCTATTTATTTCAATGTATTGGAATATATGTGTTACACTTTTAACATCCAAAGTGCGTGCAATGTTGTTGCTTGCCTGTTTCTCCTTCGTCACAGTGGGGGCCATAGATACACTGCCTGTTAATTGGACACCACGGTTGCTTAGTTTCCCTGCTCAAGGAGCTTCACTAAACATCCCTCACAACTACAGGAATAATGCGCTTTTCCACAGCACATTAATTCAGCAAATGTTTCCTCTGAAGAAAATCCTTGTGCCCAAACCTCAAACTCTTGAGTGAAAAATGTTGCACATCCATCAGCCTCTCCCTCTTTTGACATGCTAATGACAGCGCAAAAGGAATCAGAAACACTTGTTAATAAGCTTTCGTCTTCAGATTTGCATATGGGGTTTGTCAGTGTGCCTTTCTCCTTTACAACTGGCTCGTCCAAGTGTGAAATCTCAATAAGAGGGGATCAGTCATTATTAATACAGGGGACACGGTTTCATCCAAGTGAAGGACAAATATGTACAGGACTATGAACAGACTATACTGAGCCTATATAGACACTTTTACTGTTTGTAAACAACTGACCGTGTATGCTGTCATTGAGTGGGTAGAGAACATTTGCGAGTGGCTCAATAATTGCATCTACATGCATTTAGGCTACACCAACTAATAGCTCCAAGCTTTAAGACATTTGACATAAGTGTCAATGGTAATGCTGTGCTATTAATCAAATGTTCAATTTCTAATGATCACAAAACCTATGTAACCAACAAAAAACAATTAAGTCACATTCTATTTGCACGTTATTTTGGCCTGAACATATTATAAAACACAGTAGCTGCAAGATACTGATAGCAACAATTGTTTTCCACGAGATTGTGGAAGTGCTCTACAATGTTAATCTTATTAATTTATTTTGTTATGATATATTTTTTTATTTTATAAGCTACTTATTTATACATTTGAATATAATATTTATTTTAAGGAGAATTCACTGTTTAGTTCAATAAATCCAACATATTTTAGTCAACGAGTAAGATGTGCAGCCCAAGCCAATGGGAAATAGTGAATGATTTGCATTGTGTAAATGTTAAATATGTTATTAATAACCGAGTGGTTCTCAGCCAGGGGTTATAACTCAACACTGCCATCTATGTCGTCACTTCTACTAGAGTCACACTTTATAAATCCCCACTTCAGTGTGAAATTCCACATGAATCACCGGGCAGACATGGTAACCTGGGTCAAACCACAGAAGACAAGAAAATCGAGAAAGGTTATTTATTCAGTGACACTAAGAAAGCACAGATAAACCAGTCTTGACACACTTTTAACTTTCTTTCAAATAAAGCACACGCCCAAATGAATGAGGTTGCAATTGTTTATACAGCAATGACCTCATTCAAACTAAACCAGGTTTGCAATTATTTTTAAGACATCATTTCCAGGGCTTTTTGTAATACGGTTATCACCATACAATTCAATCTCAATTTATTCATCTATTTCTTAATATGCGGGTATTAGAGTAGTCATTACCTGTAAATATTCTGACCATTTTAACTCTGCTTTGATTAGAACTGCAATCAATTGACAAACTACAGCACCCTAGAGGGTGACTAGAGGGTCAAAACCAAACAAAAATTCCAAATGCATATTGGAATTTTATTTTTTGGGTAATAGCCCACTTTAAAGCTCTATTTAAAAGCACAATAGGCTAAAATTCAACGTTTTCGGGACACTATACAATTTATTCAGAACATTTTGCATTCCCTTGACTGGAACAGCAAAATATTTAGGTTTGCCAGGACTTGTAGGAAGCCTGGAAACTCCATGATTAACTCTATTGACATGTACATACCTGGTTGGGCAGTCATTCACTAGTCCCATTTAACCACAGAGTGGAGGCGTGTGCATCAAGATTTTGTTAGCGCTGACTCACAAATCCACCCACAGAGACCAGATTGTACGCTGCAAGAAACAAAGTAGAAGTCCGACTTGGGATGAGCACTTTGGCTTTGACTCCAGGCTTAGCCCTCCAAGCACAAAAGTTGGCATTGTTAGGTAAGAAGCTTGTCAGACGGCTGATGGGCACCCATGTGTAATTATATACTCCCAACCTGACTCGGCAAAAACCTGCCAGGGAAGGAGAAGGCTGCTCTGTTCCCAGAAAAAACTCAAACGCAGCAAACCTACTGGATAATGCACACCTAATGTAGAATATAGTAGGCAGCCAGAGAGTGAGAGTGACAGCAAGACATACTCGGTTAGGGCATTGCCAAAATAGCATGTGCCACCACTGAAAATACACAGTCAGACTGTCTGACTCAAGTTTAATAGTGATGTTTAGCCAAAGTAACCCGCTAATTTTTAAAGGAGGCAATTTTCACAGGGTGTGAGTGAAAATGAGTAGGCTAAAAATGGCTAAAGCTTGCTATTTATAGTTAAAGTTTGTTGCATCACTCTCACTTGCATTTCAAGAAAAAAATTAAATAAAAAAAGGAGTGACAAATGCAATCTCAAGAGTCACAAGAAAGAAGCATTAGTAATTTCAAAGGTTACTTTGCTTGACTGTGCACTTTAAAAAAAAAAAAAAAATTAATGCCAATTTACTTTACTGTGGTGGGACATGGTACAGCCACAGACCCAATTCAGATCAATTGTTTTGCAAGTTAATTTTTTTATGCTTAAACTGGGATTGACTTATGCCCAGAGCGAAAAAGAAATAAAAATAAGAATGAACATCAATATGCATGTTTAAATTAAATGTTAAAAAAATATATTTTGGTGACTGAGACTGGTACTGGATTTTCATCATTTTTAATCCTTAAGGAATCCATGATGCAATATGCAACACAGTCCTTGTCCGAACTGCAGGGAATGTTGCCATTAGCTTGCCCAAGGAAAATGTCTGCAGAAGTCTAGAAATAAAATGAATACAAGAAAGCTCAATGTTATTTTAACAAAGCTTACCACAGTGAAAAACAATAAAGTTCAGTGAAAAGTAAAGCATTTGGGAGAACAGGACAACGCAGGTGCACATTCTTAAACAGGGATGGTCGTTTCCATTGCTAAAATAAAATTTGACTCTAACTAAACATAACATACATGGCTGTGATGAATGAATATTTTCACAGATCAAAGTGTAAAAGTTTAACAGATTTCCTCCCAAGACATCATTCTGAGGTCATGAACATGGTGTGGACAGCTCATCAGCTTCGTCTATAGCTGATACCGTCCTAATCCTCCACTCTTTTTGAATAGTTTCAACTTGAGACTAAAACCTCAGTCAGTTCCTGACTGTGACATTCTATGAACAACTGCCAGGAAGTAAAAAAAAAAAGAGTGCCACAGGCTGCATCGATTAACGCGTTATTTTGAAGGTCAACCTGTTATGGAAAACCTATCTTCTCATAGACATACCTGGCCCGTGGAGACAGGCATCCAGGTAAACACAGCTATGGAGTGATAAGAATGTGTTTTTTTGCATGTGGATGTGGTAACCTTACGATATCTGGTGATGTACGCAAGGACTGTACAGAAGATAAGATGTTGTCTTTCTTTTACCATAAAGTTCTCTCATTCAACAAAAATGCTGTTATGAAGGCAGCACTATGGTCTCTGCTGCCTGTTTCATGAGACAGGCTTTGTGGAATGCAAACAATATGCAATGAAAATAATAACAAGGTTTTGACTTTAATCAATAATCAACTGTGGACTCATCTGTAAATTAATAATAATAATAATAATCTTTTTTTATATATATATCGCGTTTCCACCTACTATAGTAGGCACTCAAAGCGCTTTACATACATTAAACTATTTACCAGTGTTACAGAACATTACTGGAGCCAATGTAGGTTAGGTGTTTTGCCCAAGGACACAACGACAGTATGTGGAGGAGAGCAGGATGTTATGTTTTGGGATTTTTTGAGCGGGGATCGAACCACCCACCCGCCGCTACTGCCGCCCTAATTAAAAGTAACAATTTCAAGTTATTATAAAGCATTTTTTATACCTATCTTTGGGCTTAATTGAATAAAAGCTTTTATTATTAGATCTCAATGGGGCATAATTAAAATTAAATATTACTAAAGCATTCCATCACCAAAAAACAAAAGTTGTTTGGGTTTCTAATGTGTTGGGAATCAAGGACTAAACAGAAATAAATAGTTAGGTGCAAAAAAAAAAACATTTTCCTGTCTTTGATTAGCAATAGACCCCCTACAAATATCAAACGGGCACAAACTTGTCCTGCAACGGTTCCCAATGGAATACCCGACTTCCATTTTACATTCCAAAAAAAGGAAAAGTTCATGGAGGTATGGGTCTCATACCTCTGCTTCTCTGCCACTGCAGTGGCCCTGGTGTTAATCAACGGACATATTCTAGTTTCCGTAGACTGTGCCAAGCTGTATTTCTTCATTTGTTCTTTGTGTTCTGTTCATTTGTTAAAAAAAGTAACAAAATAAAATTTGAATAAAAGGTACTTCTGAGAGGAGGTAAAGCTGTATACAAGCAGTCCTTGGAGTCAGGCAAAAGATGTATTTATAAAAAAAAAATAAAAAAGAACAAAACAACTTAACTGAATATCTGGTTTCAAAGTATGCTACAAATATCATACATTATTATGACATATTTAAGAGAATAATTGAAGAGTGGGTAGACAAGCGTAAGAGAGAATAAGTGTGTTTGCTGTTGCTGTTTTTGCAGTATTGAAGCACAGCCACCTTGGATACATTGAAAGTTAAAAGTGGAATCTGTTTGTGTTGCATGTAGATCGCCGACAGGGTGGGCCTCTCAATCTGTCTGATTTATAGTTTGACGGTAAAGTGTCTGACACAACTCTCTCCCCCTGTCATTACCCTGAGGAAGCCGGCCTCTCAAAGCAGGGGGAGGACAATGTGTGGACAGTCAGGAAAAACCAGACTGATTTATAGTTGATTGCCCTTATCCAAGGAGCACCTTTGGGACCTTTAGGTCTTGAGTCAGATCACTACGATGACACCTGACGTGGAGACAAACATACACATGAAGCCATTAGCCCACATGTAGATTAGAGGCTTAATGGTTTCATGGCTGCTGTTGTTCAGTTAAAATTTGAGCGATAAGTGAGCCACCTCCATAGAAACAGCAGTCAATGAGCAAGTAAGTGCCGAACATGTACAAAGAGTGTTTGTTAAAGGAGGAATATTCCACTGGCAGACGCACAAAAACATCTTAGTGAGTTTGAGTAGACAGCAGGCATAAAGCTAACATTTTATTATGGTGTATCAACTTCAAAGGCAACCTTGAATACGTATTGCTCAAGTACATATACTTTATTAAACACCTCCAGGACTTGTGGTGAACAAGGACCCACAAGACTCATGTGATAAGTGTATTTATCTGTCTAAAAACACACACACACACACACACACACACACACACACACACAAAATATCAGTGCACCTCAAACATCAGAGAAGAAGGTAACACAACGCCACAAATATGTCTTATCTGTTCATCTTTATGGATGAAACTAGTATTGACTTTGGACTCTTTGTTGGTCCAAAAGCAGAGTAACAATGATTCTGCAAACATGTTTCAAAGTAAACTGCAACATAAGTCATACTGTCTTACACTCTAATGTAGCTGCACACAGTACAGTATATAATATATAAAATAAAAATGGTCTAATAAAACCATTTCAGGTATTTGGTCCTTCCTAAATATGAGTTTAAACACCACTAAAAGCCTTCCACATTTTGCAGCTTCCAAGAGAAAACCTTTTCCCCTAAATGTGACTTTATACTCCAGCAGCTTTCAACTCATAGCAACATTTGCCTGCGTTTGATGTGCTTGATCAAACACATCTATATTCAATGACAGGTTGAACATCAAGCATCTCAGGAGAAGGGACAACTCTGTCAAATGCACCCGTCTGTCTCCATAGCCGTCTCTTGATTTAGTATTTCTAAGCCGAGGAGCAGACATTTTGTCATTCTTTATTGGCATCTTGACCCTCCTCTCGGCCCTGTCCGGGGCCCTTGGTTGAGGCACCGTGTTATTTACTGCTCACAGAGCCCTGTGTGCCGAGAGTCAACACAGCATGGCTGGTTGAGCAAGGGAGAAACCTGCTGCTTATTCGCACACCAAGTCACATGACCATCCCAGGGGGTTGGCAGTGATGTTTACTTCACTCCAATCACAACACATGATAAAACTGAAAGCCACGAACAAACATCCAAGAAATGTCAGCAGAGTTAAAGCCACAAAGGAAAAGGTAATGTTTTGATGGCGTATTAAAAAATAAAAAAAATTAATAAATTTAAAAAGCACCTATTAGGGCTACAGGAAGTTCACCCTGACAGGACATGACAGCTTTCGCTCAGGTGAACTTTCCAGCCAGCTGGACACACGTGGGAACACGTCCTTAGGTAGACTAGGCTTTATATGGACCTGCACAGAGTAAGTGTTATGATTCAACTCCTGATGTGCGCACAGTGGACGATTCTTCTGGGGTTTAAGCTATAGGGACTGCTCACTGTTCAGTGACCCAGAGCAGACATTTTCAAAATCAAACCCTAAAAGGCTTTAGTGAAGACAAAAACAAGTGCAAACGCTTCACTGTTGGCAACAAAGCGTTCCCTGAAGAATATATACAGCTAGATTCAGAAATGTCTGCAGCTTAACAAGACAAAAATGTGAACAGGTTCTTTTAAAAGCAACATCTAAAAGTGGAAGCACAGTGAAATTCCTTCTCCAAATCCCCTCCTTCCTCTGGGTAATTATAGGCTTTTAGAACACAAACTACAGGTCTGCTGTGTTTGTCTTTGGCTCCACGAGTACAACAGGTGACTACAGCCTGTGAATGCTGGGCTCCATTCCAGACTGTTACTTACTCTGCTGTCCATCTTCATTTTACACATTAGAATACACCGATGTTCATAAGAAACTCGGATATTTCCTAATTTCTTGTTTTGCGGTTACTATTGCATTTCATCATTAAAGCTCATTTGCTATAGACAGCCAAAGATTAGCTGTTTTATTTTTCGACTGGTCATAACTGACCAAAAGAGTACGAGGTAGCAGAAAATGTATTGTCCAGTTGTTGCAAAGCAGAGGAGCTGGGGTATTAATGTTACCGACAGTAACATTAATAGTAAAAGGAATATCTGGATATACAGCAATTTTATACATTAGAAATCCACTGACTTACTCTTTAAATGGCAAAAGTACTTCTACCAAGTTTTATAAGAACTTTCTGAGACCTCTCTAAATAGTTTATTTCATCAAAAATAATGTTCTGCCATATTTACTCCTGTGGGGGAAATAAGAAGTTTGCCACAGTAAACTTAGCGGCAATGATTTATTGAAAAGAAGATTTGATAAATTGAAAAGTGGGTTGAATTTGGATTGGAAATGGGCTGCAAGGGAAAATGAGGTAGTCGGGTTTGAGGGATGTGAATGAGTTTGCGAAGAGGAGCGGATCAATCTTTTATCACTGCGCGCGTTCATTCCTAATGGATCCTACGTGAACTGAGCACGGCAGAACTTTCCGTCAAATTGCACAACAGGCTTGGAAAAGATGGGGAAACACCTCCCTTACCCCCAAAAAAAAAAAAAAAATAAATAATCCAAAACATGCAAACATTATTTCAGACAACGGTATTTTCAATTACCTCCAGGGCTGAGCACATCTGCCAGAGTCTGGAAACACTCCTGATAAGGGTACTGGGAAATTAAGTCACTTCACAGCAAGGAGACCAACTTTCCCCATCAAGAATCCCGAGAGATATCTTTCCGTGCTCGGATGGACTTGCTTCTCTTGTCGTGCGAGTCAAGTGACAGAGACCATGACAGACAGAGAAACAGGCAGACGATGGTGTTCTAGGAGACCATCAGTGTATTCGAGCAGGAAAAGAGCGGTAAAAATAACGCTGGAGAGAACAAGGCTCTCTCAGAGGACATTGTGCTTTCTCCATGCTAAACAGGCTCTGTTATGAGAAAGAAAATAAGGACTAGCCGAGCAGTGAGGGAGAAGATAATAAGAGGAAAATGAGCAGAAGCGATAACTAAACAAAGCTTGGGAGAAAGTAAAACGTGTTAATGTGCACAGGCTGCTGTTGCAAAATATAATGCTACACTGAAAGAGCAATGTTGTCATATCCGTAAAGCTTCAAAAGGCAAAATTATTGTCAAGTTATTTGAATCAAGGAACTTAAGCAGAAAACTTCCTAGAATTGCCGGCCAACAAAAATTTATTGTCACATTGGTGTTCAATTGAAAATCAGGGCTTGGAGATTTCAGGAAAACATATTGCCATAACTTATACTTAATATTGCAATTATTTTAATCAAACTTATCATATGCCAAACAGGGCTTTACAATATTGTATACATTTTAACATAAACAAAAATACTAGGCTATAGAAAAATTTCAACAAAATTTGTTTGCACCAAAGTTTGAGTTTAGGCTGTGACTGGGCAAATATTTTTACATGCAATGTGTGAACATTGTCACATGGATGGCCGTAAGGTCCAAGTGAATGATGTGAACAATTCTTTATGGAGGTGCTTCAGTGTGGAATCTGCGCCCCCTTCAAGACAGACTAGTTTAAAACAGACATTTTGAAAGTCAATACAACTAAGTGAACTAATGAAGTGTGATATTACATTATAATTATATCAGTGACCCGTTTGCACCTGTTATAAGTTTTAGGCTAATTCTGTTGTTTTGTTATCATTGTGTTTTGTTCCTGTCTTACCATCACTGTGATTATTTGTAATGTTTGCATTTTGGATTGTTGGTTTTGCATGATCCTCAGATGACTACCTTGTGGAAGCTAGGGTGGTTCAAAATAAACGCTAAAGAATAAAGTAATTGTGATAATACTTTTAAGTTATTTGAAATATGGATATTGTGCATGCTAATATTGCATTAACTATAAACTTGTAAGATATTGTGTAGCCTTACTTAAAAACCTACATACCAAAACAACTATTTAGCTAATTACTAAAGTTGGTGATTGGTAGCATCTTGTTAAAGTGCTGATAAGTTCAAAGGCTGAGTTGTAGTTTAGTCCCCTATATCCATCAATAATGCTATACTTATCTCACTGAGAACCAAGTTTACAGCATGCAACACACAAACACAGATATCACATAACCGTGCAACTTCCACAGTGGTCTTGTAAAGAAAATAATCACCTCGTGAGGGAGAAGGGGGACCTTCCAATCAATGTTTCTGATTGGACAGTCTTGCTAATGAGATCTTAGTTCTCCCCCCTCTAACAGGTACCACGCTGAGAAAACCTTAAGTAAGACGCTATCCATGCATAATGATGAGTCAGTGTTTAAAAGGGCTTAGAGTGCTGCGGCGCATTAGACATGCACAGCGTCGGCATAGGAGAAGTGTAGCACCACAACTAAATGGAGAGAGAACACACAGAGAAAGAGGCGAACTTTGCCCACGTCCTCCATTAATTAATCTTTAATCCCACAGCGGTAAAGAGAGAAGCCTGTGTGACGCAGTGGTAACAGATAGCCTGCACTTGTCCAGTAGTCTCGACTTGGTAAATGACCAGCTCAAAGTTGATACAGAAATAGGAAGCAAAGGATCAACAGGTAGATGTTAAGAGCTACCTAATAAGAGTTGACAATATTCCATTTATCTCTAAGGCACATAATTGAAGGAGTGAAATTACAAAAATACCTAAAAGAACTCCACAATGCTTAAAACATAAAAATTAAATAAAAAACATTTAAAACAAAGTCAAATAAGTTGTGTGACTCACCAGTCCTCGTATTCTCCTACTCTGCTGTTTTTATGTCCTCTGTGTTGTTCTCTCTCTGCCTGACTCAGTGAAACCTTTACTTGTGACAAAGCTGCCGAGCCGGTTGTGCCGCTACAGCGTTGCGAGGCAGCGAGGTGCGCAAATCAAGTCTGCAAGTAGTGAGAAGGGAGTGCGTTGGTCCTACAGAGGTCAGAGGCAGTTGGACAGCTGTGGTAGAAGCGAGGGGGAGATCTTGAAAGATGTGGCCGCTCCGTGTCACGATCCGTCTGGCTGCCTTCTTTGCGCAGCTCGCTGGCTGCCTCAGGAATGCACTTGTGCTGGGTTTCCTCACCGCAGCCCGAGATCTGACTGAGAGTTCCCTCCCTCGCTCTCCCTCTGTCTACAGCCCTCCTCCCCCCTCCCCCGACAAAAGAAACTGCCTCTCCCACTCTCTATTCCCCACCCATTCTCACAAGACTGACAGATCAGGTACCTTCTCCTTTCAGCTCCGAGTATTACTTTTCTCTTTTTATTCCTGCCTTGATATACAAATAGCAAATTATATTCTTTTCTGTTAAATTTTTCACTTTGCCAATGCTGTAATGTAAAGCAATGGCTCAGCTTAATATCTGTATCGCAAAGAACTGCTTTAAATGAAGAAACTTTATAGTCTTGAGAGTTTGAGAGTTACACTGTGCCAATGTCAAATTAAATGTCCAATCAGAGCCATAAAGCACACTGTGTTGTGATAAAATAAAACGTTTAAAAAGTCTATGTTCAGTTGTGGGTTTAGTTTATTTTTGGACTGGTTTAGTTGTGTTTCAGCCCCCGTTTAGTTTTGAATTTAGTCCCAAATTAGTTATGAGCCTTGTATTTGTTCAAAATCTTGAACTTTTACTGTATCAAAAGTATCGCAGGTCAGATTGTTATTGCAACAAACCTATTTACTAAACTGTTACTATTTTCCATTTCTCATTGTAAATCTAAAACTTTTACACCCTATGATAAGAGCATATCACTTGTGTCTTTAAAGTCAGGAACATGTTAACTTGAAGCATTTTGTTTGCCTTGTACTTCCATGTGTTTGCACTGGCACTAACCTAAGGCAGTCAGCATCAACCTTGTGGCCTGCAGGCATGCACAGCTGATTACACAAATGAGGCTGTCAGGTGATTCTCTTCCTTTTCCTGGAGTGAGGTCATAGTCCAGATAACCAGGTGCAACAGGAGAGTGTGTGGATGTGTCTGTGTTTGACTTAACAGGACCCCGCCCTGTGGGAAAAATGACAACAGCACAGCCTAAGCCTGACCTCTCATGGCAATATAGGCTTCAGAGCAATGGGTAAAAAAAATAGTTGATCAGGCACAAATGGCTGAACAATCATCCAGGAAAGAAGGTCAGGATATGTCCCCAGGCCCCCCCCATCCAAACCCAGCCAAGGCATGCATGACCAATGGGTAAGGCACAATGTGTGGGAACCCCTCTTTTTAAAAGAGCACACTGCCTCTGTACATCTCCTTAAGCCCAAACTCAAATGTGATTCACTTTCAAATCATACCATCCCCCAAAAACTTGAAAATACAACCAGGCCACCACACTACTCCCGTTATCAAGTAGACTCTTAATGCAAATGTGAAAGTACAAGTGAGACTACAGTGAACACAGCAGTTAGGCTTGTCTTTAATTGTAAAATGATTGAATGGTATTTTATGTGGCTGTACCTTCATTTTATTAGTTTCTTATAAAGTCTGTATTCTTGAGTACATGATAACAAGGCATCAATGTAAGGTATTCTGAAATTCAAGTAGTTCTTTTTTGCAAAATCCTCTTATTTAAATGTCCCCAACTTCCTATTTAATTTTGGGAACTGTTCAATAATTCAGCAATAGCAGTACAGCAACAAAACTCAGTTCATTGCTCTGTTTACTTGGCTGTAATTTGATGTCAGTTTGCATTGTGAACAGCCTAATGAGGACATGCAGTCACTGCACACAATAACCAGTGCGTATTGTATAATTACATTACAAAAATAGATTTCTTGGATTAATTGCCTTAATTTGATGAATTAAATCATGCAAACAAAAGAAATAAATGATATGGCTTTCTGCCAAGCTGAGTCACAAAAGCCTGTGGCGAGTCAGTTACATCTCTGAACTGTTCAGTTTTCTGTCCATGAAGCAAAGCTTTTGGCACAACCCAGAGATGTGTTGCCTCACAAAAATCACTGAAACAACACTAGAATAAAAGGAGGAACGTGGGGGAGACTGGGAGAGCCTCCAGAGGCCGTATGAAGTACCCAAGGCCACAGTGAAAAATGATGGAGGTGCCAAATAGAAGTGATAGTTTAAAAGGAGTAGAACAGCGAGTACACTTTAACAGACTATTAGGCCTGTGGATCAGAGCTGTCACTTGTCATACCAGCACTGAGTTTTTGAGGGCTTTTAAGGTGTGGTCCAAGACTTGAGGTTAATGGGCATTATGTGCTTTTAGCCTAAAATAAAGGACATGGTAGAAATCAGAGTGGTGGCTGAAGGCATTGTTCTGTTTAGTTAAGGATTATCAGTGGAAAGGCTTCACAGATACCTTCCAGGCATTCCTCAGGGCACCTCCCACAACCTCCCACAGCTCTGTGCCTGCCTCGGCCCACCCTCCCCTGTCAAACCCCACATATCTCATCCGTCTTTTGCTGCGTGACTCAAGCTTTCTTGCGCCCCTCCTTTACATCACCACCTCACACCCTCCTCTGCACTGACACAAAATAATGCGTGTTGAAAACCTGTGCTTTCAAAAGAAACACAATCTTTATACATTTATAAAAGACTGGAAATGCACACTACAATAAATAAAAAAAAGACACTTTTCCACTGATAAAACTCACAATCAGTACTTTTAAGAAGTGGCATTAAGGAGTCATCAGGGTATAACTCTAACGGACAGAGAGATGGCTCTCAGGCTTGGCCAAAGACTGCTTGTGTCTGGCTGAGGTTCAATAGTTTGTGAGAAGGAAAGGCATGCTGATAGTAACCGTTTGCTGTGATGCATTAAAAATGAATAGCATTACGTTGCAGGGGAGGCTCACCCCTTCCCGTATTCCCTCCTCTTTATTTATTCAGGTTTTTACTATAAATACATACTTCAACATGTGGACAACATGTCAGTCAAGATAAGCCTGGACCATCTCAGGAATGAGAGCAGACAAACCAAAGCTTTATTTTTAGACTTCAAAACAAGTTTCAAAATCCTGAACTTCTGCTGACATTGGTTTTCATATTCATGGCGAGCAACAAAGTTTAGTAATACCCTGTTTGTGCCAAACAAGCCTAAGTATAGGCTGGCTGTTTCATTATGGTCAGGCAAGCGTTGCAGCTCCCATAGTGAAGCTATGCCTTGTGTGTCATTATGACAGGCAAGATGGTTTATGCCAGAAAAGGTAATTGCACTGTTGAGACATAAATATAGCACATCCTTCACCAAGAACAGACAGAGACTTTTGTTTTCTTCCCAGAAAACCTGGCTCAGAAGATGATTCATGTTTTGGAAGCAAATACATGTTACTATCATCACGGAACAAATAACAGCGTAATGAAAATTCACTGGTGAATTGAACAGGACAAGGAGAGGCCAGTCCATAACATAAAGTACAACCGAACACTTAGTATCCTCTGAGGAAGATTGCAAACACCCCAAATATAGATGTTTTTCTGTATAAGTCATGCATTTGATGAGCCTTTAGCCGCTTTCAACTTCTCCGAATTCTGAATACACTTTGGCACCCTTTATCCATCTCCTTTTTTTTTATCTTCCCCCTTTTTTAAAACAAACAGTGCAGGTTGTCTGCACACTTTGTCACCATTCAAAAATAGTTCTACTTCAAATACATTTTATCAAAGCTACAGGAATTTGTTTAAATGTAAAAGGCTAGAACAAAGACAATAGAAAAGACCAAGTCAAATCAATAGTTCCTGTTAAAAGTAATGTAAAAATCACACTATAGTGGCTCTTGGGATAAAGCTGTATCATTAGTGTCACACTATGCAACTCACCGTTTCTGAAGGCAATAGGAAACCACTACAAATTGCCTGGATGTTTGGAGAAGAAAGTTAACTGTGGCTGATGAGCTAAGCAGCTCATCAAATGTGATTTAAAGAAGACAATGAGGATGAAACCCTAGTGATTGTGAATATGTGAGCGTGAAAGAAAGAGGAAATGGCCATGATACCTGTCTGTTAGAAAGATTAAACTGCTGGTTTGTGGATGACCGGTACGAACAAAGAAAATCAAATGAACAGGAAACGTGGGATAGCGACAGGCAAGCTATCAGGTAGTTTCAGGTCAGGGGTCAGCGGTCAAACAAAAGCTTTGTGAGCCCCATGCAGAGCAAAAGAGAAGCCCCTGGATGTGCTCACTGACGCCTAGACAGACTGTCTATCACAACGGTATGCTTCATTAGGACCATCACACAGACTTGATGGACTAATAAACAATTACATTCTTCAAGTGAGGCAAATATAAGCCTCAAAGTGATTATGGTAATGTATTATGTTTAAGTATCTGACATAATGCTGATAAATAAGCAAAGGCTATTTCTTTACTTTTATTGTGGCTGGGCTTAAGGGAACAGCACACCTTCCATTAGTATGCGTCTCCACATGAGTCTGAAGTGGCTACTTGTGTTCAGATCCTATCTATATGCAAACAGATCTTTTTGTGAAGTGTGCAAATGACCGAGTCTGTGCTGTGCTTAAAAAGTAATTAAATAAAATACATTAAAAGATGCTTCATATAAACATCTAAGTGCAGTTTCCAAGGATAAAAACGGCTTTTTATCTTACATGCATCATAAAGTGAAATAAGGATAAGTACACAAAATGGAAAATAATGTAGCTGTATGTTGAGCTGATTACCTTCAAATGTGTGATCCACTCTCAATGTGCTCCCACCTGTACTTTAAGCCTGACATTTAAATACAGTAAATGCCAGATGTGCTGGCCTTTAGTGTGTTCTATGAATGCTTCCTTTCAGAGAGAGTTAAAAGAGCCCATCAAGTTTTATCCAGGCAAACTACTCTCCCTAACCCCTTCAGGCAGTGTTATTTTGTCTGACAGCATTAACATCAGACAAGACCTGTCACTCAGAACTTATTTTTTTTACAATTCCCAAAACAATGTGCAAAATAACAGTGTACTCCACTAAAGGCTGATGGGAAAGGCCTCAAGAATACCTGTAGCAACAACAGTGTTTAAAAGCTTTCTCTGAACCAAACCTGTCATCTATTGCCTTTTGTGGCTTCGCTGGATCAAAGGAAAGCTGTGGTACAAATCATTGGCAGCAACAGTCATGCACTGTAAGCACAGACAAATATGAATGCACGCATGTGTACAATGAACAATGATGAGACAACAGCATCGTGGAGACACTACAGCACTTCAACAACAGCCATTTTTGATTCCAAGCTGGAAAAGGGAATATATGCTTAACACAAATATGGACTCTTAAAGACTTGTTGAATTTTAACGAGGCCACTAAGACGAGCCTCTCCGTTCTTATCAGCCGGGAGACAGTCGGAGTGTGTGCTTGAAGTGGGCATGAGCCTCAATTAATGACAGACGTGTGTGTGTCCGTGAATATGCCAGATTACTAATCAGCGCTTAGACAAAGGCCATATGTGTGACAGTCTGCGCGCCTCTCCCACATCTCTCCCACATATACTCCCAGTCCAGCAAAAATGTCAGGATTGTCATGTCAGCAGCGGTGACATCATGGCAGCCCGTCACCGGCAACAACGGGTCCTTGGTACCGCTTTCCTCCCGGTTACATCAGCCTTGTGATAACAGGCCACCGATGACAGCCCAGCTGCCTGCTCACACAAGAAACATATTCAAAATGTTCAAAAGCAATGTATAAGCTGAAATTCAATAATTTCCTAGATGAATAGTAAGGTTGGGACAATGCTTTAAACCAAGGGTGCTTAATGTGTCGATCGCAATCTACAAGTCAATTTCAAAAGTAGTACTTATAGATCGCGAGACATATAAAAAAAAATAAAATAAAAAAAAAAAAGACATTCATCATCCCATTCAATCAATCACTTGATTGATGTACAGGGCAGCCAGTCAGATGACATCTGAATTTTTGTGACTCTTAGGTCACTGCGCATGCGCAACAACAGCGCTAAGTGCAGCAGGACGCTTTTTGCGATTTTGCTCAAACTTTTAGACCTTGGATTTTTTTCTCTTAAACTAAGTGCAGCAAAACTAACAAGCTTCAGCAAGTTTCCTCCAATTTTAAACTTTTTTTCTCTTAAACTTAAGAAAGGGTATAAAATGAGTGGGGGACCAACCAAGTAAGAAAACAAAAACTTATCGCCTTCATACAGAATGGGGGAAGGACTTTTTTTTCACGATGACGGTTTTTGTAGTACGTTTGCCTCATTTGTCAGCAGCTACTGCCCGGAGTATGCATCCCTGGATGTTTCAAATCAGTGCAAGTCAACAGAGTAAACTCAGGTAATGATAATAAATGTACATAGTTAATTATGTTATGTGTTGTGCAATATTGGCTCATACGGTTATACAAGGTACCAACATACATTGTACATATAAAAAATCTTCACTATATAGCAATAGTTCAATGTTTTGTAAATAGAATATTATGCTACTTAGTTAATAGTATATTTCCTCCTGTAGTTTGGAGAAGCAGACAGGAGCAATGAGTCAGGGGCTAAATGTACTGCTGCTAAATGTACTGCTATAAATAATAAAAAAAAATTAAAATAAAATAAAATTTCCATTTTTAAAAGCAAATAAAAAAATAGATCAATGTTCATGTAAAACAATAATACAGCAGATATTTTAAAAAAATCTATCCTGCCAAGCAACTGCCTGGATTTAGTTTCACAATCACATTGAAGTGCTTGTACCTAAAGTCTGAGGTTGTAAAAAATGACAGCCATGACAAAATAAATCTGTTCATATCTTGGCCATAACCCAAGTTAAAGCTACACGGTGTAACTTTTACACTGACATGCAAAAAGACATTAAAAATAATAGCCTCAAATTGTTTCTTGACACAAAACGTAACGATACAGGGCTTCCTTTTTGGCAAACTTAGCAAGAAAATCTGAATTGAATTGAATGTGCCAGAACTCGTCACATCAAGTTTTATTGAAAAGTAGCATTTGTCTTGTTTAGTCTTTTCGTAGGTATACAGCCTGTAATCTTTCAAAAGTAGCCTTTACACCCCCTGATGGAAGTATTCCTTTATGATGTTGGCAACATGGTTTAGGATATGGTTGTATTAGCATTCTCAAGGTCAACATAAATGATGTTGTAGAAGTTTATCACCCTCAAGACAGTATTGGTTACTGTAATGAACTTTTCAAGTCTCTACTGTGTAGTCTAAAAATAAGTTTTGAGAGTCAAGACTTTACTGGTCCTGGGTGGTCGCAGGTCAAAAGCCTAGCGGTATTGTTTACAGACAAGTATGTGGCCTAAGGGGAGCCTACTTTGTGAAGAAACAACTTCCAGGAAGCTATGTTTGTCTTTTTCAACAACCATTTAAAAAAAAATAAACGAATTTCTAAGGATTTTTTTTCTTGCAGCAGCCACTTTTGCCTCAGACAAGCACGTCTTTCATGTGTTATTTAAATATTCGTGGGTCAAGTGTCAGTGAGCAGATGCTAGTATGTGTTTGAACACAAGCAGGGGATCCTCCAGGTCATCAGATAAAGTGCACCTGAGAGAGGGGTTGGGGGCTTTTTTTCCTCATGTTACCATGGTAACCAAACAGAGAGAAGACCACCTGGTTGATGGAGCCCAGGACAGAGGGATGAGAGGGCAGCACTTCAGGACCCAGACAGACAGAAAACAGCCAACGTGAACTGAGGCCATTTTGTGTTGGTATTGTAACAAGAGAGGCAGTGAACACAGCCAACAGCTGTTCAATCTTTCATGGAACATAAAACTAAGTCTCCTGCTCTTACTCCAGACTTGAAATAATGTAATGTTTTTATTGATACATAAAATAAAAGCTAAACAGACATTTTGAATTCTAAACTATATAATGGAATATGTTTTGTTGTACTACTCAGTGTATGTCAGTGATAACATCCATAAACCATTAGACATGTTGCACAATAATACAATCTACAATGATTTAAAGATAAATGATCTTGTAGCTCAATTCAAATGAAAACACTGAACACTGATTACTTTACAGCTTACTACAAAATTGTAATTTCTACTAAATTTACATAACATTGAAAATACTAAGCTATATTTTTTGGACACAAATTGAACAAATATTTAGGCTGCGAAAAAATATTACTGTAGTTCTCTGCATTTGTTTTATATCAATTCACTGCTGAAGGCAGAATAGACTGTTTTTAGACCTGTTTATTAGCATCAATATATAACATTGCTTGATTTAGATACTGGACGAGGAAGTAAACCAAGTTGTATTGAGACACTGGGACATCTGAAATGAAATCATTGACAATTTAAATCAGTACAAAATGGTATTATGAAGTATCCGGTTAAAGTCATTATGACTTATAGCTGATTATGCCGATGTTTTAAAGACATTTCTCCAAATTGTGGCTTAGTGCAAAGTCTTTAAACCCGGAGGGTAAAACTATTAAGAGCAATCCAAACGGCACCAAATGCATATTTTGCAGCATTATATAAATGTCCTAATGCAGCACAAAGATGACCAATTTGTATTCAAATACAAAATGTCAGCCACTAGCAGTATAGGAAGTAACGTAAGAGTATAATGGCGTTACTAACAGCGTTAATTTTTCAGTAACGGAGTAATCTAATTAATTACTTTTTCCATCGTTGTAACACCATTATCGTTACTGAGAATGTAAAGTGTCGCGTTACTACAATTTGGTTGAATAAAGCGCAAGGTGTCATGCTTTGGCTACACATCAGCTGCTGCTGCAGAGAGCAGGGGGGGGATGATGACACCGCTACAAATGCGATGATGATTGGCTGACGCCGTTTCACTGCACGCTCTAACTACCACTAAACACAAGACAGCGTCAGCTGGGGAACCGGGGAAGTTCAAAGGTAGCATTCTCGAATTGAAAGTACCGGCACTACTTCTCGTTTTTTTAAATTAAAGACAAGAATGTTTCTATAACGCTAAGCCCAGGAAAAAAGACTTTATCCATGTCTGCCTCAAGCAACTCAAATCTTATGAAGCCCCTCACATTAACAAATGCCAGCGCGACACTTGTTGCTGCTGCAAACCCAACCCCAAAATCAGCTTGCGTGAGCTCCAGCGAAGGAGACAGAGCCTCTGTTAAAACAAGCAACGCTCGCTAAAACACCAATACGAGGAGGAGAAAGGGGAGTTGCCCCATGCCGAAACACTTTTGCTAAATTCATAGACAGTGAATATGAAATAATGAATATTGAGCTCAAAATGTAATTTGAGGAATTAGAGTACATTACAACCACTGGTTTAATTGTTAGATGAAGAGTATTTTAGAATAGATTGATATATTTCTTCATTTTCCTGAGAATGGACAACATGTTAATCTACAGAGAGAGTTGGATTGTGTTTTGTTTATTGTGCAATAATTTACAGGTGCAGAGATTTGCACTACTTATTGACCAGATCTTCCTTTGTTTCTTTTTACAGAGGTTTACATTTGTGTGACTTAATTTTGCCCTTGAATTTTATTTTCAATATTTATTATTTATACGTTTTTATTTCAATGCAGGCTGCAATCGATTGAGTTCAAATAAATACCAAATGTTCTAAAATACTATATATAGTGTTTTTATTCTTCAATCAGTAAATTTTCTTTATTATTTAAGCTGTTATAGAACGTAATACCGTAAAAAATAACTAATAGTTACTTTGCTGGGGAGTAATTTTGGGAGTAATTTGTAACTGTAACTAATTACTTTTTTGAAGTAAGATGACCAACACTGGCCACTAGTTTATGATGTCATAAACTAATACATATATCACAGAGCATAATATACTTAGTGATGAAGGTTAGTATAGTTTAGTCCAGATACAAACTAAACGTATATGGTTTATTACAGAATGCAGTGACATTTCTTTTTAAAGTTGTACCAAGTTAACCTGATACCAGAACCGAGTCAAGGCATGTGTTGGACTGGAAAAGGACATGTGCAAACTTAAAATACAAAAGCCAGCAGTTGTACTCACCTCTGATGGATTGTGTGACTGGTTGCCTGACAAAAAAGGAGCAGAGGCGAAAAGGGTAAAAGCACCCCGTCAGTGTTGTCAGCAGCGGGCTACCTGATCCAGCTCGGCCTGTGGAAGAGACAGAGCAACACTCTCAGGCTCAGTGCTATGCAGAAGGGGAGGGGGGCAGCTGTGAAGTGGTGCCGCCATTCCCCGTTGTCAAGGAAACCAACGCGCTTTCAAAGAGAGCAGCCAATGGCAAACACCGGCAATTGTGTTCAGACAAAAAGTCACATGATTGCCAACACACCACTCCCTATGTTGGAAGTGTGTGTGGGGGGGGCAAAAGTATGGCATTTAAAAGAGACGGGGGAAACAGAAGTAGAAAAACAAGTGTTAAGAGTATATTTATTAAAAAAACTTACACAAACAGTGAGTGTACAGCCAATCACAACTCAGAGAAGAAAGTAAAACAGAGCAATCTACTTATTGAAAAGCCAGAGTAAACCTGGATTTCACTTTAATTCAGTGATGAGCACAAAAGAATAGAGGTGTTGGAGATGCCTCACAAAGTGAACAAACATGACACAGGGCAAGAGTATTGTTTACAAAAATAAACAAAGAATTTCATCTCACTTCCTCACTGGAGTTCCCCTGAACAGGTTACCGTAGCCTATTTCTGCCGAGAAGAACAATGCTGATGACATAAATGGCACTGCTTTTAGACACCTGGCACACCTAAATACCTATAAACTAAGCTTATTTATGCAAGAGTTAGAATCCTGTTTCACATCCTGTATTGTAATTACAATAATCGCATAATTGTTTTTTGTACTTAAGTATTCTACCAGCATGTTCGAAATATAATACCGCACATCGTTCTGGACTATGGTTCACTCTGGACACTAGGCATGAGCAGTTAGCCTTTGGTCCTTTCCCAATACCTGAACTTGCGACCTTCAAAAGTGTGTTCACCGCTAAGGGGCGCAAGAGCATAAAGTGTCCGAATTCTCCAGTAACTCAGCTGCACTTCACTGCTCACTTTATCCAGACTGGAACAAAGTGTGGATCAGAGTTGACTTTGCTGAAGGATATTACCCACAATCCCTTCTGCTATTAACACTTCGAACAGAAGGAGCTTTCATTTCTAAACAACAAAACGCAATGAGCAATAATCAGGCAAAATGGAAAAAACACATGCAAAGGTAAATCACTAAAGAAAATGACATGAATAAATCTATTGCCAAGCTAACTACAATGTATAAATGTTGTAAAAATTGCTACAAAAGATGGCATTGTGCTTGCTTGTTTTTCTGTTTGGCCTTGTTTTGATCATAAAGAAGTTACCAAGAAGACTGATATATACAGGGTGTCACAATTCTTCAATTTAACAGCTTTAGACCTTTGTGGAATTCGTCCACATCGTGAAGGTTAAGGAAGTGCCCTAAGCACTTTCTGCGAGTATTGGGACAGGGCCTTTCACAACACCAGCTTTTTCCACAGATCTGCTGAGGAGGTAAGAACAGCGAGTCCATGAGTGACACAGCTAATGTGGCTATAATGGCTAATTACTGATGCTAAAATCTTGGAATGTATATGGTGCAGGAATAGGACAACGCAAAAATGGGTTCTAGCCCGTCCTACTTTAGAGATGCTGCTAATATTGCTAACACAAGATGCACAATTCCTTGCTGCAATTAAGAATTTTCCTTCTGAGAAGGAACTTTATTCTTCAACTCATGTTACAAGCAGCTGATTATGCCCATTTAAAAATGTATCTATTCCATAGTTAACAGTCTAAACAATTGTTCTGCATAATCATGCAACAACCCACAACTAACAAAATTATTATTATTTATTCTTTGATTGGGACAGTGCATGCAACAACCCACAACTAACAAAATTATTATTATTTATTCTTTGATTGGGACAGTGCATGTTACATGAGACACAGCCACATGAATGTAAGCCTGCCAGATTGTCATACATTCATACAATAGAGCAACATTCACACACATTCACACAACAGTGCGACATTCACACACGTTTATACACTAGAGTGACATTCACACACGTTTATACACTAGAGTGACATTCACACACGTCTATACACTAGAGTGACATTCACACACGTCCATACACCAGAGCGACATTCACACACGTTTATACACCAGAGCGACATTCACACACGTTTATACACCAGAGCGACATTCACACACGTTTATACATCACAGCTACATTCACACACGTTTATACACCAGAGCTACATTCACACACGTTTATACACCAGAGCTACATTCACACACATTCACACACCAGAGCTACATTCACACACATTCACACACCAGAGCTACATTCACACACATTCATACACCAGAGCTACATTCACACACGTTTATACACCAGAGCTACATTCACACACATTCATACACCAGAGCTACATTCACACATTCATACACCAGAGCTACATTCACACACATTCACACACCAGAGCTACATTCACACACATTCATACACCAGAGCTACATTCACACACGTTTATACACCAGAGCTACATTCACACACATTCATACACCAGAGCTACATTCTCACACATTCACACACCAGAGCTACATTCACACACATTCATACACCAGAGCTACATTCACACACGTTTATACACCAGAGCTACGTTCACACACGTTTATACACCAGAGCTACGTTCACACACGTTTATACATCACAGCTACATTCACACACGTTTATACACCAGAGCTACGTTCACACACGTTTATACACCAGAGCTACGTTCACACACGTTTATACACCAGAGCTACATTCACACACGTTTATACACCAGAGCTACATTCACACACGTTTATACACCAGAGCTACATTCACACACGTTTATACACCAGAGCTACATTCACACACATTCACACACCAGTGCGACATTCACACACCAGAGCTACATTCACACACATTTATACACCAGAGCTACATTCACACACGTTTATACACCAGAGCTACATTCACACACGTTTATACACCAGAGCTACATTCACACACGTTTATACACCAGAGCTACATTCACACACATTCACACACCAGTGCGACATTCACACACATTCACACACCAGTGCGACATTCACACACCAGAGCTACATTCACACACATTTATACACCAGAGCTACATTCACACACATTCATACACCAGAGCTACATTCACACACATTCATACACCAGAGCTACATTCACACACATTCATACACCAGAGCTACATTCACACACATTCATACACCAGAGCTACAATCACACACATTCATACACCAGAGCAACATTCTCACACATTCATACACCAGAGCTACATTCACACACATTCACACACCAGAGCTACATTCTCACACATTCATACACCAGAGCTACAATCACACACATTCATACACCAGAGCTACAATCACACACATTCATACACCAGAGCTACAATCACACACATTCATACACCAGAGCTACAATCACACACATTCATACACCAGAGCTACAATCACACACATTCATACACCAGAGCAACATTCTCACACATTCATACACCAGAGCTACATTCACACACATTTATACACCAGAGCTACATTCACACACGTTTATACACCAGAGCTACATTCACACACATTCATACACCAGAGCTACATTCACACACATTCATACACCAGAGCTACATTCACACACATTCATACACCAGAGCTACAATCACACACATTCATACACCAGAGCAACATTCTCACACATTCATACACCAGAGCTACATTCACACACATTCACACACCAGAGCTACATTCTCACACATTCATACACCAGAGCTACATTCACACACATTCACACACCAGAGCTACATTCTCACACATTCATACACCAGAGCTACATTCACACACATTTATACACCAGAGCTACATTCACACACGTTTATACACCAGAGCTACATTCACACACATTCACACACAGAGCTACATTCACACACATTATACACCAGAGCTACATTCACACACATTCATACACCAGAGCTACATTCACACACGTTTATACACCAGAGCTACATTCACACACATTCATACACCAGAGCTACATTCTCACACATTCACACACCAGAGCTACATTCACACACATTCACACACCAGAGCTACATTCACACACATTCATACACCAGAGCTACATTCACACACGTTTATACACCAGAGCTACATTCACACACATTCACACACCAGAGCTACATTCTCACACATTCATACACCAGAGCGACATTCTCACACATTCATACACCAAAGCTGTGTCACTGGAGGCAAGGTGGGTTACGTGTCTTGCCCAAGGACACAATGACAGTATGAACTGGGGTCAGCGGGAATCAAATTGCTAACCTTCCGTTTAAAAGATGACCGCTCTACCGTGTTTTAAGTGGATATGAGATTTTCATTTTAAACCACATACCAATGGCTGTTTATTTACATTGTTTTTTTAACAACCTAGAATTAAAACTTTATGCTAGGTTGGAGAACAGGTAACAAATAATTGTGACATGACTTTATAAAGGACTTACTGACAGTGACTACATCATTGGTTTGAAATAAAAGAGAAATGTGGGTCTACATACTTTCAGAATGTAATCAGCTGTCAGAATTTCCTCTTGACCACAATCGTCAAAGTATGGTCTTAGTGCTGCTACATGACCTCACTTTGGTTGAAACAGGAAGGTCACCATCTCAGAGTAACAAGTAAAAGGGGCCTATTTCTGATTCTTCTGCCCGTGTTAAATGGACAGTTAGGGAAGGAGAAAGGTGTAAAAGAAAATAGGCAACATCAAACACATGGACAAAACTGACACGTCTAAGCCTCAATCATTGATTTGTTTTCAAAAAAGTAATACTGTTGAGTACCTGAGGATTAACAATCCTGCATTGGCTTGTCAATAGATAAAGGTGCATTCTGGCTCCGGGCTCACCACACATTCTTCTTGGGAATTCTTACTGATGGAGCACACAACCTGCACAATTAACCAAATAAGAAATTTACACCAAGATACACTTTTCAACAGATATACTACATATGTTGTATATATGTATAAATATATTTGCTGTGTGGGACTCTCAGCTGTTCCAAATCTTTTGTGAGCGCTAGACTCAAGCAGCTGGACAGATGATTCACTGCAGAGAGATTTTATGAAGGGGGTGGAGTGAAAAGGTCAACCAACTCGGTTTAGGGGATGTTTTGCCTATTAACATCACAATACTGAAATAGTTTATTAGTTGCTGCATCCCAAACAGATGTGACACTTTTAGAAGTTGCTAAGGAAAGAACTACTACGAGGAAAACTCATAAATGATTCAAAAGAACAATGTAAACTGCTGAACCTTAATTATTAGAAAATTAGTAAAAAAAAAAAAATATATATATATATATATATATATATATATATATATATATATATATTTTTTTTTTTTTTTTAATTCTTAAACCAATAATATTATTTGGGAACCTTAAGGTGTCTTTTATTTCAGTTTATGAGTTATCTATACTTTAAGAAAAAGCTTTAAAAAATCCTCCAAAAAACTTGTTTGGGGTTTGTTGCAATGGATTGTAGGGAAGCCTTCTATTTTTCTCATTTCCCTTAGGCCAAGTTGTGACAGAAAAATATTTTAGAACTTTTAAGCTACTATACAGGTCCTGAATGGAGGGCTAAGCTAGCTTTACCACGTTGCGTGCTAGATTACGTCAAAGAATTAGATTTATTATCCCGGATTGTGAAAACTAGTTTAACTTAACATTCTTTACAATGTTGTTTACAAACCCTATAGCGCCGAATCAGCTAAAAAGTTAATAAAATAAAGTCTGTTCCTATAACACCATAGCTTCTAAAACCGTTGTTATTAACCAAAGTTAAGTGTCCGACAGGTGCAGGGCCCCAGACTAGCGCTTAATGATCCACGTTTACGTTCAACACGCGGTAAATAACGCTATGACACTTTAGGAAATTAAAAATGAAATTTCATAACTTACTGATGTTATTTGAAGAAAATACATGGACATGCCGGGAGTTCCATTCCCAAGTTTTTGTTAACAGTCCATCACTTTTCAGTCCGAGCATCCCGGAAATCTAAATAATAGGGTTTCCAAGAAGTCTTTCAAATTAAGAGCATGATAAAATAACCTTTCGCGTAAGTTTATCGTTAAGTAAGACAAATTATTATGCCAAGGGTGTAATTACTTAGTTGCTTACTTATAGTTATAACACAGACACCCATTCTTGAAAAAAATCTACATTTAAGCGCAATAATGTGCATAAGAAATTTTAATGCCATGCAAGGTTGCAGTCATTACATTGTCTAACTGCTGTATTCAAAACATGGCATAGAAGTATGTGTTTTGTAGATAGACAATCTTTCAAGAGTGACGGATTTGTTACTGTCATCTTTATAAAATTCAACTTTCTTTTGTTGCATAAAAGAATGCCTAGATATGGCTTATCAAACAAAGAATGTTTTCATGGATGTTCAAGCAAGCTAGCCATACAAGCTACTATTAATTTCTATTTTTTCATTCATAAACACAGTTAAACTTAAATACCTATTTTTTATTGTTATCTACAAGTCATAATTTACATAACACTTTTAACCATAACCCAATGTTCTACAATTACAAAGAAAAAAATACCTCTTGTGAGTAATTAACCTTGAACCATGATGTCCGCAATATTAATATGCTTGAGAATAAACCAGGATAAAAGCCTGTTCTTACATTTCTCTTGCATCTAAACAGGTAATTCCCAGAGCATCTCACTGCCTATAGTCAGTTAAATACACGACCTTGAAACTGAATTAGCAGGAATTACAGCATTAGCTCCAGTATATCAGCCTGGCATTGCATAACAATAAGGAAGAAGACTGTGGCAAAGCATAGATGGTGCATTGCCTTAAGTCTCTTTTAAATGCAAGAAAAATAGATATCAAAACTCCTACTACAGAAGCATAGAGAGGATGCACAGTGTAAATTAATCATGGTAATGGGTGGTATAAAATGTTATGTTTGTATACATTAAATGTGACATCAAATAGGATAAGATTCAAGTATGAATGCAATGAAAGCCATAACGATTAATTTTATTTATCTTTGTTTGCCATTATGGACTACAAGTCTGCACTCACTTGGTTATTAAAATGTCAAGACAGCATGAGTTATGCAGCCTAAAGTTTGCAGTGAAAGGAATGTTCCTCCCAGCAGGATCCTGGAGTCCTCTGTACTATACAAACAGCTTCTGCTGGGCTTGTCTGAACTTATAATAAAAAGGTATTTCAAGTACAAAAGGTATTAGTAAGAAGGACCCATCTCAAGTCAAAACAAGAAGTAAGTTTTCTCTGGCAATTCAATCAAATATGCATTTCAAGACACGTGTGGTTGATCAGAAAGCACCTCCCTATAATCCATTCACACCCTACCTGTTATACAATTATAGGCTTGATTTGCAGTTCGGCCAATTTTCACATTTCACTGCAAAACCTGGTAATTAAGCTTTGTCCTATCATGTTTTTTGAGTGCAAAGTAAAAAATACGTAGTATGCCAGTGATATCTATTAGAATTGACTAAATCAAAAATAATTATAAGATTTTTTAGGGGGAAAAAGAAGTAGACACTGAATTAAAGTAGACACTGAATTAAAGGAGAATGAATCCTCTCCTTTAATTTTCCCTCCACTGTTTTAAGCAGTAATAGCACAGCTCAGGAGGGAATGCAGCTGAAAACACCTGACAAGTAATTACTGGTCATAGCAATGCTTTAAATGAGGAAGCCAAGCGGAAAGAAGAGGAAAGATGGAACAGTACAAAAACATATCAATGTGTTACATAAGAAGTGTCATGTTTGAGGAGTGGTTATTCACCGTTACAATACATAAATGTACATGCGCACAATGCTTTGATGGTTTCTAAAGGAACCGAAGATTGGAAAGCAGGAGCATTTGTACCTGAAGTTAATGCATAAATAAAAATGTGAAGAAAATATACTATATATGGTATGTATATGGCATATTGAAGGAATGGACAACCTCTTGGAATTAAAAAATACACTTATCAAGTGGTAAAATAAGAAGCAATAAATGATGAATACTGAATTTGTTTACAATTAATCTATGAAACTATGAATGAAAAATGTCAAGAATCCGATATTTTGAAAGATGAAACAATATGGAAAATTCCATTTGCCAACCTGAGTATTAAAATCATGAGGTATGACTTATTCCTATTCTTACAGTGGTATATATATATTAAAAAAAAAAAAACATTATATATATAAATATATTTAGTTTTTTTTTTTTTGTTGTTTACCAACAATAGTGTTAAAAATCCACAGGTAAACTTACTTATTAAGGTACAATGCATTTACAAAGCCTGAGTGGTGAGGCAATGATGCCAGTTACATAACTCCAGATCTCTGGGGGTGAAAGAGTTCTGATTATGAGCATATTGGGTTATCAGTCAGGTTGAGAGCTCCCTCTGCTGGGCTGTGGTAGACAGTGCGGGTAATGTTTTTGTAGAGCTGCCCTGGCTGTGTGAGGACGGGTGATGGTGCCTGGTTGGTCTGGGACTTTTGGTAAAAGTTTCTTGCTGCCAGGCATTTCACAGGATAAGTCCTTCTCCACACTGAAATATGAGAAGTATGTTTAGTACGAGAAAACACTGTCCTGTTACTGTTGGGGAATTATGGATATTTAACATGAAAAGCATTGTCACGTTAATCCATGACAATCTCTGTCAGAACTGTGTGTTCTGGACAGAGTGCAATATGAGGCTTCTTTTACACCAAAGCTGTGATTACAGTATCTTTATCTCTGTTGCTCTGACCCCGTTTAGCACAAACAATTGCAAGGTTAAACAACATTGTCAAATTAATGACGAAATACGTAGCTACATATGAATACTGATCCAGAAGCACATTAGGCTTAAACATCCAATGCCCACAGTTTGTATTGAGTGTTCTGTCTCCAGGCCTGTCTTGGTGGTTTAAATAATAACCTTTCCTGCTCTAAGTCATTCAGTTGTGTCTTTCAGTCTATCTTTGTCTCAAGTCCAATCGGCTGCATAAGGCAGTCAGACGTTTTTCCCTGCAGTTACAAGTTGCACATTACTGTGTGCTTTCTAAACAAAGACATAAAAGTCCTGAAATTGAAATAAAATATATTTAAAGGGCCTGTCCAGATACCAATTACAGTACCAATCACAGCCACAGCAAATCATTTTCTACCTTACTCATACTCATTTGACATTCTCTCATACTTCAAAAGAAATATACTTTGCTCACTGTAAGTTCCACTTTTTTCTGTATAACTCTTAGAAACGTATTTTTTACAGTCAGCTTTTAACATTGTTTGATCTCGTCTGCAGAATATTAAATTGGTTTTAAATACAGACAAAACCAAACTCGTGGTTTTCTTTAACACCAGGAAGTTACCAGTAAATATTTCAACTAACTTTCAAAGGCAAACCAATTAAATGGTCTTAAATTTTAAGTATCTGGGTATTCTTCTTTTAAAGCACATATTGGCCAACTGATTTCACTAAAAGTGAAACTGCATATGGTTCATAATTATTTAGTACTTCTTGTATCGTACATTATCTGCAAGTTGTTTTATATACATTCTTAAAAAAAGTGGTATCATGACATCCCTAGTTAAACCAATAAGAAAAATAGTAAAATTACATATATTGATATAGAATTGGTTACAAACAAAAATACAGGCATACCATGAATGCATCATTTCGTCACCCATGCCATTTGTGAGAGGAGGGCGACGTATGCCATGGAGAAGTGGAGAAAGCTTCACATTTGTCCCTGTGACCCGTTGGATCTCCTCTGTTGAAAGGTCCTTCTTATCGGTTACGGTCGTGGCTGCCCCTAGGTGGTGCTTTACACTGTTAAAATCTGGGATAAGCTCTGTGTTGGCCTGCATGAGTCGAAGCCTACGTGTTCGAATCCCTGGTGTTTTCCAATCAGCGTTGACAGTTGCAACACTAAGAGGGGGAGAAGGTAACAGCGCGGTGTCCAGGGACAAAGATAGCCGAGTCACATCAGGGGATTTTTTTCCCGTGTCTATAACAGAAACAAATCAACAAACAAAGGGTTTGGTCACTGTCATTTGTTCTCCCTAATTTATATTTAAAGTTTACTCATTAACTGCAATTCATCATCCCTAACTGTTAACCTGGGGAAGGAGACTGGAATAAGGAATCTGGTGACAGCATGTTTTCACAGCATTTCTCTTCCTTGTCATCTTCATCACTGCTAGCATCTCTCAGCCCATCAAAACGGTCTTCTCCCGCATTGTACTCTTCATCACTATGCCGAATTGCCAAAACTTGTGGAAGCTTTTCTGTCTTTATTGCCAAAAGACGGCTGAAACAAAATACAATAGAAAAGTAAGGCCAATAAACTAGATTTTGTTAGATAAAAATGAAAAAAGATTGGTAAATACTTTTTTATTTTGCAGTGGCCACATTAATAACAAGCACTAACCACTACTATTCAATATAGGTGATGTGAAGTAATATATAATCTATCTAAAGATTTAGAAGATGTTAGAAAGTTTACAAAGTTATTTAGGCATTTAGGGGGTTTATATGAAGCAAATTCGACATATATGAAGGTAAATAAATAATGTTGCCAAAGAAAAATACTTAATTGGGTGCATTCCATGAACTGTCAAGAAGTGAATGAACTTGTGGCATTGGGAAATGATGTTACAATAACAGTACAAGTTTCAGCAGGCAGCAAAGGTGGTAACAGTGGTGGGACCTGTATATCTAGGACAGTCTATAAGTGATATAGCAGCACATTTGAGTTTCTGTTGTTTCAATAATGCTGTTGTATGTCTGTCTCCCATTCTTATTCTCCTGTCTCCTAGTCATGGAGATCTTACAGAAATACTGTATGTGGTCTGTATAATGCATTCATGAAGACCTTGCTGAAAAACAATATTTTAAGCCATAAGGCTTAAAGAGTGACAAAAAGTAGAAAAAAATTATTTACTGTACGTGTTTATAGTTTAGGTACAATGTGAAGGTCAGAAGGAGAGGCGGTGAAGAAAGGTGAGACATAATGTAAAGGCATTACCTGCTGTGCTCCTTTCTCCAAGCTCGGAGTTCTGCAAATACATCACAGCGCGCTCTCGCATCAGGCTCCTCCAGATCATACGTGTGTTCTGGTACATGAATGGGCAGCTCACGCGGCGTTAAGGTACATGTTGGTGCCGTCTATGTGACACATAAAAGTAATTACATGGTGGGAATTTCAGAACAGAGCCATTAAAAACAAGCTACATGTACAATACAAAACTGAATCAGTTTTATTACAGGGGAATGGACAGCTTCTGTTTGTGTACTGCACTATGAACGGTGATATGGTGTTGGCAGTGAGAGCCCCATCTGTCAAGTCCCTGTGGATCTCCATTCTCTGTGTCCACCCACCACTGTCCTGTCTCATTTGTGTCCTCCCATCAACAATCAGCTCCTTCAACTTATGCAAACATGATATAAAAGACATGCGCTGCTTGTGCCAAAAAAATACATTTAGGCCTGTCAAAGCCCTGCTTGCTGTTCAAACTATACTCTAAATGAATACTTAGTGTAGGCTTGCTAATGCAATGGGCCGTTAAAATCAAGTTGTTTTTAACTAGACAAGAAAATTGTGTTTTTTGTTCAACATGTTCTTCCCTACCCTCAATTTTTCTCGCCTCGCTCGAATAGCTTGTGCAGGATTTCCACAGAACAGGATCTTGCCAGCTCCTTGAAAACGCACAGACAAAAGACACAAATAAGTCTGTTCAGATGTTATAGTTAGTGAAGGTTTTCATTGGTAAAGAGACATTTTTATACTGTGTTCTCCATAGTTCTTATTCAAAAAGGTAGAAAATTGTGAGCGCATCTTCAGCGTATAGAAACAATAAGCAACAACACATGTTTTAAATACAAACAGTTACAGTTTACATAATATATATAATTACTACAAATCAGGTGAAAACTAGCACCATGTGAACTGTATTTGTCTCTAGAGTAGACAAATAGATTTTGAGTCAGACACGTTAGGGTTTGTTATCCGATTATGTTGCAACATACTTGTTTGAGACAAATTTACTACTGGTTTTATTACGTTGGGTATAAATTTGATCTAAAGACATTAGTTTGTGGTTTAACCCCCTGTGTTCATTTTACTAGAAGATAATTTTACAAAACCTGTATCAACATGTAAAAATATATTTCTTAATGTTATTGTGTATAAAAGCACAAGCATGGGCACATCCTCAGAAAAACTAAACTTGCTGATTAGTGTGGGAGCGGTGGCTAACCATGTGTAAGTGCGCTAGATTCTGCTTCCACTGCTGATAAGTCAGAATCTGCCGAACCAGGTCTGGACCCAGGAGGGGAGAACAGTCCTGCTGCAGTCATAGGTCTGGAGCCAGTGTGGGGTCTTGGGCTTTGTGATGAAAGTGGTCGGACACAAGAAAGGCTGGTAGCAGGGTGCCCGGCTGTCGAGGGCCGGCTAAGAGGAGACGCCCTGCTGACTGATTCTGCTACAAAGACAAAAGTAAGTGGGCTATTAAGAAGAGTGATGTACTGTAAGTAATCCTGCCCTGATTGCTGTATAAATAAAACATATCAAACACACACCAGGGTCTGAAACAAGCTGGTGAGAGTTGTGCTCTTTGATGGAGTTTCTAAGAGTTTCCCAGTCTTCTCCCAAGGTGTTGCTGCAGCTCAGCTCATCCTCCTCCACGCTTACATTGTCTAGGTAACGCAGCTGAGGGACCAATTCCCGCACTGCCGCTCGATACCTGTAGTCGGCCGTCTGGGTAAAGAGTAGAGAAAGGAGAAGAAAGAAGCAAGAAGCAAGTCAAAGTACTCAATGTTAATTTTCTTTCACTTTGTACAAGGGTAACAAAGAGTAATGTTTGATCATGAATACTGTGTTTGATAATGCATTGCAATATGGATTTGTCAAATGTAGGATTTATTTGACCATGTCTCAATATGTGCTCCTTTACATTGACTCACTAAAGCAGTTGCACTAAAGCTGAAAGGAAGAAAAATAGTAAGAAAAGTAAACAGCTAGTACAGGTAAATTAATGAGCTCATATATTGTAAATACATAAAGATAATGCATTTTACCTTATCTAGCATTATGATGATTGTTTAGTGAGGCTGAACTAAACATGAAAGCATGGCTTATAGTGCTGTGCACATAAATAAATAGAACAACTAAGAGCACTTCGCACTGAGCTCTGATCTATTATCTCTATGATCTGCATTGAGAACTGGAGGGAGAGTGTAGAGAGGAAAACCCTGTAAATCACTGCACTACCATGCAGTCAAATTAGTTAGGTGTCCATGCCCTGCAGCAACAGATGCAATGAATGAAAGAGAGTGAAGGGCTGGCAAAGAAGAAACCAAAAGAAAAGAGGAGTAGAGAAGGGGCCGTGTGACAGGAAGTTACTGGATGTGTGTGTGTGTGTGTGTGTGTGTGTGAGCGAATGAGTTTGGCAGGGAGCAAACCCACAAGCCTTCAGCCAATACAAAGCACAGGCCTAATGCATATTCAGCTCAGCATCTCCCTTCATTGCCCTAGTTTCCTAATTAACGCGCTGCTGGTGGGTGTAAATAAACACATTCACTGTGGCCCAAAAAAATCTCTCTTCTGTGAATCAACAGAAGGATGGAATCTATATACTCAGTGAATAGGCCACTTCAGATAATTTACATTATACGGCTTACATAATGTGTTGAGTGAGTAAATTCAAATATGTTGTCCTCATGTCTCTTTTTAGAAGCGTTTGCTGTTGCTGTGGTAATGCCCTTGGCTCTCCTCTCCTTCTCTGTTGCAGACCCAGATGCTGAGCGGTGAGATCACACACAGATACTTTCATGTCTCACCACATGCTTATTACATTTGGGTCATTATCTGTCAAAGCCATGAGGTCTGACAGCATTCAAGTACAGAAGAGACTGACAACATATGGAAAGGCTGACAAAATTAAGGCTTATTTAACCAGACTGACAATGATCTAATATTTGGATGTTATTAGAAAACAATTAATCACAATTACACACTCCTGTTAATGTAAGAGACTGCGAGAAAAGATGTGGCCAAGGCAGTAGTGGCAGAGTTCTCGTACCTGAGGGGTGTTTGGATTTGGGGTCTTGCATAGAGGGTTTCCATCCAAAGTGAGATCGTGAAGCTTCCCACACAACCCCAGATACTGAACCTGAACTAGGTCATCCACATCATTCCCCTCAAGATCTAAGACTTGCAGGTTCTCCAGCATGCCAATCTGACTCAGGTCTGACACCCGGTTATAGGCCAAGTACAACTCCTGAAATGGAGAGAACAGATGTGTATATTTCAGTACATTTACTTGTAGGAGATAACAGGTGCAGTGAATAAATACAACGGGTTCAGTGCAATGGCAATTGACATTAGTGAGCTATTTCATTTAGAGCTGCATAATACTAGGAACACATGACATTTTAATGAATACTGTAATGACAATATGACTTAACATATTTGTTTCTAATCTTCCTTTAAGATATACTAAAAGTAAGACCTTCTGACAATAATCTCTTTCTGCTTTAAGGTTCACTCAATCTAATTGAATTCAATCAAATATGTATTCTATGTACCAAGCAGAAATTCTAGTTGTTTGTGAAATGTATATTGCAAATGTTTATATAATGATGAGCCCCAATATCATTTATTGCATTGCATATACAGTTTTTTATTGGTCTTCTCGATTGCATTAACTAACAACAACAAACAACTTTTGAAAAGTACTTGTTTTATGCTTTACCTTGAGAGAGGGAAGCGATGAAATACCATCTAGGTCTTGGAGGCAGCAGCAGGCCATCCACAACACCTGCAAGTGGGACAGGGTTGTTCCTAGGTCTCTAAGGAAACAAAAAGCACAAACCAATGAGCATTACACCATCTATTACAAGAAAGCTGCAGACCACAACACACTCTAACGGTCGTTAGTAATCACAAATATACTGTCCTCTTTCTGGGGTCTCTGTAATTATAGATGTTAATGTATTTCATAGTTAATTAGTTATAACAAGTTATGGATAAAGTAATTGCATTGACGCTCAAATTTTAAATTATTGCACTACTGCAATTGTTTCCCTGGCTTGTCACATAGAAGAAAAGAACATGATATCATGATAACAATGCAATTATAGATATGGACATTTTGCTGTTTTGTTGACTTAATGTGATGTTTTTATACCATGTCTCTAAAAATACAGAAAAGAGGAAATTTATATATTACCCAAATATGGATAAGTGTGCGTAAAAATGTTTGCTACAGCAGAAAATACAAACTAGAATTACAAAAATCACAAACAGATACCTTACTGACTTAATCACACTGTTGTTCATTTTGAGATGCACCAGCTTGGGCAAATAGGCACCTAGAATACAATACAGACAAGTTCAAATGAGCATGAAGAGAGCGTAATACTGTGGTAGTGCAGATGTGGTTTGTACACTCAAATACATGTTCTGACAATGCTCTATCCTGTCTTATGCAATCAAGAATTTTATGTGGACAAAGGTGAACAACAAAGATGCTTTTCTACGCACGCTCTTCTTGTTTTGCCAGAAATATACAGTAAAATGCATTCATTGTGTCAGCAATGTCGCTTGATTCTTATCATTAGTTGTAGTTTCATGTAAGTACTACTTATTATGCATGTAAAATTGTATTTCTATTACCAAAGTTTCCCAGTGTGTTCTCTTGCGTGTTTATGCAAATTTCCAGTGAGGTCACGGCAGAAAGTTCCTGCGACCCACACAAGAATTCCTGTACAAGACAGAAAAAAACAGCCAAGTGGAAGGGTAGGAGAGCAGAGAGACTATTACATGTACTTCTGTAAACTTACAAGGTTCTCTGGGGTGAGGTAAGGCTCAGCTCGGATCAGTTCCTCACAGGGTTTTGGGGTAGGAGTTGGGTTGATGTGTCCTGACCCACTCAGCTCAGTCACAAGTACACGAGCTGTACCAGGCCGGGCACCCTGAGGCAAAGAGCCTTGGAGGCAATTCATCTCTAAAACCTATAACACTATACCAAATATAGAGTCCTGAAAATTTTATTTTACATACCTCTGGCACAGTTGAAATTCTCTGTTAATTGCAAAACAACTTACCTTAGAGAATAAAGTTGTAACATGCCTGTTAAACTACCATGTTGTGTTGTTGATAACCTAGGTTAGCTTAATTAAGCTGTTTCTAGGTTACCCGCCAAACTAAATCCATTTTAAGCCCATCATAATGAATGAATATGCCAGTTAAAGTGGTTGGTAAAATGAATATATGAAGATAAAACGGTAATCAATAACGATTACCTAACCATTACAATAACCCAAATCTTACTTAAACGGGACTTTGCAACAGGCAAACGTTTGGTTGACAACCACTGGCCACTTCCTGGATACGGCACCAAGACCCACGAGGTTTTCTGGGACATGTAGTCACAACGTGTAGTAGAGGTAGTTGTAGTAGTAGCTCCCGTTTTGAACTTATTTTAAGACGGAACAGTAGTTGTTTGTAACGTTTTGACTTACTAACTAATTGTTAATAATACCCACCATAACAATATCACGAGTAAACCTTACATACTTCCTACATACATTTGCACTCCGTAGTGGTGTACAGCTGAGTATAATCAAACGTTAGGCACCGGTCTATAGAATTCACTGTCATCTGCAAAATGAAGTTATGTAAATATTAATAATACAGATATGACGGTATGTGGGCATTTTCTGACGGTGCTTGAAAGCAGCAGTAACACGCATGGTAACCGGGGCGGGTCTATGTTTGATAGAACTGGGCGTGGGCTCCCCACTAGCAAACCCTGTCCTCGCCAAAAGCACATTGTTCAATGCGGGCGGTTTTTACACTGAATCGCCGAATAGCTGCTTCCATTTTTTTCTCTACTGTAAATGTAAGAGTTGTGGGAGAGACTAGGGCACGGAGAGCTGAAGACCGACTGAAACGAAGCGAGATTATATTGCTTTCTTCTTGTTGAAGCCGAGAGGCAACAGACTTGAAAGATTCCCTCCCAGTGTGGCAGACGAAACATCGCTGTGTGGCTAATTAGACCTCGGCTTGTTGTAAGTGTGACTTACATTCTTGTATTAAAAACATAGCTCTTTTACTGTGTTCTGCTCACTGCAGGATATTGCGGTCAACAGTTGACAATAAAACAGTAATAGCTGGGGAAAATTACTATTTAAATTCAAGTCGATAATGTATTGTTTTTTTTTACGTCTTCTATTATTATACTCTAATGCGCTATTTATACACGCTAATGTTGCCTATTATCCTTCCCAATTCTATTATGTTTCGTCAAACTATTTTCCAGAGTTCAGAGTAGTTTATGAAGGGGAAATGACCCCAAACAACCCCATTTTAATTTATGTCAAATGCATGTATCTAAGGATGTTTTCTTTTTCTCACTTCTGTTGTCTTTTGAAGACAAACTCAAAGCTGCTGGCCTCACAGACAGTAGGGTGACGCCCCGTCACACTCAGTACAAACTGAATATATCACTGCGGAAGTTAGATTCCATTACAAGGCGTCTGTGAAGCTGACTTGGAACTGCTTTTCTCCTGGATGCTCCTGTAACTGTTTTATAAAGTTTGCGTTTTTCTTTTCTTCCTTTTAGGGTGGAGGATGTACCAGTTGTGTTTCTTGTTTAGCTGCACGGATTTGTTATGTAAAATCTCTTAAGACTTTGCAGGGTGACAGTGCAGCCTGTTGTGTCTTTTTTCATAATTTGTCATTGGTAGTTGGTATACACATCTTCCATAAACTACAGATTACCATAGCTATCATAGTACATCTAAATACAGTGATATATTTAAGTTTTGATGTCACTGTGGATAATACAGACACTTCATTGAAAAAAACTCTCAATGTTGTTTTGGGTTTACATTTATGGTAATGGGAACAATTGTAGTGTGCAATAACTACAGTGAATATTATAAGAACAATATGACTTACAATATTTGAATGTTAATTTTTGCATTTTAAATGTTAATCTGACATTAGGACCAATTTCCACTGAAATTACTGGACCCACTCGCTTTGTTATTTGGCTGCACCATAGTTTGATTTAAATTTCTTATCAGCCAGTAGTTAGTTAGTTTTGGTTGTTGTTGTTTTACTTGCAACGGGTAAATGTCTGATGCAAGTGCTATTCCAAGTCAAGCAGTTCTTTGCATACAGATACTGCAGCAGTTGATATTGTGATGTCCACCACAGGGGTATTTTTTTAAACTAATATTCTTCCTGAAGGAAATGATTTTTATTTTATTTTATTTTTTTATATCTCTAGCTACACATTCAGCTTGGTACTACAGCTGCCATTGTTGTTTATATCATTACCATGGATATGTGCATGCTCATTACACGAAACAAAAATGAGCATAATCAATCTAACATGAGATCTCACCATGCTCACTTAGACCAGTCTACACAGTAAAAGGAGAATGTGAAAGTCTTGGCCCAGGAAGGAGTTTTTAAAAGGGTGTGTTTTCTGTGACCTAAAACACTTGTTGTGTTATTGTGTATGCATCTGAGAAACAGTTTGTAATAATCCAGCTTTCTCAGTGATGTTTTTGCTTGAGCAGCTTTTACTTAGACGTGATCATCATATCAGAATAATTATGACAGTTAAATGTGTGTGCAAAATGAATAGATTGCTGTACAACTCAAACATTTAGCCTTGCCTGTGATTGGAGGAGAAAACAAGGACACTGACGCGTTCAGGGGTATTTGGTGTCCAATGATAAGCTTGGTGGCTCCTTTCGCAGGCAGGCTTTTGTGTGGAGGTCAGCTGGGCCTTTTCATCTTCTGCTGCTGCCTTCACCGTCTCACCCTGCGCCATAAGCTGAAAGGATGACCCAGTAGAGAAAAGGTCACCTGCACTCTCTCTACTGTATTCAGCACGTTCAAGCTAGTACATACTCGTATGACGCATACAGGAACTCTATCATGCATGTTTTGTCAAGTGATAATGTGAGAACAAAGTTTTAACATACTTTTGACACAAGATTCTCCTTAAGATAACTTCTGGTATTCCCTGTGCTTCCCTGGAATGCATTTGATTCTTTTTTTAGTCTGGTTTTGAAAGGTGTTATAGCTGCCAGCCTGCACTTCTGTTTGGATGCACTTTGGGAGGATGATGTCATTGGGCAGCAGAGGGAGGGTGCGGTGGGCTATCCAGGCACTATGATGGGTCTTGGAGTCGCAGTTTTCTACTGTGATACCTCCCAAGAGAGGATCTTCTTACCATCATCTCTCCATTAAAAATCTATTATCTCTGCAGTGGGGTTGTGGCGCCATTATAGATTCTTTAACCATTTAGGGACTATAATGGAGAGCAGAATGCATGTTGATAAAGATTCCCCCCTTCTTTGTATCCTTCTATTCTTCACTTGTATTCAGATTCAGAATGAAAGCTGATCCAAGTTGTCGCTTTCTTTCTGGAGTCCACTATATATTTATTCTATATTTGAAGTAACTATCTCCTCTGCCTGCCCTTAGCTGTTTCCTCACATCGATGCTCTACTCGCATAACCCTCTTGCTACTCCGAGCCTCCACCCTTCGTAAGCTGTCATGTAAGATTATCCTTTCAGTCCAGGCGGGGTTCTAGAGTTTCAAAAGAACTGTTAATTTCCCAGGCTTAAGGTGGCAAGCTATAAATAACTTTTAAAAAGAGACACTCGGCAATGACACTTGGTGATCGAAAAAGGTAGCAGCTTTGGGAAAGGCTTTGCCGCCATTGTTTTTGACGTCATGAATATAATCTGGTCTGGCATAGTGTATGATTACATGGTTGCTTTTTTGCTGCCAATATGGCTAGACACCTCAAGTTCTGTCAGTCTATGGTAGTGAGTGCATTGTTCTTTGCAGTTGTGGTAGGTGACATCAAAGTCCCTAAGACTCACACACAGACTGAACTAGCTCATCAGGAAGGCTAAGTCTGGTGTTGGACTGGAACTGGACAGTCTAAAACCTGTGACAGGGAGGAGGATGGTAGACATAATTGGTACCATCCTCGACAATCTCAGACACCCACTGGACAGTGAACTTTGGCATATTGAACCAAAAAAAGAACATACAAAAATGACATGTTGTCAAGCAGCCCTAATTACAACACCTTAGAGGATTTTGTCTATGTTATGCAAGTCTGTTATTTAGTACTTTGTGGTCTTATCTCATCAGCTCATATTACAAAAACAGTATGACGTCTAATTTCACTGATTTTCCAACCACGGTATACTACCAGTAATCACCCCATGCATATGTTTCAGTTAGTCAAACTCTAGAAATAAGCTGAAGTTCTACATTAGATGATACGTATATGCTGATGGTTGTTCTATCTCCCGCGACAATCCTCTTTTGTCATACGCAGACGGCAGCTACAAAGACAAGTTCAGGACAGGCCGTGCAGACAGCGAGTGACTCTGAGAGAGTGACAGCATCTCAATCAATGATTTATTCTGCTATTCATCTCCATATGTATGTGTGGATTATTAATCAGATGGTGACATGGCCTACTTTTGAAAGAAGACAAGGCTGTCTCCCAGTAACGGGTCACACAGTGTGTTGGATTAGCATTTCACGCTATGCATTTCAAACATTTGTCAGGTGTACCCTGGTGATGCTATTGAGGAGGGAAAACAAGAGCAATGTGTGAACAGTCCCTCTGTGAAATAGACATGGGACACTTGGCAGTTTCAAGCTTTTATGTGATTTCAAAACACCACAGTATGAAAACAACTAAAGTTTTCCATGATAACATTTTTGGGATATGGGCTGATGAGACAAGACCAGAAAGTACAGAATGAACTTCCCTGTTTGCTCAGTGATCTAATCAAATTGCATAGTAGTAACTTGCTACACAAGCTGTGGCAGCCAATCAGGGCAGTTTTGGGGAAAACCAGAACTATGCAGACATAAATATTGGGAAGGTGTTGTAATGACTTTTGGTTAAGTTTGGAAGAAGACAAAGAAGATTGTTTAGACAGAGTCGGTATAGTCAAAATAAATGGATTGAGAGCTGCTGACACTGTTTTGTGAATATGAAGCTGTCTCAGTCACAGTTTATTTTTGTCAGAACTTGAATAAAAGGAAGTTAAACCCATTGGAAATAGTGCAAAGTTTAGTTTAGGGCTGCAACAACTAATTGGATGAATCGATTATAGTCAATTATTAAAAGAATCGGTAACTAATTTAAGAATCGATTAATTTGCTATCTGGGGTATTCATAGACTCTGAAATATGCCATGGGCTCAGAGAAGAGGGTTTTACCAAAACAGACAAACATCAAGTTTTTGACCACTTGTCTTTGTCAGTCTACCAGGTCCTCATGCATTTACAGGCGTTTCACTAGCTGATTATTAATTGATTATTTTAAAAAATAAGCGTCAGATTAATCAATTTATAGAAATAATGGTTAGTTGCGACCCTAGTTTTGACTTTTTATATAATATTTTTGTCTTGCAAATGATCAATTCTGGGTATGCCTCAGTTGTTGTGACAAACACAGACAATGAACCATCATCATTCAGTGTTACTAATATGATACTACAGACTAAATCGGGACTGTACAGAGTTCAGGGTCGGCTGATAAAGGTTTTGGTAGAGATGGGCAAGCTGAAATGAATCAGCATATAGTAAGACTTATCAGAGTTTTAATCCTTTATTATAACACTTTTGATTCATATGAGTGAACTATTTAGAAATGTGAAGTGAAAGGTTAACGTTTCATCAAAAACCTGCTCTTGAATGTAAGACAACACATATACGTATCATCAGGTTATAAAGTTTTTGATTAATATTTAATTAATAGTCATTAAGATTACTGTAAATTTGCTATTCATTTTGATTGTGTTTTACAGCACTCTTCTCCAAACTCCTAAAAGAATTGAACTATAGATGCTTGGGTGGGTTTCCTCTGGGGACTCCTGTTTTTCCCACCAATATAAAAACATTATATTCTCCATTTGGTGACAAGACTGGGGTACCTGGTACAAAGGGGCCTTTAAAAAACGCACAGACTGTTCTAAAATGTTGTTTTCAACGCCCAAGTAAGACCGATTTGCAACTACACTGTTAATTATCTTGTAATTAAAAACTTACTTACTTACTTTTTCTCTAAAATGGGTTGTGCCCTGAATGGCTTGAGCCTCTTGTTGTCCAAAACCCAGTACTCAATACTCAGTGGTATCAGAGGCATGTTTGTACATGTTTGACCTCTTCTGATATTGCCATACTTATATTTTACTCACTCCCATGTGACTTTCCATTCCCATTTTTACTACTTAACATTAAGATGTTTTGCTGTTAAAAATAGCGCACACTGCACTTCAAATACTGCTCTGCTATAGAGACATGGATTTCTTCAAAACAGATACTCAATTTTGGTTCTACAAAAGGTGGGATTTGGACATTCGTCGCTACACTGTCTTTAAACTGTGTACATACAGGTTGCTCTTTTTGGCACATCTGTTGTTTATTTGGTTTGAGAGCGTTCTCTGGAGCGAGACCTGGCTCTTCCCCTCTGTACTCGGCTGCTCACTGTACAGCAGCCAGGTTGATATATTTAGAGTATGTTGGAAAAGGGAGCTTAAAGTTGGGCCAAAAGATTGAGGGCTCATAGTTTTTCACTTCCTGCTGGGCTTTAAAAAAAAAATTCTTTTCTTTCTTTTTTTTTTTTTTTTTTTTTTATGAGGACGTGATAGTTGATATAGGGGTTATTAAAATTACCTGTTCCCTTTAAGGCAAACAACAGTTAATGTGCATTTGTGTGATGTCTTGTGAGCAGGTGAGCTTTTCCATTAACGGTCACAGTCCTATTAAATCTATTGTTTCTGCTACACACAGCTTGAAACAAACAGCACAAATGGATACGGTTTTATTTAGGAACACCCAGAGGTGAGATTTCTGCTCTCCTTCAAACTCAATCCAGCTGTTTTTCCGTGTGAAATCAAGCCAAAGAGCGGGCTCAGTTCAGTTTCGGGGCACTCAAACGTCACACATTGGAGGTGGCTCACTGGAGAAAGGGCATATGCGGCTTGTGATGCTGATGAAATGCTGTGATTACACACTATGGCAGGTTGAAGGTTAGTGATTTGGTTCTCAAATGCAATTTCTGGAACATTCAATAATGGGTTGGCACCGTGAATGAACATGCGGCTAGTAAAATTGACAAATCCTAGCCCTAAGGAAGAAAAGTTGTTAGTAAGTGTCATTTTAGGGCTGAGCAAGTTTTGGTTTGTAACCAGGTATGTTCACAATGATGTCCGTGATTTGTTTTTTTTTCTGTGGCCAGTTCTGGAAAGTAGGATTTACAGATTCAGTGTTGACAATTAGCCAATGGGATCATCCCTTATTTGGATGAGAGTGATCCCCTTTTTATGCTTGCATGTTATTGGCCAATGCTTGCCTCACAAACTAAACATTCTTATCTTTCAAAAGCCTTCAGAATAAAGTCTAGACAAGAGCTTTAATTGTTTCTTTCATTCATCCTTCATGGATCTTTCATGGATCGCACTATGCACAGTTAACTGAAGAAGTTGGTAGGTAATAATTTCATATTGAATCTCAACCGTGTTATAAACCGAAAGTCAAACTTGATTGTTCAGCTTGTGAGACGGGTGCCTCAGGAAGGTACAGGCATTATAAGGGGTTTTATTTTACTTTTTTTCAATAAGTCCGGGCTTAAGTCAACAGAGCTGCTTGTTGTCTGTGCCTTAACCACAAAAACACTGAGGGTTGCCATGGGCTTCTATCAAACCGGCCCAGGCCTGTTTTCTGCTTCAGGCTTAATCCTACTTGATGTATTAATCTGGAGGAAATGTTTATGACACCTTGTTACATGTGACTCATTATTACTCAGTGTTATTTGAAACATTGCCACTCTAGGTCATTTTCTGGGTGATAACTACAATAATTTGCGATGACCTGAGTCATGTATTTGGAGGGGAGACGCCCATATGGTTTCTCTCTTACTGATTGAGTCACTATGCCAGGAATTTCACTGGTCAACAGTGTTATGGTGTGAGGGCGTGTGTTTTATGGCTCTATCCATATGCTGCTGCTTTCTGTGGTGTTCCAGGCTACCAATGAATTATACAAGCTCATACAGGTTGACAGACGTCAGAAAAATCTTACTTTTCTCAAATGTGTGTTTTTAAATTTTTGTGTTTGCTGCTCCTTGGCAAGTTATCTTAAAAATCATTCCCCTACTTCTCCGGGAAACGACATGTTTCTTCTTTTAATAGCATGGGTTGATTTATGTCCAGCACAGCACGGTCACATCAACCAAGACCTATTAAGTGGGTTTATGCTCGCCACAGGGGGCACACAGGCACACCTAGAGTCATAAAAGCCACTTTCAGGCCTCATGTTTTGTTTTTGTAGATTAATCTTAACGGAATGAGAAAGTAAGAAGCACACTTGGTATCCATAGTGTTCATTTTTAGACAAAATGTATCTAGGTCACACAATGAATAGTAGGATTTTAGACGTCTCTCCTCGGGAATAGGTTGGCATCCGAATGTTAACCTGAACGATGAGTATCCGTCTGCCAATGTCACACCCCTCCTCTTCTGCCCTTGCTGTCTCTGCTGCCGATCATTAAACTCTGCTACTCGCAGTGAGCAGCAGAGGATCAGAACATGGAGTACCTTCAGCACATTTTTTACATTCCCCTTTGAGGGTCTGAACCTCGCCACTCCACTGCACCATACACGCACCGACCACTAATATTACCCAGTAGTAATGACACTAGCTTTGCTTTGTAGCACTTTTATGACCACTTAACGACTAGTCAATAGCTTTTTGTAGTTTGTGCATCTCTGTGGTTTTGTCCCAATTACAATAGCTTTGTCTTTGTCACTGTCCTAACCTATACCTTTCTCTACTTCCCTTTGTCCTATCCAGCGGCGGTTTGTGGTGAGCGGCTGTGGCAGAGATGACCGAGTATAAGCTGGTGGTGGTAGGAGCAGGAGGCGTAGGCAAGAGCGCACTCACCATCCAGCTAATCCAGAACCACTTTGTGGACGAATATGATCCAACCATCGAGGTATAAGTGTGCATTATTGTATGTGTTTCATAGAGGTACCCGAAGTCACAGACGTTCAGTACTGACCAATATCCTACAAGACCTCAGTCAGGGCTAGATTCATTTAAGCTATTACACAAATACACCCTGGGCTGTTCTCCAAATGGTCAGTCTGGGAAGAGTTCATCAATTAATCGTAAACAGAAATATTTGCCAAGATGTTTCAACATGACCCTGCAAAAGAGGTGGATGCTAGAGACAGAGAGAAAAAGAGATTTTTTTTTCTTTTTCTGTATTTTTTTTCTCTTCTGCCTCTACTCTCTATTTCTCACCACGCCTGCCTCTGGCCAGACAATGTCCTTTTTGTGTATTTGCATTCCTGGCCCCTATGCTCTAACAAACAAAGAGAGAGCACTCCATGTTTTTTTGAGGCTGCACATTGGGAGACTAAACATAGGTTCCGAAAGCCTTCTCCTCTGATCTCATTGCTCTACTGACCTCAATAAAGAAGCACTAGTAATCATAACTTTGTATGTTAATTATAACAGAGCAACACTAGCCTGGTCAATAACGTGTGGAGTTTTTTTCTGCATTAAATAGCTCTGTAAAACCTTCCCTTCATAGCCCTTTTCACTGGGAATACTGTCGGACAAATCGTAATAATTTATCCGAAATTGGACGGGCTTTATGTTTATCTAATCATGTCCGGGGTAGTTTATTCTGTGACTGTTGGTTCTGCGCATTGGAATTCTAACTCGTGAATAGACAAATTATTTGTATAGTGTTTAAAAAAAAAAAAAATTATGAGGCCAGGCTTGGACCTCACGATATCAGCATAAAATGCACTATGCAAGAACTATGTTGAAAATATCAGTAACAGTATAACTTACAAAAATGTCAATGTCCCTTTTGGGAGGTTAGAAGCTAAATTTAACGTTGACATAAAGAAAATGCAAGGTTCTGAACTAACTTCCACCACACAATTTGAATTAAGGCTCTGATTGGACAATTATTTTGAAAGGGAGAAGGTCAGGCACTTTCAAGACCATAATATTGTTGAGACTGTTGTAATACTGTTTTTAAAGTTATAGTAGCTTTCCCACATTATCTCCAATGTAGAGTTTTTTTCTCTTCGGTCACAGGACTCGTACAGAAAGCAGGTGGTGATTGACGGGGAGACCTGCCTGTTGGACATCCTGGACACTGCAGGTCAGGAGGAGTACAGCGCCATGAGAGACCAGTACATGAGGACAGGGGAGGGCTTTCTCTGCGTCTTCGCCATCAATAACACAAAGTCATTTGAGGACATTCACCAGTACAGGTGTGTGAAAGAGTCTCCGCAGTAGATCCCGGGCTCTATGGCAGCAAGTATCTGACTCATACTTGCATACGTGCATCGGTGGCAGGGACTTCCTCGGGGTATTAAAAGGAGAGCTGTGTCTACATATAGAGTATGCAAGTGTGTGCCAGCTCTCTGCAGTAGTTGGGTGATGTCATGCTGGTGCGTTTATCATGGCTAAATAAAGCTTAGCCCTCAACTGGAGGATTATAGTGTGATGCCAATGAAATCGATCCTGACTCAATTAGAGAAGCACAGAGAGAGGTAGCACTCACAAGTACAGCAGAGGAGAAGGGGAAGGAGGGATTGGGCTGAGGTTAAGCTACAAATAACTGCTACTTTATTTCACATTTAAAAATCCACTTGCTGGGGTCACACGTGACAAGAAAAAGGTTGCATATTACCTCTCGCACAGCTTGACTTTTGTTTGGCTCAGTGTCAGGTTTTTACGGAACAGCTTGAACACTGCTGGCATTGCTGAAAAAGAACACTTATGAAAGATTTTTTGGGTCAATGGTAGAATAAGTGGAGGCTTGCTCAGTGAGTACATTAGAGTTATTCAAAGATGTGTTGACTTGATAGTGGCTCGTTTAAGCAGCATTTTTATATACCTTGAGACCAACCAAGAGATTTAGGGCTCACTGACCGTGACGGCTGTAAATACCTGCATTAGTACCCAGCAGTCTAAAGTAGTTACTATGTGCTATGACATCACTACAGAGCAAGTCTGGTCATTGAGCTCTATCAGCAGAGTTGCCTGCAGACGGGCTCGATTCACTGTATCGGACGCGTCCTGCCCGTGTTGTGGCTGAAGTAGCTGACAGATTGATTTGACCCCCTCGCTTAGTCCCTGTCCAGCTCGGCCTGCTGTTCTCCGCTGGCTGCTGTAGTGATGAGGTAATGCTGTTTGCCGCCTGTTGTCCTCCCCTCCCCTCGCGGTCTCTGCTTCACTCCTTCAGCAGTGCACCACCAGGGCCTCCAGCTCTACTTCCTCAGGGTCCTAGAGCTTCCTTGGAGGTTGGTTCTCCTGTGGTTGCTGCTCTTGTTTTGAATCAAAGAGTTATAAAGAAAAATATAGTCTGTGGTTTTGCTAAGGAAGGCTCACAGCAATATGCTTAGACCCACAATATGGGCCTTCTCATCAAAATATTGTTGAAGTAAGTAGTTTGTTCTACACAATAAATAAACATTGAAGTAGTTTTAAAGCAACACTGTGTAACTGGTTGGTATGTATTGCCACCAAAGGACAAAACGAGACAATTGCTGCAAACTTGAATAGGACTGTTACCTCTTAATTAATATGTGACGTATATTTAAGGGCTTCGGTGTTAGACTTGATACTTCCTTGACATAAAACAAGCAATTATTTTAAGGCTCTATATTTGGAGGTGAAGACTAGTGGGTGTTTAGGATGTATTTGAGTCATTCCAAGTGAAATCAAACTTCTTGATGTAACCAGTAGCATGTTTTGAGATATGTAGGTTTTTAAAAAATATGGGCGTGTTGTGCCAAAATCTCGACTGTAAGCAAATAAGAACAGTACACCGTCTCCATAACAAACTATTTCTCAAGACATGTAAAAAGTAATCACATAGAAAATGGACAATAATAGCAGTAGCAATAATAGTTGTGTATTTTTTTAGAGATGGTGACTGAAGAGATAATCAATTAGTCAATCATTTTCGACTTGGTAACCTTGTCTTGAATTTTGAATTTTACAGAGAGCAAATCAAACGAGTGAAGGACTCAGACGATGTCCCCATGGTGCTCGTGGGTAACAAATGTGACCTCCCAGCACGCACCGTGGACACGAGGCAAGCCCAAGAACTTGCCCGCTCCTACGGCATCCCTTTTATTGAGACTTCAGCTAAGACACGACAGGTAAATAAAGCGCACACCTACACACTTTTTCTCCTACCCACAAATAACACTGGCAAAATACAGAGCTTACTCCTTCTCTTCATCTTCTTTGGATTATGGCATGCCGTGTTATTTCCCATTATATGTTTTGATTCATGCATGCACGGTTTGTAGGTTTGCAGTGAATTGGTTGCTGGGAACATTTTATTGTGTTGCAGGGAATGACTCACAGCCAGGTTACCTTGGCTTGAGAACAGAGGTATAGTATCTGAAAGGCCCGACTAGAACACGTTGTCACTCAGCTCCCACTGTCTGTGACTCACTGTTGCACGTAATGATATAGGCACAAGAAGCTTTAACGTTTATCCAGCAATCATCACAGAAAATGTTCCTTTCGAATCAAAAAGGGTGCTTAGAAATGCTCAGCCTTTTGTGAGCCATTTTGATTTTATGAATAACAATCCGAAATGTTACCATGGTGATGTCACGTCCAATAACTCACATTAGACCCTTTTATAGGAATAAGAAGTTGTGTTCATTTGTGCTTTAGCTTTTGAATTGACTTTGTCTAATTAGCGATTGCTTGTTCACAGGGAGTAGAGGATGCCTTCTACACACTCGTCCGGGAGATCAGACAGCACAAGTTGCGAAAGCTGAACCCACCTGACGAAAGTGGTCAGGACTGTATGAGCTGCCGCTGTGTGGTTTCATGATGCAGGTGAGAAACACTAAACAGGAAATGATCTGCCTCTATAAATAGTCGTGGGTCTCAGTTTCATGTGTATGGTTATGCATTTGGTTCTGTATGCTTTAGAAACAATGACTTCTAAAAATCTGTGTCTCCCTTTTCTGTGTTTTGTTCCCAGCTTTTCGATGCACATTTAGGAGAATCGCAACAGCGTGTAGCAGCAGTATGGACTTGAAGATTGAAAGATTAAACAACTCAATGATAACTTATATAAACTTTTTCAAAAAAGGAGGATAAGAATTGAGAGCTCTCAAGGAAACCAACAGAGCTGTCAGACCAGAAAATTTCGGACTGTTTCCTGAGCGGTTAGCTGAACTGGCCTGGTATGGTCTCTATTTTTGGTCCGAGTTCAAACCTCTGAGCAACACCACTAATGACTCTTGTCAACTCCAATGTATTTCACTAAGGAGACTCCACAAGTATCCTGCTAACTTATTGTTAATTTTTTTTGTTTGTTTGTTTGTTTGTTTTTTTGTCTTAACACTGGTCTTAAAAAAGGGGGATCTCCACCTTAATCCACCGCACCACTCCCCCCTCCCCCTGGCTGCCCACTGGAACGGCTGAATGACAAAAATGGATTTGACTGGAATAGACATTAAGTTGACTCAAACCTCCCACACTACCTGTCTTTGTTCTTTTTTTTTTTTTTCTAGAACGACAGCTGTGTAGTGCCTCCTTTATTGCAGAATAACACACATTTTGTTGTTGTTAAAGTTAGCCTTGTACAAAAAAAAAAGATTTTGATATGGACCAGTTTATTATTGGAATGTCCCAGAGCACTGTGTGAGCAAGTTTGTTTAGTTTTTTTAAGATTGCACCTGGTCTGACCTTTTTAATGACAGTTAGAATTCTTTTAGCTTTGTTGATTGGAGAAACAAAACTTTTTTTTTTTTTATTTTCTCTCTCCATCACACAGCTGCCTTCTTTTGCAGTAAGTCGTTTTGTGGAGTAATAATTGTAATTGCTAGTGTACGTACATAGAATCTGGTGCAATAGAACATCTTTTCTGTTCAGATTATTGGGAAATAAACCGCACCCATTCTTGAATAGTTTCCCTCTGTTGCTTTAATCTGGGAAGTGCATGAAGATGTAAGTTTTGCCTCACAGTTGCTCAAGTCCTTTTCTGTTTTTTTTTTGTTTTTTTTCGCAACTGTATTGTGCGCTCTATAAAAATGTATGTCTTGTGTGTAACGAGGCTCAGGAATTGTGGTTCAGGATTGTTGTATGTTAACAATCCTGGGCCGTTTTAGTTAAAAGGATGTCACCTGTTATGGCACTGCAGAATCGACTTAACCATAATATCCTCAAACCTCTCATCTCTCTCTGCCTCCTCCGCTCTTTCAAAGGGAACAATAACAGGTTCAGGTGCTCATCATTTCACAACACTATCTACTCCATATGCAGGATGTTATGTTTTAACAGGTAATAGACGTTCTGGGAGTGCATCGCTTTGCTTCTTAGTACTACCTGGCCTGTGCTTTCTACTTAATGCCTGATGAAATGAAAAGACTGTTCGGTGTTTACTTTTGCCTTATCGGTTTGGCTAGTTTTGTACCTCATGTGTGCAGCAAACCCTACCTGAGACAATTTTCGGTTTGCAGCACGGTTTTTGTGTGACGGAGAATCTCAGAAGAGTCGTGTCAAGATGTGCTCGATACAGAATTTTTTCTTTTTTTTTTTTTTTTTTTACAAGACAACCTCACATAACACTAAACTAAAGTTTTAATAATGCTTTTCTGTAATCACTGGCGTTTGATAAGTTGTTCTACGTAAAAGATATATTTGGCTTGTTCTGAACTATTAAAAGATCTCTGCCCTTACGTTTTCTTGGTATTAGTACAAATTAATAATTTCCACTTGATGCTCTGCAAATGCTATGTTCCATGCATCACCTTAAATGTTGGCTGAAACATGCACTGCTAAATGGAAAAAGGTTTTGTTTGTTTTGTTTTTTTATCTGATTTTGTACAGGAGAGTGAATCTTGTTTCCAGTGTAACAAATATACCCAACAATGCATAGCAGAAATCTGATTGGTCTAGTTATTGTGCGGATCATAGTGGTTGAGTTGTATTGTTCATTTCACGAACCTGGCCAAGATTTGAACTGTGAATGTGTTTGTCTCTGTAGATATTAAGAGAGAGGAAAAAAAGAGCTCAATTTAACATTTCTGCCAATTTTCACTTTAATCCTTACACCAGCTTTGAGGCGGTGATGTTAACAGTCTATTATCTTTGACCCATTTTACTAAATAATTTTACATAAAATGATTGGTTGTTCATAATCTAATAAGAGTCCTGGTATTATACTTGTCCACTTCCTGTCCATATCCATACAGTAACCACCAGATCACAATGGAAAGTACCACAAAGCTATGCATTATTTTCCCTTTGCATTAGAACAGCAGGATCATGTTGCCAGCAAATCATATGAATAATAATAAAAAAATTCAACAACGGGCAAGCATGATAGTGGGCTATACGGGGAGTTTTGCACAAGGATGCTGTGGGCTCAAGGGCTTGTTTTTTTTCTCCCTTGTACACTGTGGAATGCAGGTGTGGATGGACTATGTGAAAATGTCAACTGTTTAGCTATTTAAGATGTGTATATACTCTTTAAAAGAAAATGTGGCAAATGTATTGCAGGACAGGAATAAAGATGTCAAAGATGAAAACTGCTTTTGCTTTTTATTCAAGTCAGGGGTTTGCTGCCATCTACAGGCGCTTGTATCCAGTAAATCTGTTGAGTAAGCGCAGTGTAATTCCTCATGTTGATGTAATGCAGGGAGTGGTGATGATGAAGGTTCAAAGTACAGCTGGAAATGTCTTACACATTGATGGTACAATAAATCTTTTTTTATGGGGTCCATAAGATGTTATTTTGAAATCCTGAATCAACCTCATTGACAAAAAGGAACTTTTGATTTAGTCATAGTAAGGCATATACAGTACATTTAAACTTGTTTGGTATAAACTGGGGTATGAAATATAATGTACAGTATAATATTTTTGGTATGGAAGCACTGCAGTGATCATTTGTTCTAAATATTTTTTTAGGTTTTCTCAAATTTCTGGATCTCCAAGAAAATTAAGCCTTTGTCTGTAAAGTGTCTTTGAGTGTCTTGAAAAGCGCTTTATAAGGGTATTATAAAGAAGAAGAATTTTGCTTCATCTGTGCTTCTATAAAGTGACTATATTTCCTAATCCAGTACTTCAGTTATGTTTGGAGCCTCCTGATTTTTTTCTGAACAGATAGTGTAGCAGTATATATGATTATTGTGGAGAATACAGGGAAGTAAAAACTAAATAAATCTGAGAAACTGTGTATCACTAAAAAAATCCAGCGTACCATGGTTTGAGAAGCACTGGCAAAGATATTTTTAGTATATTTTTTATGTCTATCATTTCTCTGTAATAACAGAAAGGGGGTGTCACGCTTTGGTAAATCAACTATTAAACCTAATTTACCGTACAGTGTTTCTAAAACTTTGAAAAACACAAGCAGGCCTCTGACCTACACCCAACTTGGGGCATAAAAGACATTAATAATAAACCCGTGCACATTAATAATTATACAAGGGTGTGTTATTTTCATCAGTAATTTACTGTTTAAACACAGAATTCTTTTAAAATAAAAATGTTTTGGGTCTTTCCATTCATCCTGGAACCCTGGGAAATGACCTGATATGCTTACCCTATTGCAATACCAATAAGTAGTATGTATATGTTATAAAAAGCTCAATATAAAGAGATGTGCATGTGTATTTACCAAATGTATAGTTTCTTCAGTTTTTTTTGTTTCAGTGACGCAATACTGTTTTTTACATAATGACATAATTGCATTTACACAGTGAAAGTAAAACAGTCAAAGGCAGAAGGCTATTATGCTTAAAACTAAATTCTTGTTAATTTAAAGTTTGTTAAACAAGACAAAAAAATAAGTGACTTTTATGTACATTTTTATTTCACCCTTTGACAGTTTCTTTTTAAAATGGAAAAAGAATTACACAATTTAAATTGTTCTATCAGCATTATTCAAGCTTAGACAATTATTTCTGTCTTTTACTCTTTTTGGCTTCTGGTACAATACAAAAATTGGTTTGACAAAATACAAAGACAGAATTCTATGTTTGGTGGCCTAAATGTTGCAGTTCAGGCCATCTGATTTGCACAAAACTAAGTGTCCCATAGTCTGTCAATAGTCATAAAAGTAAGTTATCCATTAAACAGAGACAGAATACAACTCTGAGTACATGATAGTTCAACAAGCTGTTGATCACAAACAAGGGTTTTTCGGGAGCCCTAACAATGGCGTCTAAAGAGAAGGAGATTAAGAAAATGCTGCCAAAGGTAAAACAAATTATGATTTTTTTGTTTTTATACTACATAGATAGACTTAATGTAAATTAAATATTTTGTGCAGACATATCTTCGTACAATCGTGGCCCAGGAAATAAACGCTGCGTTGAGTCATTTTAAAAACTTGGAACCCATTATGGATAAATATGGTAAGACGTTTATAATATGTGAGCACAAAACTCATGTTATGTATACTCTGTCTTTTAACTTCTGTGCAGTGTATAATGACGGGACCAGTAAGGACTTGATGTGTCTATCAGGAACTATTTCAATCAATTATAATGGTAATAATTCTATTCAAAAAATAAAAATATGTCTCAATCTGCAACTAAATGTTAAATATTTTACAAGAAAATTCTTACAACATCCCTGTGTCCGTGTGGCTGGAGGAGAGCTATCCCCAAAGTTGTCCTATTGTGTACGTTAGACCCACACAAGAGATGATGATTATTAAAAGAACTTTTATATCCAGTAATGGTGAAGTCCTGCTGCCATACCTGGAGGATTGGAAACAAGTAAGATCAATGAAAATATATTGCAGTGACAGAGCTGAAGGCCAATAGTAAGGCTGTAAAATTTGAACTTACCTTTAAGATGTGCCTTTTTCCTTCTATATCTCAGGGTGAGTGCGATCTCATCAGTTTATTGCAGGTGATGGCTGCCATGTTTGGGGAGTGTCCACCTGTTTGTATAAAACCATTTTCTGAGCCAGACCAAGAACCATGTAAGTACCAAGTGAACATTTTATAGCAATATCAGAAAACATAAATCTGACATTAGTTGTGTTTATAATTTGTGGTGACTTTGTGTAAATTCTTCTGTGTAATGGTTACATTTAGGTTGGCTCCAGTTCCACAGAGAACACGACATTTATTCCAGACCAGATGGAAGTTCATATCTGTCTGTCTCCACTGATGACGGTCGGCCTTTTCAGCAAGATCATGAAACTAACTGTTAGTTTTAATATTTAAAAATAACTTTGAAAAAACATTTTTGTATCCATATTTTGAATGTGATTTTTATGTGTATCTGAGAATGTTAGATAATATTAATTGGCTATTTTAGAGCTGATTATCCTATCAGAACACTTTTAGAATGACGTGTATAAAAGGCATATTATACACATTTTCTACACAGGCACACAAACTCATAAATATATAGTAACTACAAGGCCACCTATCTTCTAGTTCAAATAAAATGTGTAATCTAATTATAATGGGTACATTCACATTCACCGACTGACAACTGGAAAAGAAAAAGAAAGAAGATTGTGTCTGTTGTCTACAATCAAATAAAAGTGTTGATTTTGAAGCAGTGGTTATAGTTTCAGAAACTGTGACTGATTTGTGATACTTTTTCAAGGCGTGTTGGATTAACAACTATGTAAGTTTAATTAGAACAATAATACATATATGTTAACAACCTTTCATGTGACAAAGGCATCAAAAATCTATAGTTCATATTACCGGACATGACGTCAGATTCCAAAGGAAGCCGCTTTAAAAGATCCCGGAAACGCTTGGTGTTGACGTTGGGATAATTATTTGTTTGCGGACTTGTGTAGCTAATATACGTGGACATTGAATTTAATCATCTCTTTAACCATATTTACCATTGAACATACTGCTGACATTTGATGGTTAAAGCAGTACAACGTTTGATTAATTGTTTCGTCTAGTCGAGGCTGGGCTAGCTTACGTTAGCCTAGCATTAGCTGTATTTTTGCGAGTGAGCGTTAGCGTGTGAAAGCTAACTTACAAGTTGGCTTAAAGTTTCCTGTAACTGATCTGAATTTACATTACACAAACATTTGGAACCATGGCTGTAGTGAACGAAAGTGCTCTGAAGAAAATGCTAAAGGTAAGCTCAATGATAAAATCACAAGGGACTTAAATGGTGACAAAGTAGCACCGTTTTACCGATACCTGCCATCGGGCTTACATTTCCTGGACCTAGTGAAACATAAAACGATACGTTTCCTGGACAAATAATGAGGAAATTAAATGCATAGCTATACATTCTCATCAAGATCACTATATACTAGGTTGTTAATAATGTCTCTCCAGGATCTTTTTAACTAGTGCTTGTAGTTTACCTTATCCCAATTGGTTATATAAGCTACTGTCAATCCTACACTGTCAAATCCATGCAAAAAATGTTTATAACTTAATCATTTCAAATGGATGCAGTTATATTAGTAATGATGCTACAACAGTTGTACGTTCACCAACTAAACTATTCTGATATTTATTTCTTTCTTAGTGATCAAATCTACCTAGCTGCTTATTCTTGAGAATTCGTAAGAATTCAATTTAAGTAACATTTTCTCAGCTAAAACATGTAATATAGCAACCCCAAACATACCGACAGTGTCATTGAAAGTTTTGAGACACAGAGGCTTTGACATCCTCAAAAGATCAGTGGTGAGTTTTTACAAAAAAAACTAACCACACAGAACTATGAGGGTCCAAAGAAAAATGTATGTGGTAGATGATAAAAACATTCATTCATTCATTTTCTACCGCTTTGTTCCGTTAGGGGTCACAGGTGACTGGAGCCTATCCCAGCAGCTTTGGGCCTGAGGCGTGGTACATCCTGGACAGTGGCCAGTTAGTCGCAGGGCTGACATATAGAGACAGACATTTACAGACAACCATTCACTCACACATTCATTCACTAGGGACACTTTAGAGTTGCCAATTAACCTGTACATGCATGTCTTTGGACGGTGGGAGGAAGCCGGAGTACCCGGAGAGAACCCACGGTAACACGTGGAGGACATGCAGACTCCTCACAGAAAGACCGGAGTCGGCCAAGAATGTTTGAGTCAGCCGGGTTTTTGAACTCACGACCTTCTTGCTGTAAGGCAGGAGTGCTAACCACTCTGCCACATGCACATGATAAAAACAACAAATTTTAAATAAAAACAAATTGACTTGAACTATAAATTAAAAATATTTTGAAAATATCAAAATTTTTGCCCTGCTATAGTTCAACCTATACTTATACCTATACTAACAATATTAATGTTCTCTACTTGCTATCTTTCAGCAATATAAATACAGAGACCTGACTGTTCGTGAGATTACCAATGTCATATCCCAGTACAAGGATCTAAAGCCCGTCATGGATGCCTATGGTAGGAGCAATAATATATACCTCTGCTTGTTCCCATTTCCTATCTGTTATTAATTACAGTACTACTCTTTCATTACAGTGTTCAACGATGGCTCCTCAAGAGATTTGATGAGTTTGACAGGAACAGTTCCAGTAAGCTACAGAGGTAAATCTACTTTTCTGTTGGTCCTTAGAAGCATGTTTTTGTAAGACAGGAAAACATAAAAACTTTAATTGCTTTACTCAGATGAAATTGGTTACAAATAGGGAAGCACAATTAATATCATATTTTTAATCGGCCCGACAATTAAATTCATTTTGTTAAGTAGTGACCCGAGTCGTTACAGAAACTAATAGAGAGGATGAGAACAGTAGTTTTTAAGTGCTGCCCAAAGAGATACATCTTGTTTTAGATGAGGTGCTGCTGAGGATTGCTGTTGGTGCAATGCGCTAAAATTTCATAACAAATGTATTCGGAGCAAAACATTTCATGAGCTGTTTGTAGCTTATCTTTACTTGACAGCATGTTTCATGTCAAGCACAGGGTTCCACAATGCCACCAGATCAGTGTGAGGCTCATGAGACGTTCAGGAACACAGCGTTAATACAACACTTAACCTTGTTAAACATAAATACCAACTATACCTAAAAACAGCCCATAAAATCATGTACAACTTGTGTTAATTTCCTCGTCAGATTAAAAAATAGCAACAAACTAATGTGCTGCAGTTATTAACAGAATAATAATAATACAATAATTTAATAATAATAATAATAATAATAATAATAATAATAATAATAATAATAATAATAAATAAACAAGGTAAGAAACATGGACCATCTGTAGTAGCCTGTAACACCGGTCCAAACCAAAGCCCACCATTTTGTTATCTGTCCGACACTGGCTTTAGGTTAACAGAGTTTACTATCCTGCTTCTTCAAACCTACAGTTTACTGAACGTCTGTCTGTCTGTCAAGTTAACGCATTATTATTGCGTTAACGCATTAATGAATTAACGCCGACAATTATTTTATTGCGCATTAACGTTGGCCAATTAATATTGTGAAAGATGTCGCTCTGAAGAACATTCTAAGGATCACAACAAATGGCTGCACGTATGAGCCGCCCTAATGACGCACCATCACAAGAAGAATACACGAGTGGTATAAAAAAGGAGAGGACCACAAAAGCGATGGCATTTGCCCTACTACTGGACATCGCTAGGCAACCATAATTAGCTCGTGGGCGTTACAGTGCATTATATTGATGAACAGTGGGAACTGCACTCGCATGCTCTGACTGTAATGAAAACATGTGTGTGTATATATATAATTTTTTTTATTGTGGCTGTACAATTGGTATCAGCCACAAGAAGCACTTCTCAGTTATGGAAGTTTTTATCAGTGCAACTCTAGTTACAAACTACATAAAAAAAAATATTCATACACATTTTATTATTTAAATACCACTGGACCTGCCCAGCTCTGACACATACTGCACAATCCTGTGGAAGTTTAGAGACAAATGGCACAAAGGCTAGTTATAATAAAATAAAAATAAAAGACATTAAAGTAAATATGGTACATTTCCCTAGAGGCCATAAAAAGAGTCATTGTCCTTTCTTTCGTTAGTTCAGCGGTGCAATTGACTGGATAATTAAGAGACATGGAAACGTCACATAAATGTATCTAGATTTACATTTAGTTGCCATTGTTTTCCTGTAGGTAATGTGTATAACATCCCAGTGTGTCTGTGGTTGTTGGACACCTACCCCTACAACCCTCCCATCTGCTTCGTCAAACCTACGAGTGCCATGATGATCAAAACTGGAAAACACATTGACGCCAACGGCAAGATCTACCTGCCTTATCTACACGAGTGGAAGCATGTAAGTTTATAGAGTATACTGTATTTGCCCTCAATGTATAGTTTTATTTTGGTTGTTGCAAGTCTCTTAAACTGACTGAAAGAGTCTGCTTGGTGATAGTATTGATTGAATTCTTTGTGTATTTCTCCAGCCTCAGTCAGACCTGTATGGGCTAATCCAGGTGATGATTGTGGTGTTTGGAGAGGAGCCCCCTGTGTTTTCCCGGCCTACCACACAGGCCCCATACCAGGCCTTTCAGGCTGCTGGACCTCCTAACCGTGAGTTCAATAAAAGGAAACTCTAAATTATCTCACGCCTTGTCATAGAAAACCAAACAATAGAATCTACCAGCTCTTTCATAAAAGTAATCTGTCACAGAGGCTGTCATACTATGATGATGTACGTTAGGAACACATCTCTATTTACAGTTCTCTGAGTCAGCTCACAAAATCTGATCTTTATAACGTCTATGTTGGGATTTATAGTCATCTTTATGATATATTTGTAGAAATTATTTGTAGCATTTTTGTAATTATTGGCTCAACACTAGATGGAGCCACCACTACAGCTAAATAGTAATATGTGACTGAGAAAAAAACATATTGATGAGCATCTGACTGTAGTTTTTTTCTCTCTACCTCAGCTTCTTACATGCCAGGAATGCCTGCAGTCTCACCTTACAATCCAAATCCCAACCCAGGGTAAGATATATGCCAAGTTGTTATTAAACAGACAGTTTCTCAATATACCTGGCCTGCCATGTTTTGTAGGTGTTTTGTAACCTTCACAGCCAGTGATGGATGATAAAGCTGGAGCATGAATACAAAATGTTTATTCTAAAATGTCTCTATTTGCAGAGGCTATCCAGCTTATCAGTACCCAGGAGGAAACTCTTATCCAGCCTCTGCTGGCCCCGGGCATTACCCTACTCAGACCCCAGTCTCTGCTGTTGGTATGTATTGTATTCAGTTTAGTCTCTGCAAGTTCAATACATTTTAGTGACAACACTGTGCTTGTTAATTCTTTGTATGTCTTTGTCAAAAGATATAAAGATTATTAAGTAGCAAACTATTTAAAGTCACAAACACCTTCGTTCCAGTCTCATGGCCTTTACATGACCCCTGTCCCAACATTTGACCTTCTAAGTGAACATTTTTACCCTCTGTATGACTTTGATGGTACGCTGAGCTGCAAATGAAAGGCCATTGGTGTAACAGGAGTGGGCTTCATTAAAGGCCAGAGGGGAGAACGTCTCGGTGGTCTCTGTACACTCTCGACGTGCTATATTTAGTTCTGTTACTGTCATTACACACAAAGGCAGGCAAGTAATAATGGATATTTGTCAATGACTATTTAAGGCTGTTGTATATTTACTGAACACAAAATGTATTAAATTAAAGGCATTCTGCAGTACATTTGCACTTTTTATTGATTGAGTTACTTCATTGATGGTATTTTTAGGGGCCTAATGAAGTTTTTTTTTTTTTTCTACCTAAAAGATTATTTTAAGTTTTGAACTGTCTAGTCCAGCATCTAACTTGACCAGCAGATGTCTTGAGATATCAAAGTATCAAAGTGTACTTCATCAATTTTATGACATGTTATCTGCACAGTGAAAGTAGACCTTTTACCCTCAGTATCTGTACCACATTTGCTTTTAATTGATTGTTTATTTATTGCCTTCTTTGTCTTTTATTAATTTTTTGTTAGGCCCAAACAGAGATGGTACCATTGGAGAGGACACTATCCGTGCATCTCTGATCTCAGCTGTGAGTGACAAGCTTCGCTGGAGAATGAAGGAGGAAATGGACAGAGCCCAGGCTGAGCTGGATGCTCTAAAACGAACAGAGGAGGATCTAAAGAAAGGACACCAAAAACTTGAAGAGATGGTCTCAAGACTTGACCAGGAAGTGGTGAGCACTTTATCTCTTGCTTTACATTTTACCCCTTCATTATTTTGCTATATATAAATGCATGTTTGTGTTTTTTATTATAATTTTCTTTAGACTGAAGTCGACAGGAACATTGAGCTCCTCAAGAGAAAGGATGAGGAGCTGAGTGAGGCCTTGGAGAAGATGGAGAATCAGTCAGAAAACAATGACATAGATGATGTCATTGTGCCCACAGCCCCACTGTACAAACAGATCCTGAACCTGTATGCTGAGGAAAATGCCATTGAGGACACTATCTTCTACCTGGGAGAGGCTCTTCGCAGGGGCGTAATAGACCTGGAGGTTTTTCTTAAGGTGCATTATAACTCTCTAAAGTAAATCGGTTTAGAAAATTTTCTTGGGATTTTGACATAGCTAACACTTTTTCTCTTCTTTTCCAGCATGTTCGCCTTCTTTCCAGAAAGCAGTTCCAGCTTCGTGCACTCATGCAGAAAGCCAGAAAGACTGCTGGCCTCAGTGACCTCTACTGACCTACACTAACACAAATGCTAGTTCAATATTCTTTCTTGTCCTTTTCTCTATTAGGCATTTTTATATAATTCAAGGAACCACCGCATTTGTTATTTGCTTCTATAGCTTCATAATCGATCAAATTACAGCTCATTTTGGCACAGTGAAATGTAAAGACTTCAGGAACACTCGTGGTATTTGACAAGTCAGACCATTACTGTGACCTTTCATTTAAAAATGAATTGTGTATCTATGCTCTGTATGTGGCTTTTGCTTACACTGGTAAAGCTACTGTGTAGACTGTACTGTGGCAAGCCTGCAGGTTCTCCCTATGCAAGTCATTGGGCTTGTAAGCACAAATGATTAATGTCTAGTAAAGAGGGTCCACTTGTAGTGAAAAAGTGAGGTTCTGGTATGAACATTCAGGTAGGCCTTTTATAGGGAGCTGTGGAAAAGCCTTACAGAACGGTGTATTGTTTATGTTTAGTACTCTTAGAGACCCTAGTAGTGTTTTGATTGCCCCGAGTTATTTTAGGTACCAGTGCCACCTCCAGTTTTACCCCCTTTGTCTCTTGGTGTAGATTTGTCTCATGTTACTTGTTCTGGTTTTCTGTTGTCTGGATGAATATGCATTAACCAATCATGTGCAGTGTATGTTGCACTCTGTACATTGTGTCTAAGATGAAAGTTAATTTCAAGTTAGTCTTTTTTTGGTTTTGTGCTTTTTTTTGTTTTCATATCTACTGGAAATATTTTAAAGGAAACAAAAGGGGTCAAATTTGAGAAGGTACAAAAAAACTAAACTTGTATTCAGCTAACTTAAGTTTGCAAAAGGACTTGTAATTAGCCTTTTACTAAATGCACTTTGAACTGTATGATAGATTTTTTTTTTTTTTTTTGTAGTTCCACTACCACTATAAACATTTTCATTAATTTCTGTAGAGTTATGTAAACCAATACCAAATAAAGATTTCTGATCTAAGGTAGTACTTTAAAAGCAAAAATTAAATTTGAATATATACCATAACTTACTACAGCAGTATACAATGTATATTCATTTTTATGTATAAGCTTGCTCTTATCTGCCCATCACTAGTTTGGACTGAAAGCAGCTGGGTCAGCCACTCTTTCAACACAAACACAAAGGCAGCTCTTGTTTTCCTGGCATTTATTTGATTGCACAGCAAAATAAAATATTCAGCTGCCCTGACAAGTACAGTTTCTCAGATCTGATCCAATAACACCAAAACAAAGCTCAGTATAAACATTTATATAAATACATCACTTCTGTATCTCGATGTTACAGTTAACTCGGAGGTTTTGTGGTGCAGTAACAACTAAAACCTTTTCAGATTGTTACCTCCATCACATTACAGTAGCTGACTAGCCTAATTGATCTCTGTTGCCTTATTTTTAACAGTAACAAGTATATGGTAGTATCGCTGTGTCAGTGCACTTTGGTAGAACTCATGTTGTCAACCATAGCTGGGTGCTTCAGCATCACACAAGGCTATCCCAGGGATACGCAGTGTTTTATAAGAGTGGGTTCAGAGGACACTTTTCATAGAATGGAATGTCACGTCACCATTATGTTCCAGATAAAAATCAAAAACCAGGATTACCAAGTGAAAATAACCCACTGGCAACAATCAGAGTACACAGAATACAATCTACAAGCAGGGAGTGCAGCAGCAACAGTACAGTGACGTAACATACGGTACATGGAGTATATTCTCAATATGTAAAAAGGCATTGTTTTTGCAAAGACAGAACAATAAGGATATATGGACTTTGCCATCTTTTATTTTTTGGTAAATTCAGACATGGCAGGAAAAATGTAACTCAGCCACAAACACTTGACCTTTGAAATATTTAAGTCTAATTTGCCTGTTGCATGGTCAAACAGTGGACATACAGCAAGTATTAATGTGAGAGGGAGAGATCTACTAGGGTTTTGTGCGCTATCAGTCTGGCCTGGAGGATTCAGAGTGGAGTGCCTCACAGCGTCAGCTCCTTCTGTACTCCCCACAGTGTCTCAGCACTCTTCCTCAGCTGCTTCTCCTCATCCTGCTTCAGGGTCATGTTGATGACATCTGTCAAGCCACTGTTGCCCAGGACACAAGGTACACTCAGGAATACTTCATCTTCTACTCCATACATGCCCTAATGAAGAAAGCCAAGGTCAGTGTTAATTAATTTTGGAACCACTTGATCTGTTGACTTTAGGGATAAAATTAGAAAGAATTTGAAGTGTCCTCACCTGGACCAGAGTGGACACAGGTTGCACTTTGTGCAGGTTTTTCATGATGCTTTCTACCAGGTCAGCCACAGACAAACCAATGGCCCAAGATGTGTAGCCCTTCAGCTTGATAACCTCATAGGCACTGTGGAACGAAAGAAATTACCTTCACATACTGCCTGGTTTTAAGACATACTTAAGGCCATAACAGCATGACTTTGTATGCATCCACTCACCCATCAACAACCAGTTTGTGAACCTCTTTCCAGTTCTCACTGTCACCTCACTTCCCATACTTGGGTTCAAACTCTGAAGGGACACTCCAGCCACATTCACTCCACTCCACACAGGAACTAAAGAAATGGACAAAGTAAATTAACATTATCAAATGAATTGTACAACACTGCATTATCCAAAAGAACAGGTATGCAGTAAGTAAATTTGAGTAAGAGTTTCATACCACTTGAGTCTCCATGCTCGCCAATGATCCAGCCATGGCAACTGGATGGGTGCAGGTGGAGTTTCTCAGCCATGAGGTGCCGGAAGCGGGCTGAGTCCAGGTTTGTGCCAGAACCAATGACACGGTGGCGGGGGAAGCCACTCAACTTCCATGCCACATACGTCAGGATGTCCACTAAGACGAAGCATTTAGCCGTTAGTGACCACCACAGAAGAGATCTACAGCTGTAACTCGTGTATATCTTACCTGGGTTGGAGACCACCATCAGAATGCAGTTGGGGCTGTACTTGACAATGTTGGGGATGATAAACTTGAAGATGTTGACATTGCGTTGCACCAAATTCAGACGGCTTTCGCCTTCCTGTTGGCGGGCTCCAGCAGTCACAACCACCACCTTAGAGTTGGCGGTCACACTATAATCTGTTGAAAAAAAGGACATGACGGTAAAACTAAAAATCTTACCATAATGGATTGTTTTTTCCATTGCAGTTTAATTCTTACCTTTGTCAGCCACAATTTTGTGTGTCTTCAGGAAAAGGGATCCATGTTGCAAGTCCATGACCTCACCCTTAAGTTTGTCCTCAATCACATCAACCAGTGCCAGCTCATCACAGAGATCCTATTAATTATTACACAAAAATGAACCAGTTAAAAGAATGATCTCACTTTTGTAGTTTGCACTACTGTGAGTAAAATGAGTGCAATATTTCCCATTTAGTCTTATACAATTGGAAAAGGAGAGGCTTGTAAATATGCTTAGTCATGGTTACAAATTACAAAACAAATTTCCAGCATCTATCAACATGTAAAAGAAACACTACTCTACTCAGAACACTTGCACTAAAACATGTACAGTTGCAGTCTGGTAAGCATATTTAATTTAGAGTAGCACAGCTGCCTGGAAAATGTGTCTTCCTTTTGGCTACTCCATATAGAGCAACCATAACTGTTATGTTGACAGTCAATTTAAAGCTAAAATGTTTCCACTTTTATTTGTACACGCTTATAGTAACACAAGCCTCTCAAATGGTTTTATTCTTGCCCTCTTACCTTGAGCAGGATGCTGATGGCAGAGGCCATGCCCACCATGCCAACGCCCACAACTGTGACCTTGTTCCTGCAGCCCACAGGCTCCTCCTTCATAACATGGCTGATCAGTTTCTCCTTGGTGGACATCTACAATGGAAAAATAAAAATAAAAATATATATACAAAAGATAAAAAAAGTGAGGACATGACTAAGTGCGTTAATTAAAAAGTGGGTGAATTACAACAGCCAGTAGGAAGAGAAATGAGAACTCAACTATGATTCACTGTATACACAAAGCATTATCTTATCATCTTTATATTGCGTGTAACCCATGTATGAATGGTTTATTCAATAGTCCTCTAACCCCCGCAGCAGGCTACTTCCTTAAGTGGTTTACAGTTCTTTGCACTCCCTGTTTCCCCTGTACAGACTAACCCTACCCAGACATTGCAGGCTATTTCTATTTTCTGCTACAGCAGACAAGGCAGAGGGCTCAGGCTCGCAGCTGTTACATAATCAGTGCCTGTGCGTTGCTGCAGTGATGTGGCGCACATAGAGAAGCTTACCATTAACAGGATATTGGCTCAGTGAGATAGTATATTAACTAGACCAGTTATTCATAGCTTACTGGTTTCCCAATTATCCCTGCCCTAAAAGTGAACTGAAAGCTTACTCTAAAATGACATGTGCCTCGTGAGGTGCATTTGCAAAATTAATTGAAATAAGAATTACTATTGAATACTGGCTAGCACTGCCATGAGACTGTGCTAAACTCTAACAGTTGTGTGAATGACTGAGGACGTGCAGCTCATTTATACTAGGCCTGTAACATTAGGCTGAATGAAATCCGATAACATGACCAGGCCACGACAGGCACTGCACAAAGCAGACCTGGTGCGTTGTGTCAGGTTTTTAAAGAGCTATGACACAAGCATCACCAAGAGCAGCATACAGACCACCTGTAAAGCACTGCGCATGTGGCCTATTCCACCTGCACCATCTGGACACAGTGTTCCGAAAACAAAAAGCCATCAATTCAATGATGATGCAAATTATGATGCGGTTATGATGTAAACAAAGCCAAGCTGATTTTTTTTAAATGAACCCGATTCTAGTAACGATAAGAGAGAGCTAAAGACCTTGCAACAAGTAGGAAGCTCCACTGTTGGGCCGACATCCTGCTCACACAACTGCCCCAAACCGTAGTGAGGCATAAGGAGTGACATATTAAAAGATTGTCCTAAAATTCTACTCGATGCAAATGTGCAACACAATCAATGACCTTCGATCGATTACATCCAGGCTCTTTCCTTCCTTAAATGCGCATCAAAGTAGCAAACTCTTAATCGTATTAGAACTCAATGCTTCAAAAAGCTTGCAATATGCGTGATACAACCTTAAACAAAGACGTCTTACCTTCACGTTTGAGCTAATAACCGCTTAAAACCAGCAACTGGACTGTGGCCGTCCGTCTAGAGTCGCAATTTCCGCAGGAGTGCAACCTTGAAGGAGAAGCGAGTCCGTATTTAAACACAGCCTCCTCCGCCGACGTCACCGACTTGCATTAATGAGCTCAAGAGGCAGGACATGTTCAGTGTCACGTCCCAACAACACAACCGCAGAAGTGAGGATGCCCGAGATACAGCATCCTGTTCTGTGCGTCTCGAACACAACCGCAAAAACTAAAAAGAGAATAGATAAAATGTCTGCTTTTGCCTTTACTGTTTAATCGACAACTTTTTTTGTGCCAAAATGGCGTCAACCTAGTCTTGCTAGCTACCCGTAAAGGTTTCATTAGCCGACTATAGGCCTACTGGGGAAGATGGAGTGTTCAGTTACAAAATGTAGGCTTTTTCTTTTATTGGTCACCTTTTTTCCACCACGTTTGAGTCAGCGTGCACCACGTGGTGGAATTTCCCCCAGATGTAAGTTTTTCTCACTATGAGACTATATGAGCAATACTGTCCCGAGACTGGTTATGAGACATTAGCTTACTGTGGATGACATTGTACTGGGGAGACTGACTGTGGATTATAAAACGCTCTGCCAACGCCATCTTTCTGCCGTTTGGCTCCACCTGCTGGCCATTTATATTATTACAATAAAGAGCATTACTTTTTATAGAATATTTGGTATTTATACTATCTATGGTTGGTACCATTGATTGTTGGTTGGTACACAATGAGTCAATGACACCCCACCCGCCAACGTTATTTCCTGATCTCACGCCCTGTGCCAATTACCTGGCAGCTCCATGCGACTGTATAGACTACTTGCGATTTTATTCACCTGACGTAACTTGCTAAGCCTCAACAGTCCCATAGACAATGAGGACTCATCTTATTAAGAATATCTTGTAAATAGTGTTAAACCATTCGTTTGTTTCAGAGAGCTAAAACTAGGCCTTAGTAAAACAATGTAGGCTATGTAGACTAAACCTGTAAGTTAGCTTAAACTTCTACAATGTGTGCTTTATTCTATTCTCTTGGCTAAAAAATTCAAAGTGAAACTCTGAGATGGGGAAATAAAAATTATGTGCAAAAAGAAAAAAAAGTTTTGAAATAGCTCCAGCTGCAGCTTCTGACAAATTCTGGTTCTTTTGTAATGATGTGTGGGCCCTTTTGTGTAAGTACTTTTTACAGAAGTCTTCTGGTTGGGCCTTTACCAAAAAACTAGAGGCAAAAACCTACAAAAAGAAGAGTGTGTGAGGTAAAAAAGCAGGTTAATAATAATGGATTTGACTTATAGAGGCTTTAAGTATTATTCATTCACTCCACAGTCACACACTGGGGGTAATAAGCTACATCTTTAACCACAGCTGCCTGATGGAGAAGTAGGAGCCATTTTGTGCTCCTTGTGTAAACCCCACCCTTGAAATTTAATGCAAGCAACAGGGTACCAGACTAACTTCTTTGTATAGAATAGGAAAAGAGTTAGTTCCACCTGGCCAGGCTACTCTACCACTTAGCCACTGCTCTATTCATTTTTTTATTAGGAGCATATAGCTAAAATAAATCTTTATATGGCTGACCTTACAGTAGTACAGTGATATAGGCTTGACAGGCTTTACCCACTCTCTGTCCTTTGTGTTCTTTACAAAGAGACAAAAGGTCAGGAAGGCACCAAGCTCAGCTGGTGTGACTCTTTAACTCGGTTCTTTAACTCCAGATTATTAAACAAATCCATGGACCGGACCAGTGTAAATCTCCAAGAGCCATGGACATTTGGCAAAAGGTTATAAAATACTTATATAATATAACAGACTCAGAAGTTTTGATAGGACTTTCTCATGGTTTATTTTCCCACACTCCAAACTCATCTCCTCTTACCAAGCATCTATTATAAATTACCATCCTTTTGACAAACACAATGGAGCAGGTGTGGACAGAAAGTCTTATTCATCAGCAAATCAATCAATAAAACCACCCTGGCCAGAGGAACAAGGGATCTTACTTAGATTATAACGCATTTACTGTCTCCCCTTCAGACAACACAGCATCAGTCACTTTTAGCCAAGATACTAACATAAGTATAGGCTTTGAGGAGTCAAGTAGCTCTCCAGTGCTTTATTAAAAAAAGAATGTGCCATGGCACAATGTTACAGTTTAATTATTCATATCATCACCCAGCACCATGGTTATATTATGTAATTAACTTTAAATAGCATCCTATTGTAAAGCTAAAACCCACCACCAGGTGACACGTGGATTTTTTGATTGTGTTTTGAGTGATTGGTGGTCCCCCCTTTTTTCCAGTGGCCCCCATTGTTTTACGGCGCTTAGACTCAATACCAAACCAAAGTAGCCAACACAGTAAGGCCATCAATTATAACCAGTAGTGCCTATGTCCTGGCTGCAACACATCTACACCATTGAAAGCATATATTGGGCCTTTCTGGATTAAATCGCCTACCCACTTCCACTCCACACTCGAGCGCTCTCGGTGTGTAGTAGGGCTTGTGCACTTTCAGACGCACTCCCCTCGCTCTGACGGACGCAAGGCCTCTGTCACCACAGTTACGCACCAAGCGCAAGTGGCAAATGTGTTTTGGGCTAAATATGTAGTTTAAAAAAAAAAAGAAGAAGCTAAGATATGCTAGAAAGCAAAGACGTTTAATGTGGATTTTCTGTATCGGTGATGCACAAAGATGTTCTCACGTTTACAATTAAACGCATGTGGAGTAAACAATTTAGTCTAACATGTCTGGATTGTCCCAAACCAGGAAACGTATATGTGATCCTACAACTATTTACTCTATACTTCTTAATATTCTTTCTATATAATAGTATCACATGAAGTAGAAGAATTGTAAGAAAGACTGGAGTCTGTCATGAGTACCGGAAGCCAGTGTTACACGCAGACTTGCTCCGGAGGATCTAATAAGGCACTCACAGCACATACCCTTAGTGTGGCGGATCCGGAAACGCGGAAATCGAGAGGAATAGTAGATCGAGTCGAGGGTTTAGGGAGTCGATTCGGAAAAGCCCATATCTCTATGCGTGTACAACTAAAGCTCCTACAATCGCACATTTCAATCGCAATAAATTATACTCTTTTCTTACCTCGCAAAAAAGTGACCCAACTTGCAACTAAAATCAGTTCTTATTTAAATGTAGTGAAAGTGAAACGTTTGACTTGTAGCAATTCTTCCAAAGGACTCAGATACTACCATAGATGGTAAATAAAAATACTACTCGGTCAAAGCGCTGTGACGCCATTAAGCGTGCGGTGCATTCAATTACATCTGGTAAATCCAGGCATCTAAGAGGAACAAATTACAAAATGCATCGTAAAAATCTGCATTCTCATCTAGAAGGCGTTACGTTTTGCACTAAGATGTAACATTTTTCACAAGTAGATGATAGTGGAGGATTGGTTGCCTTCAGAAATCTGTCAAGCTTTTTCTGGATAAAAGTGTGGTAACCTACACCTGAAACCTTTTAACACAATCTCTGCTATCCCTCTTTTTTTAACATGTGTTTGCCTTTTTTCTTTTTCTCGGTAATAGTAATAGTGAGTATATAGAATCAATAAGACATTAAAAATAGTTAAATTTTTACAATGAAGTGTATAACAACATAATACACTTTGTCTTATTTCTAAGCTTTAAGAAATTCAAGGTTTTCATTTTACCCTGAGCAAGTGTCTTCTTTTCGTCAATTGACTTATTATATTAAAATAAATCTACATAGTACTTTTAGATAATATGAATTTAACCTTTCTGGTTTGGGTTTCAGCAAAATCCTAAATTATATCCTCCATGCTCTGGGATCTTCCGATCTCTTCAATGGAAATTATTGCTATGCCTTTTAATTGTTCCTGTGACATTGTGGACTGCAGGTAAATTTTGATCTGTTTCAGAGTGGAGAAGCTTCTCTCCTGATGCAACAGAGTGCAGAGATGTGATCTGAAAAACATGGACTGCAGCCCTCACTTCAAGAATCATTTCCTGACTGTCAATGTCACTTAATGTCTGCTCCAGTGTCTTACATGAGTCATCAAGTGTGTACTCTTGAACTGCCTTCTTCACGTTATCAGCTGAATATAGAAATCCAAACAGAAAGAAAATAATTTCAATTCGTGTGAACCTTTCACTGACACTAGTAAGTGCTGTATCATGTGGGGAGGGAGGAAAAAATCTTGCTTGAAGTGTTCCTCAGGTGTCAACTGTGCTCCCTCTTCTCCCTCATAAAGAAACATGCATGTTTTTGCTTTTGTCGTGTAATGGGAAAGGTCATGTCTATTTCAATCTTTTCAGCGAGTTCTCTTCTTTCTCATCTGTTTGCGCTGATGAGAATCCACCTTTTTGAGAACATCAGTTGATACTTTTGGACTCTGAAGTTCGCTTGTCTAATTAATCTGATAAAATACATTGCACCAGACCACAACACAGAGAACAAACCTCCAGGATGTCAGCTCCTTACTCAGATTCTGTGCCACAGGCAATGTCTCTCCATCCCTCTTTGCTGTTGCATGTTCACCAAGTGCAGTTAAGGCCTCAACCATCTCAGGCAACTGGTGATATAGTGCTTTCACACTGTCACTGCGACATTTCTATCTTGTTGTTGACAGATTTGTGACAGTGAGCTGCACATGTCTTTGCAAGGATGACCAGTGTTGTACTTATAAGCTGAAGATGTTTTTCAGACGCTGGAGAATGCCAAAAAATGTGACAGAAAGCACAGATGACTAAGTAGCATCTGCCACAACCAAGTTAACTGAATAACTGCAGCAGGGAGCGAACATGGCCTTGCTGTTGATCTCAAGCAGTCTTTTTTGCTCTCCCTGCTTGTGTCCCATCATATTACTGCCGTTATTGCAAGATTGACCACAACAATCTGAAATGTTCAATCTGAAACTGTTAAGCTGCTCAGTTAGTGTATCAAACAGGCCTTTTCCTTTGTTATAATCCAGACTGATAAATACAAGGAAACATTTTAGTCAATGGCTTGGACCGGTGATGATTGTGTCTGTCCTGTCTTGTGTCCTGTGTGTGCTGTGCAGCTCCTGTTTGTATAAACAACTAATATAATCAACTAATTTAATCAAATTCAAATTGAATTCAGTGTGCAAAACTGAAAAAAACTCTATACTTAAGTATAAGTACTTATAGTTATACAAATCTGTGTTAGTGAGCACTTTTCCTTTGCTGAGATAATCCATCCACCTCACAGGTGTGGAATATCAAGATGCTGATTAGAGAGTATGATTATTGCACAGGTGTGCCTTTGGCTGGCCACAATAAAAGGCCACTCTAAAATGTGCAGTGTCACTGTTTTTGTGAGGGCCAGGTGGGTCTGAAAACCAGTCAGTATCTGGTGTGAACACCATTTGCCTCACTCAGAGCAACACATCTCCTTTGCAAAGAGCTGATCAGGTTGTTGAACTGCAGTCAGGTCGAGACCCTGGAGGTGAAGATATTGGATTTGGAGGTCCTGGGCTGTTGTGGTTACACGTGGTCTGTGGTTGTGAGGCTGTTTGGCTGTACTGCCTTTACTGCCTTTCTCTGAAAAGCCCTTGGAGATGGCTTATGGTAGAAAGAATGAACATTCAAATCACGGGCAACAGCTCTGGTGAACATTCCTGTAGTCATCATGCCAAATGCACAATCCCTTAACACTTGCGACATCTGTGGCATTGTGCCGTAAATGAAACTGCACATTTTAGACTGGCCTTTTATTGTGGGCACTTTTAATAAGGCACACCTGTGCAATAATCATACTCTTTAATCAGCTTCTTGATATGCCACACCTGTGAGATGGATGGATTATCTCGGCAAAAGAGAAGTGCTCACTGACCTAGATTTTGACAAATTTGTAAACAATATTTGAGAGAAATATTCCTTTTGTGTACATAATAAAGTCTTAGATCTTTGAGTTCAGCTCATGAAAAATGAGGGCAAAAACAAAAGTATTCTGTTTAAATTTTTGCAGCAGGCTCATGGAAAAAAATGATTAACTTGTTTATACACTGACTCATCAGAATCATTACGACATTGTATTCTAACAGGACAATAGGAACGTAGTGTGGAAAACACACGGAACAAGTAGAGTGAGATAAGAGTAAAATAACGCAACAATGGCCTCCTTTACAGCAACAATTGCAATGAGAGAAGGAGAGAAGCTGCAACAGGATCAAGTTTAGCAGATTAAAATGAAAACAGTCTAAGTCTGCCACCATTTCTTTTATCCACTGTTTGTATAAAAGGTAGGACCAGTGTGGAGGGGGACTGAATAGTTACTTTAAATAAACTAATTCCTTTTCTGTGGCAGGTGTCCAGGTTACTGTGACAAGTTTTTGTGGCGCTTACCATGAATCATTGCTAATTGGAGCCTCATGGACAGAATTATTTAAAATGAATAGTAAAAAAAATAAACTTTTTGGGTTGGATGAGAGGGGAATTGATCACATGACCATACATTTTGCCTTTTCTTTTACAGACTGTACTTTTGAAGTGTTTTCTGGGAGGGTGTCCAAACCTGTCTTATTCTACAAATACAGGATTTCAGTTGGCTTCAAACAGGTTTAATATGGATATTCACAGATTTTAGATGGTTTTGAACAGGTTGAAGTTGGATTTGAACTTTTATTTATTTTGTTCATGCCACTTTACAATTCAAACAACTCCAGCCACAAAACATTAAAATATACAAAACATAAACAAGCAAAGCAGCCAGGAACAGGTTTACATAGATTTAACAGGTTATAGTTTGATTTGAACAGGTTTGAACAGAAAATATATTTTATTTTGCGCCTTGATTGGCCCCATCAGACATGTCTGTTATTAACAGTGATTATGTTAAATGGAGCTTAAATTGCCACTTAATACACCAGATGTGACTACAAATACAAAGGATAAAGTGTTAATCCAAATCTATTCCTGCCATAATTAATAGCCTTTGCTTTAATAATGCAGCTTTCATTGTCTATCCACAATGCAAATAAACATAAAATGTCCTATGAGCTGGATTATAGGATCAGTATATGTGTGTCTGGTTGTTGAATCTGTAGCATCAGTGGAGCCAGGGGAACCTCTGAATCCTCTTTGCACCCCTCCAGCTTCTTCAAGTCTTCTTTCTTTTGCATCGGGAGGCTCTTCTACCTTGTGGGCAATGATCACAGGAATGCAAACGTTTATCTCCACAGTGTTTATTGTTACACAGAGTTAGAGTCGTTAAAACCAACTCTTTAACTGCTTGTTGCAGCAGTAAGTCACTTAAGACTTTTGCATGGGCAAATGTTTTTAGTCTTTTTCTTCTTTCTTTGGCTTGTACCACCTGTCTGTCTTCAACATAAACTGCATGTCTGAGTATTTTTGTCATTCAACACAGCTTCGTTGGAGACAGCTGCTCTCAGATCAAGTTTAATTCCATTGACAAAACTGTAGCACAGGAGTTCTTCCCACCACGGAGACAGCATTATTTTCTTTGGTCACTTTTGTCCACGTCCTTATGTTTGATCGACTACAAGTTTCATAATCCCTTTGTTTACAGTTTGTAATCTTCAAAGTGTCCAAAGGGGTAAAGGGAACACTCTCTTTATTTCTGCACATACAGCAACAACAGCATGTCTGTATAGATTGTTTTCTGGATGGCTCCATTCAGACCTTGTACGGGCCAAATGTCCAACAGGGAAACTTTGCTAAAGTTTGGACCATTGCGCTGCTCCTAAGGAGTCGTCAAAGTACAGCGGTGGTGGGACTGAACACGTGGCAAAAAGCAATAAATTTATCTGCAAAAGTTTGTCTCGATACGAGGACATAAGGTCGATGTTTTATTGCTTCCTTCATGTCTGCTTTAGACCAGAGTTCTAACTCCGCGGCTGGGCCTGGTTTTCCGAGTTGTGGTTGGGCTTTGTTTTGGGCTGGTGTTTTCCAATTTTAAACTTTTTAAAACTTTTTATATTCCAAATAATTAATTGAAAAAAATCTTATTGTGTCCATGGTCTGTTTCTCAATGAAGAGCCATTGTTGATTATTCGAGGACATTGGTGTCAGAACCCGAGTCGACCCTGAAAAGTTTTGGTGTAAATGTTCCAGAGGGTCCGAAGTAAATCACCCATGAATCTGCAGCAAGATTTTAAAAAAATCTAAATGGTGAGAGATGACATTAAAGACAGATGAGAGAACACCTGATGTCTTTATGCAAGTTTCTGTCTTTCAAGAATACAAGAATAGTCTGCAGAGTGAAGAACCCCTAAACCCCTTGGAATTTTTTTATACCAAGAAACATGAGAACAGGACTGTTTTGACCAAGTTCCCATGGGAAAGAAAGAGATAGGAATATTCTGCACAGGAGGACCGGCATGTTTCAGTTTTGTATAAAAAATGTTGGACAATGTAGAAGGTAATCATTTTTTAACTATAGTCATCTCTAGGTGCCATTTAGGTCTTATGATATATTGAACTGGTTATAGAGAACAATTATGGGTAGAATTTGTCATTTTAAGGAGCCCAGATCAGAAGTGTGGGGGCTGTTAGTAAATGAATGTCTCAGGTTTAAACAATGAGACAGGACACACACTGCTTCATATTGTCAGGTAGGCCAATATTACTTCTGTGACCTACATTGACATTACAACCCAACAAAATGGGGTAATATATTTAGCACAATGTTGCATAACTTTTATTGTAGAAGGTGATTAATGATCATAAGGAAGTCCTGGCAGACACAACCAAAAATAATTTCATCTGAGACTTTTAGAGGCATTTGAATAGCTGGTATATGATATAATTCATGTTCAGTGCATTGCTTTTACAAAGGGAATTCAGATATGTGCTCCCTCACACTACAATAGAACTTCACTGTGGCATGTTTTCATTTGCAAACTGCGGCCCTTTGTTTTCCTTCAACATATTCAGTAGGCCAAACAAGATGTGCTAAACTTAATCCACATTTTTGGCACTGCGCCTTCATTCTGCTGAACATAAACAACTAACCAGCAGAGGGCGCTCTCATGCAAGCAGCCGATGTCCTATTCCTAGCCACCTGATTTGGCACATTCCGATGGCCATGTGTGTGTACATGTGACATTAAATTCATTATTTTTATAATAATAATAATAATAATAATAATAATAATAATAATAATAATAATAATAATAATAATAATAATAATAATAATAATAATAATAATAATAATAATAACAATAATAATTGTTATTATAATTATTATAATTATTATTATTATTATTTTTTGCAACAATAATCAATAATTATTATTGTTTTTTTATTATTTTGCTCCATTGCCCCTTCCAATGTACACATCGACTGTATTGAAAGAGAATAGTTCCATGTGGGTTTGCAGTAGCATTTGCCTCTTGTAGTTCTTTTGTGGGATTACATCCTGAGCAGATACATACTGTTGAGATAAACCGGTCTTCATTTGTACGCATTTTCACAAAGTTCATTTGTGAACATGCGTACATGTCTCCAGGGTTGTGTTATGGAACAAAGGATATTTTACGGATAAAGTTTAGCCATAGGACTCTGGACGCCACATGACTAAATGTGTTCTAATGGCCATAATGGCAGGTAAAAGCGAGTAAGATATGACCAGCACCAGCCTCTTTATTACCACAGTTATTAAGTTAAACTTCATTAAATCAATACCCCTTATGCACCAGGCATGCTTTATTAAAAGGGTCTTGACCATTAACAAAAATGCTTCACATAGGCTTTATTAGTAATACAGTAGTTCCTTATTGCTGCTATAACCCCAAAGTCAGTAAAACAGAAAGACAGGTTGTGGTGAGTAGGTCTGCAAATGTAAGGTAAAGAGATACAAACAACAACATGTTTTTTTATTTTAAGTTTTTGAACATAGCCCAGAACAAAGGTGCACTTTGCAACCTAAACACAATCTCAGACTCTCCAAAGTTATAAATTCAGACTCTTTTATCCAAAGCGACTTTAAGCTTCCATTCACCAGTGTTACAGCTGGAACACCACTGGGGGCAAGGTGGGTTAAGTGTCTTGCCCAAGGACACAACAACAGAATGAACTGTGTGGAGAGAGCGGGAATTAAACCGCCAACCTTCCAGTTGTAGGACAACCGCTCTACCACTGAGATACTCCGTCCCAGAGAGCTCCAAAATTGAACAGAAGGGGAGAATTGAACAATATCTTTGTATGTTTTCAAAGCTTCAGGTATAAGTCCTAAGAGACAGAACAATGGACTGGGGAGGAGCGTCTGCCCTTTCAGCAGACTCACTTCTCTCATTTATCGCTTTACACTCCCTGAGACAATGGTCTAGTCCCTTTGAGTAGTTTACATTTAGGACAGTTTGTAGAAGCTCCTTGAGTGAACTTACTGAATATGTAGGAGAGATGTAAATATTTCTCAATATCTATTACAGACTGATATACTAGAAGGCAGCAGCAGGATTTCCGCCCATGATTAAGAGTCAGTGTATTCTATGTCTGTAAATATTTGAGTCTGTCTGGCTTCAGTGTCTGCAATTCAAAATAAAATCTGTAAACAAATCGTCCATGCTTCTGCCAGTCCAGAACAGTCCTTTCTAATAGATGCATCATCTAAGAGTTCAAAAGTGTTAATTCGGTTCATCAGAAATATTTCTAATTCAAAACTCATTAATCAATTCATTAGCATCAATGCTAACATATTTCAGCACTGCCATGTTGAAAACAAAGAGAAGAAGGGCTGCTTTTTGCATTTGTCAAATTATTTGACAAATGCATGCCACATCATTGGTCACAAGAGGCCGGAGAGCCCATGGTTTGGCTCAAGTGGTTGGCTTGGCGCAATACAAGATGGATTTACACTAAATCTTGCGTGACAGTGCATGATTAATTTTTTGCAAATTGAATATTCTTTTTGGCTTTTCTTGTTATTAAGTTGCTTAACATCAACAGGAGAGGTTTTTGTTTGATGTTACCTGAGTCTGAAGCAGAGATTGTAAATAAACATGGATGTTGTGTGCCCATTGCTCCCGCATTCACCGATATTGGCCTTACAACATGGCGGTTACATCCGGGCTCTTCTGCTGTTACTGCATAGTAAAACATGGACACACAATGGACATAATAATAAAAATCTTCTGTATCAGGCTGTAAACATGATTTTTACACTTGTAAAGTTGCCATTGGATTTCTCCTTATATTTCTGCTTTTGGAGCCTGCCCTCTGGTGGACGTAGATATGTCGCTGTACATATGGTGCCTTTACTTGAGACCCTTTTAAGGGGTTCCATGAGAGAGGCTTGGTCTGAAGTGGTTGTGGTTGTACAACATAGTTACGGTAGGATCCAATCACTCTTCCTTGGTTTGTCTAGATATTCCTCATGGCATCATGATAGACATTTTCATCATGCATGGTGTAACATCATTTTCACTGTACTGATTTATGCTAATTCATCATGCGTGTCCTTTGGTATTGATTTTACTAAGGGCTTTTTTTATTCTTTTATTCTTTATTGCTACATAAAGACATTGTTTCTATGTAAAGACATTAAATTTGGGTTGTGTGACGTCGTCTCCCAGACTTCTACAGATTTGTGCTGTACAACACAGTTCAAACACTTCAAACTCCAAGGCCGGTTCTTCTCCTTGAATTACAGTCCCACTTACATCCCACAGTGGGTTTGTTTGGTCCAATGTGTGACTTTGACTGTATTTAACACTTTTACAGAAGACAGACGATGTTTCATTATTTTATTAGCCGAGTGCGAGATTTATCTTCATGCCTTTAATGTCCTTGTTTTGCCCCGCAGCAGTGTACTTTCAAACTTCACCAGACTGTAAGTAACTCTTCGTCCTTGCCGCTGAATTGCTTGTCTTATAGTTTCCGACCCTGATAGCTTCCTTCTGGGTGCTCCCTGGAGTATGTACCAATTCAATCAGCCACTCTCTTGGTAGAATACTCAAAAACACACCAGTTTGTCGTGTTGGCCTCCTCTCTTTTCGCACCACAGGGTCAGTTTCCGATGTGTTGTTATTGCGCCGAGCATTGGGACCGAGGTGCACTCTGCTGTGGGTGATACCCTCGCCTCGGCCTGCCTCGTAATGGGGGAGCAATCTAATCATAGGGCTGCAGCTTCTGCCTCTATGGCTGTTTAGAAATAGAAACGCCCGGCCAAGGAACAGGGCTACATCAATCATAAACGGATTCTCCAGAGGAAGCAAATGGCTCACACAACTTTGTCAGAACAACATCCAACCCACAGATGCTACCTCAGTGCACCTCCGAGACCCAACTGTTTGATTTTTCTTCCTTTATCCCAATCGCTCTCTTCCCTACCATGCTTTTCCACCACTTCTCGTTGCCTCCAGACTTTTAGCTTGAATTGATAACATCAGTTATGAGCCTCCCTTTATTAACCACCCACTGGCAGATTAACTGGAGCAATAATACACCAATCAGCTGCAATTATACAGTGATAAGCCCAGGTAGCACTGTGCAGGGCGCCAGGAGAAGGACGTGGTGCTAGGTGAGTTAAATACAAGATTAGCTTGCGTGTTGCTGCATACATTTCCATTTTTTATGCCTGCATTGTGCATTTTTTTCTGCCCTCAGTCCTAATCCCCGTGCGGTGGAACATCATTATCAACAGATGTGAAATCAATGCTCTTATCAGATGCTAATTGAAGCCATACTGTGCAGGCCAAAAGCTAATTTTTAAATATAAGCATGCAGCCAGCTATATAAATAGAGCTTCCCGATCAAGTCTGTTTTTTTTTTTTCCATTACTCTACAAGTGCATTGGCATCACCAGAGGAATCCCATGTCACTAAAACACTTCAGTTGGCACCTGTGTGTTTTGGACGTCGTACAGCAATAAACAGCAGCAAGATGATGATGATGAGCACAAGTGGAAGGCCAGATATGAGTTCCCTGGGGTTATTTTTCTACAATCCCGGGCCAAGTTTGACTTCAAGAACAGCTGTGTGTGTTTAACCTCCTCATTTTTCCCCCTTTGATATAAACAACCAGGAGTGAGTTTTTTAATGGAAGACCCTGGGAGCTGTTTACTGCTGTGCAACTGGGAACCCCCCTCCCCCTCCACCATCTTTGAGTGCGTCAGATTTGTTTACCCCCATGTGGCTCCAGGAACACAAATCCAAGTTTGTCATCAAAGTGGACTACTAATTACACATTGTTTAATTGGGTTTTGTGCTTTATGCTTCATGCTTCGAGTGCTAAATAAAAGATCTTGTTTCATTTTTCCAACTTCAGAAGCACACTGGTGTAATATGAGCCTGGTGGTAATGTAGGAACAGCCCATTACTCATTTACAGTGACTAAGACTACGGGATTAGTGGACTGCACTGTAAAGAAGAGGGTCTTTGTCTTTTGCTATAATTTTTGTTTTTACTGTAACTTGGGAAACAAAGTCTGATAGTGTGACAGAATTGTGGTAGTCAACATGCACACATAGGTTAATGCAGTCCCGTAAAGACAAAGTACCCTTTTTGAAAAAACAATAACAACCAATAAAACAACAAAAGTGTCTATTCCAGCACTGGATACGTCACAAAACTGCACAGAAACGAAAAACACAACTTTAACAAAGGGGAAGCAAATTGAAATATATTATAATAAATATTGGAATTGCTTTTATACTGTGTTTAACGAGACGGAGATAATTGTAGGATTATATTGGTCTGACGCTGAACTAAGAGTTTGAAGTTGTAATGTATTAGCAGGAAAGGTTGTCATGATGTTTTAAGGCAGTGGTTTAAACTAACATAATTTTACAAGTTGTGAGAAAGGGTGAAAGGACATTGACCGAGACAATAAAATTTACAGTACAGCAGCCGTGCTTGCCACTTTTGAATTTACAACCTTCATCTAGACTTCTACAGACTTCAGGGCTCCAGGCAGGAAGTATCAAAAGCCGACAAAACCATTTAAATTGATTCATTCATCTTCTGTTCCTGGGTCACTGGGTGCTGGAGCCTATGCCAGCAGCTTTGGATATTAGGAAGGGTACACCCTCGACAATGGGCAGTTAGTCGCAGGGCTAACACTTTGACGCTGACAGACAACTCACATTCACTCACTGGGACAATTTTAGAATCTAAGGCCCAAACTGTAAGCCTCCTTTATATTCAAAGGTAATTAAATATTATGTGTGACAATATCAATACAAATAATGTTTGTGTTTTTACTCATTTTATGTTCTTAATGTTGATGTACAGCACCAAGACATGGCTATCTATTTCCAATACTCCATCCCAATTAGTTTTTTCTTAAATTCCACTCAAACTTGTGGTATATGTTATCATAGCAATGCCTATTTTCTTGGACTACACATTGCCTTTATTTCTAAAAAAGCTGGACTGACTGAGACAGACCTTGTGATTACTGTAAATTACCACCATGCACTTTGATTCAATAGCTGTTAGACAGAATAGAAGGTTGAAAAATAGAGAAGCTGTTCTGTAAATGTGTCACGTCTGGTCTTGTCTCATCAGTTCAGAGTATAAGGTCAGTATAAAGGAAAATGTTTGTGGTCTCCATGACATGTTACTTTTAAACTATGATATACTGTGCGGACTACATACCTTAAACCCCATGATTACCTCTACACTAACTGGTATGACTCCCACGTGCTAATTCCTGAACATTTATTATATATGTCCTTTGACCTTGAGGTATTTTATTGTATGAGCTCCAAAAAAACTAACTATAACTATAAATTCCAAAGCGGGAAACAAACATTTAAAATCTTTCCATGCATGAAATTGAATATTTTTCCTTTGGCTCTCCTACTTCTAATTATTTCAGAGGATTTCTGGCAGCGTATTTGTTTAAAAGCACAGTGTGCACAGACTACAAGTAGCTTCACATTTCTTTACGTGTCAGTGAAAGGCTCTGCAGAACGTCCCAGTCGTGTGACCTTAACACCTGATTGGTAAGGGAACAGAGATGTGTCTGGTGGTAGGGTAAGGTTAATTGAAGCTGTTAGAGTGAAAATGATTCCCTCGGGGGGGACTCATGAGAGAGGGAGGATCTGCTGGGTGAGCTCAGCAGTGGGTGACAGAGTAAGACCAGGAGAAGGATGAGAAAAGGGGGCGGGGGTCAAAGGGATTGCTCCTCACCCCGGGTGCATGGAGGCAGTGATACATGAGGACACGTGGATGAAAGCATTCATCTAAAGGTCAGGTCTGTGTGTGTCCTTTTCCTCATCGTTTCGGCCTTTCATGTCTTTGGATTTTGCACTTTAACCATGTGGACAATTGTTTTTGGAATGGCATTCTACTGTGTACAGCACACAAGATACAGAAAAAAATATAATCCTAACTCAAAATATATTTTATATTGTTAAAGTTATAGATAATCTGTAGATATTAATGTAGTATTAACTACTACTACTAAACATACAGATCAATCCTCTAAATTGTCTAATTTTGTGACTTGCATGTCCATAAAAATGGATAGGAAATACTGCTTTTTATCGTGGTAGGTGTGAATGTTTTTGATGCTGTTGTTTGTGTCAAACTAGCATCTAATTTGACACCCGCCTTCTTAAAGAGCTAGGCGGTTCGATTCCCAGTCTCCCCACAGTTCATACTGTCGTTGTGTCCTTGGGCAAGACATTTAACCCACCTTGCCTCCAGTGGCTGTAACACTGGTAATTACTGTAGAACAATGTAAGTCGCTTTGGATAAAAACGTCAGCTAAATGAATAAATGTAAATAATTTATTTTTTTATTTTTATCATTGTTAAACAGATTAAAGTAGCCCTTTCTGCTTTCAGTTAACATATTGAGCATTACCCAATTACCCTTGCTCCTCCTGCCTCATACCTGCCTCAGTCTTTTTACTGTCTTCTCCTCTGTGGCCTTTCCCCTCTCGTACCATACTGGCCCTCATTTCACAGATGACAGGTTGGCTGACTGTAATCCAACAGATGCCAGGGCAGGGAAAAGGCCCGACCCACTGTTTTAACTCCAATCAGTGCTCATTGCTCTCTGGAGGGACCCTCCATACCACCCCACCCACTGCCAGTCTGACATTTGTGAGAGAAGCAGAATCAAGGACAGGAAGCATCTGGAAAGTAATTCAAGGATGATCAGTGGAAAAAGGATGTAACTGAGCTTAATTTTGAGTGTCACGGCAAAGGCTATGAATTCTTATGCACATGTGCTTTTTTTAGTTTTAATTTTATTTTAAATAAATTTGTAAAGAACTCAACCTTCTTTCACATTCTCATTATGTTGTATTGTTTGTAGAATTTTGAGGCAAATAATGAATTTAATTCATTTTGGAATAAGGCTGTGAATACTGTCCAGATGCACTGTACTATCATTGAACTCAAATCAAGCCAAAACAAGAAAAATGTGGGCAACACTAAGATTGTGTAGAGCCAGATTTAGCAGCAATAAAAAAGCAGTGGTTTCCTGTATGTCTTTATCAGTATCTCACATCATTATAGAGGAAGTTTTTTCATGCTTTTTTACATCATTTCAGGTCTTTGCTATTTTGGAGTGTTCACTTTTGTGCACAGATCCCTTAAGGTCCGAACGCAGCATTTCATTTAAAGTCGGGACTTTATTTTAGTGTAATTTCTTTTTAATAAATAGCGGCACTGTAAATAAACCGTAAGTTGTTTTTTGGTGAGTTTGTTGATTACATGATGTAATAACTATTTTACTGCGTATGTTTCTGTGTGGTGATCACAGGCAGGGGGTTGATGGAGGAAAAGGTGGACAGTCATTACCCCCCACGCTCGGTGAGGGGCTGAACCGCTGGCTTCAATCAGCGACGAGTGTGCGTGTCCAGCGGGATAGAGATGTCACCGATAATGCATCTGCCACCACGGCTTGTTCCTGACAGTCAGAGCCACCCCTGCACCGGCCACATCTGTCGCCTCCTTCCTATTCCCCATCCATCTCCCAGCAACCCGCTTTCAACTTGGCATTCAAATCAAATGATGCATCTTTGATAAATGTGTCATTGGAGTGTTCTTTGCAATAAAGTTGTTGTAATCTGCAAAGAGTTCTACACATCTCCTAATATTTCATTTTTATATACATAAAAAAAATTAAAAATAAGAAGCAAATTGTGTTTAAATCTTTGACAAAGTAACTCTTAACCAGAGCTGATGTAGGAGTAAACCAGGACTAAAACTTGACCTAAATAAACCCAGGGTTTAACCAGAACTAAACTAACAAAGATTAATGCTACAATTATACAAGGAATAAACAAGTACTAGACCTAGAACTAAACTCTAACTAGGACTCAACTTAAAAATAACCAAAACTAATGCTATGATAAAAGAAGGTATACCTCAGAAGGAAACCAGTACTGGACTAAACTAAAACTAAAGAATGAGTAAACCCAAGACTAAATCAGTAAGAATCCTAAAGCTAGGACAAAATACAGTTCTAAAGCTAGGACAAACCTAGAACTAATGGCTAAGCAAGGACTATTTGTTAAATTATTCAACATTAGGACAACATTTGACTGCAATAATGTCCCAAGACGAAGCCAGCTAAACCCAGAAATAATGACTATACTGAATAATAGGTCCAACCGTAGCCTAACCCGCATTAAACCTCAGACTAACCAATGAACCTGAACTGAATCGGGAGCGCAGAAGTAAAGCAGAAATAACCTTGGACAAAATCAAGCACTGAAACAGATTGAGACGGGCACTGCATGTGAGGAGAGAAGGTCAAGTTCAATCCCTGGTCAGAGAGGCTCATTAGATGAGTTACATTCTGAGAATACATTTTACCAAACTTTAACACAAAGAAGTAGCAATACACTTGCCACTAAACCCAATACGGGTTTCCCTCTTCCCTCATGGCTGTATCTCTGTTCAGCAAAAAACACTATTTGTTTTCTATGACACATTTTAAAAGCAATAAACCACTGTATTTAATTGAACAATTATTCTCCTAAAACAAAATGCTATTACAGAGAAGCAGTAGCAATATTGTAGGAATCACGCAGAGAGTTAAATGCTTTTATTATATCAGTCTAGTGACAACACAATTACTTTAACAGCGTTTTATGGAGAAAGTAATTGAAGTGAAGCTTGTAAATGTAAATAAAAACCCCACAGTCTATTAAAGCAAAACAAACAAAGTACACAAAAGACATTACACTGCAGACATCTCCTGAGGGCTGTTGCTAGAAGCCGGTTGAACAAACTCAGAGTTGCAAAATAAGTTCTGAGTTGATAAACAAAACAAACCCAAACTGGGTAATTTTGGGTCGCATCAATGTTCTCTGTCAACTCAGGTTTAAACCCTAAAGTTGCACTAAAGGAAACAGTATTCAACCTGGTGAAAAAAGGAGGCGGAGCTATTCTCTGGACCTAACTAGGAACAAAAGATTTGAAGTTGATGGAGTGTCAGATCCATGTGAATTTAAACCAAAACTACACCACTTTCTGGAGATGTAAAACTCAGATTGTGCTCAAACTAAACCTGAACCAGGCCAACAGTCATGTCCTAAAAATCAACCTCTGTTTACCTGATGATTTATTGGGATTTTAGTGGTCTCTCGTTCTGGAGGCCACTTGAACTCACCTGTCTGACCTGCAGGTCAGGTCTGACCTGAAGTCAGAGCACTGCACAGGAACATTTATGGGGCCGGGTGAATCTTCTAATCACTTTTACTGCCTCGAAGACATAGAATTGATGTGGAGATCAACGGTGACATGCAGGACACAAGAGCACCTTCGCCCAGTGAACCGTGTGAACAGATGCATGTGACCATTTTAATCAAGCGTCTTAATGTCGTACAGTATATCAAGCATACACAAGTCTAAATTCCCAATGGAATATTCATCTACATATTTCCCAGTTAGACTTAGGGCATCAGAACATCAGTCTATACACCTGTGGTAGGCCTATTTTTTTATAATGTTCTTCAAGAAATCTCCCCAGGTTTGTTGACAAGCCCAGATATGAACCTAAAAGGATAAAAAAGAGTGGAAAACTGAGGTTATTTTTTTCTCTCTCTTTTAAAAAAGGCTCGAGGGAAACATCAAAAAACATCCTACATAATATATGGCCATTACATTTTTATTTTATTTCTAGTGATCCAGGTTCTAACATCTACAGCGCATATATAGACGACATTGCCAGAAGCACATTTCCAATTGGCTTGAGACGAAAGCTTGCCTTCCAATGCCATTTTCAAGGGTATTCAGCCATTGTATGAAAGAAAATCCACTAAAGGTCACTAGCAGAACCCAGAAGCTACTGGCTAAATGGGTGTTGGCAAATAGTCAGTGATTTTTTAAAACAAAATCTCTTTTTTGTCATTAGGCAGGATTCCAGAGCAAACATGCAAAGCTAGAATGGCTAAAACGAGGCCTTAAACAACTGAATAGCAACACTAAATAGCTGCTACACTGTTCATTCTACATGTATATCCCCTATCTATTGACGTATTCCACAGCACAACATATGCCACTGCCGATAAACCCAAAGTTCTAACGAGACAGAAACATGCCAGATGAATGATGAGTGAATTTATTACAACTAAATGTAGTTGTTTTAGTGCTTCGCCCCATGCTGTCATTAAACCTCCCTGTGATTAGTGAGGCGCGTGCAGCCAACCTAATTATCCGACACCACAGCCAAACCCTCGACATGATTAGTAACAGTTTGCTTCTTATACGGCAATTATGTTCATTGCTACGGCGAAAACCTGTCATTAAAAAAAGAGGAAAGTTGCATTTGTAAATACACATGATTATGCAGTTTGTCTGAAAGAAGTACAGCTGGTTTCCTGTGTTGGAAGGCTGCATCATCAATGAGAAGCAAACTGGGTCAAGGGAGGGATGTGATTTTGTGATCTGACTGAAAGGTGAGACAAGCAAGAGATCCTTGAATAGAAAAAAAAGCTGCATGATTGACTCCTGGACACAATCTGTTAAACGTACTGTTGTCACAATAACAAAGGAACAATTGTTGTTTCCATATTCTCTTGTAAGAGCATCATATAGAGCTCCTTGTGGGAGAGGTTAAAGATTATATAATTTTCTTACCAGCAGGGGGCAGTGGAGCCATGGATGTGCACCTGTGCATTTGTATGGGATTGAGAAAAGAAAATGGGGGTGGTGTTTGAAACCAAGGCTTATTCCCTCAATTGGATATTCCCATCACCCGTGGGCATGTCAGTGTCCATATTGTGACGCAACACATATGAGTGTTATGAGAATGCCCAATGTTCACATGCCCAAATATTTTTCCCAATTGAGAGACTCTAAAAAATAAATCTAAAAGATAATAGAAAACAAATGCAGTGACCTTTCACTCTGTCATTTCAACAACGATAGACAAGTTCTGAGATATAAACAGTTGGTGCTTCCATATTTGCCATAACTGCATCTCCTAAACTTACCTGACATTACCTATGATTAAAGGTTTTTGAAAAAGTAGTAAAATTTGGCTCTGGGGACTTTGGGGTGCAACATCCTTAGAAATTTACATACTATTATTATTTACTACCAAATTAGAAAATAAACAAGATACCAATCCGGGCCAGGGCTCACTGTGGACACATTTAACAAAATCTTTAAAACTACTTTGGTCTTAGGCAGAATACACAGTTTTAGAAAGGCTTTTAACATGACAGTGTTAGTGTTAGTCCTTCGTCCTTATCATGCATGTGCTTCTATTTGTTCATTTGTAAACAAGCACACATCTGATTGGTGTTTACTGAGTAATACCTTATAAAATGGCATCGTACCTATGACATTTTTTAACAGGCATGATTCCTCTGAGTATTTTACTGAATAGGTCAGGATAGTATGGCACAGTATGGTACAGGTAAGCCCTGAAGAGGCTTGTGTTTCCTCTGGGTTGTGTGAAGGAGAGCAGTGCCTGTTATGTAAACAGTGAAGTCATACACGTGACGCACAGCTTGTGTTTCTGTATGAGCTATAAATCCAATTGAAACCAAACTTTCAAAAAAAAGATGCGTTGCTATCAACTAGAACAAAAGAGTAAATCCTCCTTTAAAGAAACGAGTGAGGCTATCCATTTTTTATCCTTTGTTTGAAGAGTGAAAATTCTTTGTTGTCCATCTATCCACTTTTTAGTAACTGTACCCACTGTTGGAACCAAAAAGCATGGCGTTGCCAAAGTAGAATGTTATGTTTATTTGGGACAACTCTGACCCCTTTTTGACAATGACAACTGTACTGGCCTAACCTACTCTACTGCTCCTGTGAACTCTGAACCGTTATGGCTATCCTCTTGAAGACATGCCTATAGGAGCCTCCATCTTCATGTGACATGCAAACAAGCACACAACACAGATCCGGTTTCAATGTTCTAATAATGCACCATTTGCTTACAGTTATCTGTCTCTCTGATTTGTGTAGCCGCTGTAGTTAAAGCCTGATGTCTCCCTTGGGTGGACCGCCAAGCTTTTGTTTGAATCAGTGGTTAAACTGCACATGAGAAACTAACACTTCTGCGTTTCGGCTTTTTCTCTTTTAGGGGTCAATACAAACGTCTTTTAAACAGGGTCTGGTCTTTGTGATATCCATTGACCTTGTCTTTCCACTCACTGTGCTTTTTTCAACTCTAAATGTTGTAGATGAACCCTAATAGTCTCTTCTGCCTGCACATGACACAGTGATTAATCAGACGCACCACTTGGGCCAATCTAACAACTGCCAACTGTTTCTACAATGAAGCGTCCCGCCAATAAGTCGTTTATAGAAACCTGGGTTCAGCTACAGTGTTTGAATAGAGAGCTGGAAAGTGTAAAGGAATGAAAGCGTACATTTGTTTGACGTGATTATACTGTATATGGATTGTTCAAGTCCAAACATTTAGTTTAAGATCATGCATTTAAAAGTCTTTGTTGAATGTGACTCTGCTGGGAATCATTTATAATTTAAACTTAGTCTTCCATCCAGAGGTTATGATTACAATCTTTAAAACATCAAATACGGATGTGGGCCTTTCTGAAAACCTCTGACTCAACCATGTTTTTGTGTTTTGTTTTTTCCTTGAGGAAATTTTCTCATCTGTTTATTTGGACAAAGCTTGCTTAATTTACCCCAACCTTTTGAGTTTGACTGAAGCCTGGGTATTTAACATTGACTGTAGTTTTACGGCGTGATCAATTTCCTCCAGACCAGCCATCAGTACAGACCCTCCATGTGACAGCTTTAGTAATAATCCTGCAGTTCCTCTCGCTGCGTGTTTCATACCCCGCTGCTCTGCCGAACATCTGACTGGCTGACTCAGGGGCAGCGTGACGTCAGACGAGCAGCATGTGCACATTTCTGTGAGAATTTTTAAAACATCGCTATTTTCAGCTGAGCAGTGTTACATTTTCTTCAACATTCAAGCATGTTGTTTTATGTCCGGCAGTATTAAAGCAACACTAGGTAAGTATTTACCCCAAACTTTTGAAACTAAAAGACTCAGACTCAGACACTCATGGCAGTTGAGAAGAAGTTCTTGTGGCGTTCTGTCCTGCAGCTCACTGATCTAAGATGTCCACTGGTTGCTCTCTGCTGTTCAAAAGCTTAATGCTTGGTCCATGTTGTTCAGTACAGCATCCGTCCTGTTGCGTGTCTGTTGTTGTTTTACTACTTCAACCAGAGTCTCCAAAGTAAAACCTGTAGTTGAAACAGACTTATTAGTTTTTTATGACACCTGCAAACTTTCTTACGCTCGTTGGACTCTGTAGACGCTTTTAAAAAGCAACTTAAGACAGACTTAAGACTAGTCACTTGCAGGAGCACAGGTTTTTTTTTTCTATTTTAAAGTTTGTTTGGATACACAGTAGATAAACTCTTGTTATTTAGCAAAGAAAGCCAAACAGATTACATCTTGTAGTTTTCCTAAGAAAGAAAACTTATCCCTGTAGCACATTATAACCCATTAAAATCCTAAAATGTAAATATTTTGTCCTGGCAATATTCATCGTAATTTTATTTTGCATGTAATTCTAATATTTTCAGCTCTACATGTAGGTTGTCTGGGTGTTATGGTTTAAATCCAGACAGCAGGAAATTAGTACCAATTATCATACTGCAACATTTTGGGCGCATCTACTGCACTTTTTGGGTCAAAGTTAAGTAGCTCTATATAACCCCACCTTTAAAGACATCTATTTCTTTGCAGATAAGAAAGTGAGGTGGAGAGGGAAATGTAGAAGGTGTGCAAGAGGATTGATGAGGAGCAGGGAGGTACCAGCAAGGTGATTAAAAACTCAAGCTACAGATGTTTCCGGGGGAACTTCAAAGTGTTGCGGCTGCCTGTGCCAGAGCTGGGCATGATACATTATGGAGATGGTGCCCATCTCGCACCTGGCGCTGACATCACATGGCCCCGTCCACCTGGCACCGCTCCATCACGTGGCCAGCACCAGGGGTCAGAGCTCCCCACACAAGCTGGCTCTCGGAGCGATGAAGGGCACCAGGGGAAATGGCACACATGCTCAGTACACACCTCAAAGGCGCCAAACTGGGCCATGTGGACTTTGTAGGATGCGCTTTATTAATGAAAAGGCAGGGAATTGTTCTTGTCAAGCACTGCCACACATTTCCTTCGGCAGTTCTTGTATTTCTATTTTTGTGGCTCATTCATAGAGGTTGCTGTATCATTTCAAATGATCACATTCATCATTTCACAACCACATTAAAGCACCACTATGTAACTTTTCAGGATGTGTGGATACCCACCAAAGGCCTAAAGAAGAAAAATGCAGTAAATTCAACATGGAATTGTTTTTTCTCTGTTTTTGTTTTGATGAAATTCTGTGTGGATGTGTTGAATTCTGGAAAGGTGTGTTTTCTCGAGGTTGGCAGTGTATCCTGTCACTCAGAGTTACACACTCTCTAGCACATTTTGTCTTCAAAAGAGTTTATTTAAAACTTTATTTTTACTATTCAAACAATTGTTACACCCCATTTTTAAGGTTAGATATTGTTAAATGGTAAAAGGCATATACAAATAAAGATTATGGTCTTGCTTGGACATGCTTGGACTAACCAGAAGTAAAGAGAATTCAGTCCTTCTTTTATTGCAAGAAGCACAGTCTTAGTAGTAACATTTTCCCCATCCACTTATGTACACTGTAAATGTTCACATAGGATGGTAATGTGTGCCCTGTGACCCAGAAATACATAGTAAAGTACTACATCAAACTTACCATGTCACTGTATCTTTTTTGACAGTTAACCATCATAATGACTTTAGGGCTCCAGATTTATAATGCTTTTGAGGAATACAATAAAGATGCTTTGACCAACCTTTTGACCTTTGACTTTTTCTGCTTTCTGTCTGTATTTGTATTTTCAAATGGGTGTGGTGGCTGCATGCTGATTAAATTCACACATGTAAAAAGAGTATCTGAAATAACTGCCACTGTTCACATTGATGCTCACTTTTATGATCATCACAGTTTGAGTTAAGGCACTGATTATAATGGAATACCATAATATTATTGAGATTCAAATACTTTTGATGTACATATTGCCTGACATTTGCATTATAGTGGAGCCCTAATGAGAATCAGTTCATTACTTGAATAAAAATGTGCATAATTTTGTTCCTTCTCTTAATCACTATACAGGCAAATAGGGGAAAACAATGCTAAACCGGTGTACCATTAGAATTTCAGATATATTAGGGATCATTTAAATCTGTTGGGAATGTTGGCCATTTTTTTACTTTGAAGTATCGCTGTCTGTTGATGCAATTCCCTCTGTTGAATTTTTCAGCAGCACTTATAACCTTGTGTTGGGTTTGGACAATATTTAGAGGTCAGACAGCGTGTGTGTGTTTTGCTGTGAGTGTCCCCTGACAGCTGTACTCTCTAAGGCCGTGCGGACCTGACAGGGGCCGCAACTATAGTCACAGGTCTCAGACCAGTGGGGTGTGAAATGAATCCAGGGCCAACCCATACATACATACATGAGCACACTGGCCGCGCCGGTGAGTGAAGGTACAGTTAAACAGAACAAGAAGAAACCTGAAGGAGAAACGAAGAGAGGAGGCAGAGGGAGGATGTGTACATGTCTCTGCTGCAATAATAGCTCCTCAGTAAATAAACCCAGTATAAATATTTATGAATCTGGAGAATGCTTTCTGGTTCTGCAAAATTGTGTTTGTTGGTTTAGCCTGGGAAGTTTAGTTTAATTCAGTTTAACACAGAAAGAAAGCAAGACATCAGACATTATCACAAAAGGCCCATGTAGACAATGGATATAATTATATGTACGAGTCATTTTGTTTTTGTTTGTATTCTAAAAAAAAAAAAACACTGTTTCCATTTTTACAAAGGCAACACGGCTCTATTATACTATATTTAGATTCTAAATAACCAGCACTTAGGCAGATAAAAATGCAAAAATAAAATTGAATATTCACTACAGTATTTACATTTACATTTTGTCATTTAGCAGACGCTTTTATCCAAAGCGACTTATAAGTGAGGAAAACAATGGAAGCAATTTCAACAACACAAGGTAACAAAAAGCATAAGTGCACCTAGCACAGTAATCAAAGCTAAGTACTATTTCTAGTTTACAACCAGTGACGCTCTTTAAATGTAGAGAAAATGTTTTAAGCCTAGAAACTGTCCAACCTCTACACATAATAGACTTAAAAAGACTTTATTGTCATTCACATACACACCTCCTATACATAGTGTAAAAATACACACAAATGTAGACTAAAATAAATAACTACAAATGGAATTTGTGCAGAGTGCAAACAGTGTCTGTAATGTAAACAGTAAAGCAAATAGAATCCTTAGATTCAGCTTACATGTTAAAAAACCTGTAAGTACAATATCACTTTACGTTGCTATGTCATTGTGCTGGGTCCAGAACATAGATTGTAATTAAAATGGATATAGTCCGCCCAGAGGTCCCCTATTCACCGATACTGTCGTTATGAATGGGCAAAAAATGGGCTTTTCAGCTTTTACTCCACAGTAAAACAATAGTTTTCAGATAGCATAAATGAACATATTAATAAAAAATTCACCCCCCAGAGTTGTCACGTAGTAAAAACTTAGCTCTAGAGACCAGAGCCATCTTTTGTACCAGGCTGTAAACATGATTTTTACACTTGTAAAGTCGCCATTGGGTTTCTCCTTATATTTCCGCTTTTGGAGCCTGCCCTCTGGTGGACGGTGGTATATTGCTGTATTTCTCTGTATATCGCTGTATGGCGGCGCCCTTACTCGAGGACCATTTAAGAGAGAGGCTTGGTCAAGAAGAGCGGGCCTCTGCTTCATTAAACTCATTTGCAACAGAAGTGCAACAAAAACTCTGATTCTATTTGAGATATAAATCATATCTGAGGTGGACTTTGATAATAATTAATGTTAAAAAAAAGCATGAATCCTCAAGTGTAGCCAAGCGAGAGGCTGGAGGTACAGCCATTTTGCTGCTACAGTATGGTTTGTCCACAGCTTTCTGAACAAGGAATTCATAGAGCTGCTCCAATTTCCTATGATTTAGGGAATCATAATTTGAGGCCGCAAGTTCTGTTTGTGTTTAATGCATTGTAAATAATAAAATCAAATTTTTAATTCACAAAGCAAGACCTTGTAGAGACTGTAAATAGTGTAAATTATTAAATCACAATACAAAATTTGTTTACAGTATTATCACAATCCATATTAACGAGGGATAAGGGTGAATCATGGCTGCTACGGTTGTTTTGGAATAAACAAACAAAACACTCACTTTCTTGGATATCTTTAATCTGCGCTACCCTTTAAAGGGATAATATGCGGGATTTCCACGTAAATGTAAAAAAGCTGACACTGTGTCCCATGCTCATATTTAGATCTTATCCCTTTATGTCAAATCTTGGTTTACTCCAGCTTTGAATAAATTCATAGAGTTTTAGCTCTTTAGTGAGCTGTGACTGGCTGAGTGTAAAACGTCCCTCTCATATAAACAAAGTAAAAATGTTAAAATCTGCGCATTTGGTTTAAGGAATAATTTGGATTTCCATTTAAAAAAATGAGGTTATTGCTGTGTTCTATACTCACCGTACACTGTGAGCATGAAGTTTCCAACAGTTGTGCCCTGGCCAGACTTTGTCATCTCCAGAGAATAGCGGCTGGTGTAGGCTGATATTGACACTGGTGTCGACACTCAGGACGTCTCGGTCACTCTGTGGGATGTCCAGCGGAGTGCTAGAGTTGATAGTTCAGGCGACGATAGGATCATTCCCCTTTCTCCGAATGATGGCCGGGTCGGTGACTCCACTGTAGGTCACCGCCAAAAACAAAGTGTCACCCATCTGGACGTTCACCTGAGTGGGACCGGCTGGAGGCACCACCAGCTGAGCAAAGTTGCTGACGGCCTGCTGATATCAGAACAGATCATTTACCTCTCTTATGTGAGCCACCAGGGCAGCAGTGGGCAAACGTTTAGGCTCAGGGGCCACACTTTGTTAAAAATTTGACAGACATGCCAAGCTGGTAGCAGACTGGCAGACTGTTAATTTCATCCAGTGCTAACAAATATACCTTATATGCCTTAAAGACCTTACTTTCTGAAATCTTGCTGTCTCTAACATTGATTCAAAAACTCCATCATAACTTGCTTTGGTGGTTAACTCATAAATAGTAGATTGTTGAATTGCAAGAGTTGTCATATATTGCACTAACTGGTTGTGAGCATAATTAACTTGGTGGAAGAGTGGCAGCTAACATTTGTTTCTTGTAAAATAACCTTTGATTAGACTTCTTGGCAGGCCAGATTAAGATATCTGAATCAGGTGAAATGTGAACGCCTCTAGAACAGACTGCCAATGTCAAGAGTTTTGACTTGCCCAGTACTAACAGTAGTGCAAAAAAGAGTCCTGTGTCAGTGCTTAAAATAGCAGAAAGTAGGAATAAATATAGTTCATTAAAGAAAGTTGTAAAGTATGGGCATATTGTTCAGTAACACTTCAACAGTCTGCTGACCTAAGGCAAAAGACACTATTACTTCATATTAGAAATCCATAGAGGTGTTTAATGTAAAAAAATGTACACAACTTTTAAAAATTTCTTTCCAAACATGGTAAAACTAGAGAAAGTTAGCTAACGCCAATGGCTAGCACCCAAACAGAAGCACCAGGGCGGTATCGTTTGAACACCTCTCCCCTCTTCTGATTGGCCGAAGCATCTGTCCGTCACCCACGTGCGCCTCGGCAGCACCTCCCACCGACGCAGAGCGGCAGCGCAGCTTCCAAAGCCACAATGATATTCGAGGCACTTGCGGCTCGTCTGCAGCGATAGGCGAAGAGAGGGGAGAAAGAGAGAGCACCTCGCCTCCTCAATCAGCGAGTGAGGCAGAGAAACACCGAGACTGCCACACGGAGCGGAAACACAGGAAGCGGTGGAGTTAAAAAAAAATAAAAAAAACAACTATTTCTAAACAGCGGTTCGGACCTCCAGCGAAGGAGTGTTTTCGTTGTGCAAAGTGTCTGATTTCTTTACACCTTCGACATGTCATCGTCCGGTAAAGACAACAGCGGTGCCCAACATGCCAATTACGTGGGACCTTACCGTTTGGAGAAGACGTTGGGGAAAGGACAGACAGGTTAGTTTTGAGGACTATTTCTTTACGCGAGTTTTAAAATGTGACCAGTGACAGGTGCTGAATAGTTTGCTTTGCCTTTTGGAGAACATAGCGGTTTCTTCTCTGCTGACATAATCATTGACAGCGTGGAGGGATTTGGAATAGCTGTTGCGGCTTTACATTGGTTTGTTGCATGTGCGTTGGCGTTGGGGCTGGGTGTGTGTGTGTTGTGTTTTTGTGTGTGTGTGTAACCCCCCCACACGCGCACACACACACATGGATGACATTGGAGGGACAAGATGATGTGAAAAGGGTGAACTTTTTTGTGTGTGTGTGTGAGAGAGTAGCACTGATCCTGTATTTGTATATTCTGGGATTGGACCACAGCGCTGTTAATCCCTGTTTGCCTGATACATTGATCTATTCTTAGTCTGCAGGCAGGCAAAGCAGGCAGACAGGCGTTTCTCCTATAGGCTCGCTGCAATACGTGGGTTTTCCTTTTGAATGTGGAGCAGAAGCTTGACAGATAGGAGGTGAGAAATCAGAACTGTGCTGCTCTATATTTAGAATTAAATTGGAGCACATCCTTCATCTTATCAATGACACAGCAGTTTGGTAAAGTTGGATAAAAATGAACACCTTAGTATAGATTTGAGCGATGTAGGTGTAAGTCGTTTTCAGAGTCCAGGGAAAGGAGATGGATGCACAGCGCAAGTGGAAATGGCAAAGGTGATGCACAATGCTGCAAATAAAAAGCTTTTCCATCCTCCTAAAGAGTCTCCCTCCCATCTGCTGGCCAAAGAAGCTACAATAGGCTACACTCTCTTCTGTGCCAAGGTCCAGCTGGTCACGCAGAGCATCATCCATGTGCCTGTATAAATGTTTGTTTGCCTTGAAATAGTGTCCCAGTCCATTCATTAACCTGGCACAACCAAAATGGTCTTCCAACTTCTGAACTGCTGCTAGGAACCTGGAGTCCATATTAGTGTATCTTCTAGTGAAAATCACCTGTTCAGTTGTGCACTATTTTGTCATAAACACTCCACGGTTCATTGGTATGCAGTGCCAAAATATGATGAAAAGTGAATATGAATGTTGCACTTTCATGAGCGATTAACGGCAAATGCAGTATCAAAATTACCTTGGCTCAGCGCCCTCTCCCAACGCCGTCACTCATATTTAATAATTTGTGTTCAGCGGAGGATTTCTCACTCGCAGCCAGACTCGGCTTTAGCTCCCATGAGTGTCTAATGGCTGTTTACGGTGCTATAGAGCTGGCACTATGGTCTGCTGGGTACAGACACTTAATGATAAGGTGTCACAGAGATCATTGCCGCTCACGATATATTTACGTCGAGTGTTTCGTGAACTGGCTTTGAGTGCATTTTTCTTTCAGAGCCTCTAATGTATCACAGAGGAGTCAAGCTGAATCTATAAGTCAGCATGGATCATAACTCATTCTAAGCTTCATTAGCTTTCACATTGTCAGACCTGTTTTGACCTTTCATTTTAATTTTTAAAACATTTTCCCAACATCAAACACTACAACATGTGTATTCATTCAATTACTCCTCCAAGTTGGCATTAATAACAGTGCCTGCTCCTGTTTGTGTCTTCCGAGTTAGAAAAATAATTTACTTATTGGCGTCTGTGTACCCAGACCATGCCAGACCTATTCAGATTAATGACACTGCATAATATCCCGTTCGCCCATTAACCATTTGCTAATCTGTCAGATCTCTTTCCCAGGCCCTGCGGAAAAGGTTGGCTTGGCAACTCCAAGCACCCAATGAGCTGACTGTAACTCTGAGTGGCGGCCGGGACTGTCCAGTTGGCTAAATCCTCTGTGAGCTATCCCAGGCTTGGATTGGTTGTTATTAATAGAAGGGTGAAAGGGGAAGGCCTGTGGTTGATCTGACTGTCCTCCGCGAAGGAGTGGTGCAGTTCATTAAGTGATTAGGCTATGTTCTAAGACGTACACATGGCCGCCACTGTTGTTCTGCGTTGGCTTTCTGATCTAATCCCCTACACAGCCAAAGTCCCTTCAGGCTTGCACACACACAAACACACACACACATACATGCATACATGTGTCCTGGGCCATGTCTACCTGCAAACCTAGGACCTCTTTGGAAAATGTTGGAAAATGCCTGTGAACAACTGATCAATTAGGAATTATTATAGCCAAAGCAGGTGCTTGTCTTAGATTTTGCATAGTTCGCATAGACTAGAGGTCCCCAATAGGTGGACCATTGTGTCCCACATTTTCCATATGCGGATTTTTGAACCAGCACTTCTAGGACAGCTATATGCGCGTGGGTCCATAGGTTACTGTGGTTTTGGACACAGCAGCGGCAGATTCAACATGTTAAACATAGAATCTCTGTTTGACATACGTCTACGTTGTTGATGAATGTGTTAGAAACAACTAAAGGCAAAAGGTTAAGTCTTGGGGTCCTTTTGCGCTGCGATGACAAAACAGACATTTACTGATGTAATGGACGGAGAGGGAACCTTTCATTTGATTTGAAAAATTCAGCTCCTAAGCTCCATGTCAAAGTTGAATGACATCACTTTATCATCCAGCTCGGGCTGCTGTTATAATCGAAGAATGAATCCTGAACTGAACCAGCACTGACAGTTATTATGTCAGGATTAAAAAGACTTTATCTCAGAGGGAAGTGAGGACGTCTAATAATGTGGTGGGTTGTGCATTTCTGTTCTGTTCATTCTGTTTTTTGTATATTCAACCTAATTTAATCTTGCGAACGATGCGAGTAATTAGCTCACACCAATTGTGTTTATTTGAACCTAACATCTGACAACAATCTGAACAATCTGAAAAGGTATGGAAATAGGGTTTGGAGATAAGTGACAAATACAATACAAACATGTCTGTATTGTTCACACATTAAGTTTAAAGAGTCTGTCTTATGTTCAGGGTCAGTTTCTGACAGAATCCTAAATTCTGTTACAGAACTAATCGTAAACATTTTAATTCCATTTTTTGATTTTGAACATGTTAAGATGATCCTGGAGCAATTGAACTGTTAACTTTTGAATTATTTGCAATAATTAATGCTATAGAAATGCTCAGTGCCTTTTCCTTGCGCCTGTTGTCCTCAGAGGAATGACCAAGATAAATTATTATTGTATTTTTGTTTAACAAATATGCTTTTGGTTTAAGTTGATATTTTTTTATTTAAAATGTTCTAACACAATTATAAAGGAGCATTAAAGGCATAGATTTCAGGCTAAAAGGTCCTGAGCCTTATCCTTTCTGTCAAATCCAGTTTTATTGTGGCTTTTAATCAACTCTCGCTTCTTTTGATTTTGTAGCATTTTGTGAGCTGTGTCAAAACATCCCTCATGTAAACAAAGGAAATATACAGAGGACAGTGGATGTGCTTAACAGACATTCTTTTCTTACAGCAAGAAGGTTATGGGTTCAATTCCTGCACTGGCTGGCAATATCCTTCATTTGGTTGTGTTTTCTGTGGGTACTTAGGTGTCCTAGCATTGTCCAACAACATGCATGTAAAGGTCAGTTCACCTTAAATGGCCCGCAGTGATTGAATGCGAGTGTGAATGGTTGTTGGTCAGGGTTTCTAAACGCTAGCTCTGTGATTGAACTGGTGATTGTCCTCAATTTACACCATTTTATATCCCAGGCAGCGCGAATAACATTAAGTGAACAGATGAAATTTCAGAACATGAATATGCCAAAGTTGGGGAAAAAACTACTTTCTAACTGTGTAATTGGAAGATTGGATGAGAATGAAAACCGCAATAATATTCTCGGTGTGCTTTTACAGCTTTTCTTCACTGGTTGGTCTGCCCTGACCCTTTTCACCTTTCCTATAGGCTGTGTATGATCACTTTGTCAGGTGGGCATTGGTCCCTGATGGAATCTTTAGATATGAAGTGTCTGCATGGTTGGCTACTGATTGGTCTGAACTCACAGAAGCATGGACGCCATTTTAAAGCCATATAGAGTTTTTGTATTTGGATGGTATAGTCTATAAAATGTGCAATACTCTGCTGTAGGTCCTGCACAGTTTACTATTTGCAATGGAACTTTACTAAATTAGCTCTGTGTTCCCTTTGTAGGTTTATTACATTAGTCCCAAGAATGTGTTTGAGTGTTGTTTCTTAATTGCAACAGCATTGAAGTGGCAACTCTCTAGTGTTTCAGAATCCCGAAGCTTTGCTTGACCAAAGATTTGTATTTTTTCCAGTGTACAGACTTAAGACGCACTCAATCGCTGCTCTGTTTTTCAAATGCTTTGTACAACATGACCGTGCTTTGCCTCAACTTTGTTTTTAAAGGCTGGCAATTAGAAGAATAGAGGCCTATTGTCTAAAAAAACACTGGATGTTAATCCAGCGTAAGTCCTTGTTTTTGCATGACTGGGATATTGACATACTAGGAGTTGGAGATTGAAGTGCAGGCTCCTTGATTCTTTGATTGACGTTTAGAGAGTGAAATCAGCTGTGTTTCAGGGGCTTTTATATTGACTGTTCATCTGACAAAAAGCTGCCTGTCTCAACTACAAATGCTCTTACTGTAGCTGTCTATCTGCTGAAGAGTTTTTGTAGTGGCTGTATAAGGCTTACAAGATATTCAAGCCGGTGTCCAGCTGTTTTCTCTGCCTTCACCATAGCAATGGACCAGTTTGTTTCTCAGTGGGCATCTCTGTTTCAATGTGTGCAGTGGGGTTGCATTCATCATTGTGCATGAAAGAAATGCTCTTGAGTTTGTTCTTTATTTCACACAAGCACATCAGTCTTATTCCTGTACATTTTGTGGTAATGTAAAACCGCTAATTCGACGTTGACTGATACCTGGATGGTTAATTGGGATCAATGTGCACTAGCAGAGATTTCCTGTCTGCTGAAAGAGATCCATACTGTTTCACAGCACATGATCTTCCTGATGATGACAAGTGAGGGGGAACTGTTCAGTCAATGCTGTCAATGGAAAAAACACTTTCCATTGACAGCACAAATGCACAGCCACTAAGTGCATTTATGGTGTCTACACATTGTGTGTGAGCTGTGCATGTGCCTGAACTCTACTTGACCTTTTAGCCTGTGTCATTATATTCATTTCAATAACTGGGTTGGGGTAAAACACAGGTGTCTATCTCCCCTGTGTTTCACATATGAAAGAATGGGATGATGTAGCCATGTTCCAGAGAGGCCAAGCAGAAATTCAGGTCAGAAAAGTCCTGACCCAATGGCTGCTGTGCATTGCTCCCAGCTTAGGAGCAGACCATGTAAGTGTGCTGGATCAGAGCTGTGGAGCAAGAAGCCAAGCCTGCGTGGCCTCAGCTGTTCAACTGCCTGGCCAAAGTCCTGCTCCCTCGGCCCTGAAATGGATCCTAAATGGTGGGAGGCTGGTCTTGGTGCATGTGTGCCTAGTTCACAGCTGAGGCCTTCAGTATGTTGTCTATTAGATATCTTGTATGGATATATAACTTTTGCGGTTCTGCCAGTCTGCAGAAATGTTCCAGAATCAGTACAACTTTCACTCTTGGATGGGTCTGGAGTTATGTCAGTGATTACTAAGGCTGTAATCACTGACATAATGTACATCAAGGTACACATCTCCAAACAGCCTTCTAATTTAGCAACATGAATGTAAATATAAATGAATATTCAGTTAAATACCGTAAAATGTTTATGTATATAAAATGTATGTATTATCATTCCTTTTTTTATTTTTTATTTATACATTTACTTTGACATACCTTTTATTTACTAACAACATACTTTACCAGGTTCAGATAGATTTATGGTACCACACAACATGCTTCAATCAACATGTTAATAAATAAATAACAGAACATTTTTTATTGGTGTAACCTAAACATGGTAAAAACTAATAGTCACTTTTGAAAAGTTAAAACAAGATTCAAATCAAGATTCAACCTCATAACCTCAAAAAAGTATATACTATTTCTAATTTGAAATGCCAGAACGGTAAATATAAGTGAAGGAATAAGGTCCATGTTAATTATTTGGTTCTGGAATTTTTAAAGCATTTGTGATAGATTTTTTGTGCTCATAGATTTTCTGGCAAACTTTATGCTGATTTTGTTCTGGCTGGTGTAAATGCACTTCATTATTGGAATTCTCCCTGCATGTAAAAATGTTCATTAATGAATTTCCAGCAAGTTTTTGCTGAGTGGACCTCCAATCCTGAAGTCTATGCCCAATAGAAAACCTAACCAGGAGAGTTGCTTAAGAGATTTTTATTTTCAAGTTGAAAAGAAAAAATAATGGAAGTCAACAATCTGTGACAATGGAAGATTTAGAAAATGCTGCACTTGCAACATTGATATAGACAGATTATAGTACTATTTATGCTATACACTATGGGAAATATATAACAGGCAAGAAACTAAAAACCTTCACAGATATACATATGAAATACATCTAAATATCCAAGATAATGAAAAACAAGGTAAAAGGACCACTATTGTTGGGAAAAGTGATTCCTTTGTTGCAGGCATAAGTGGGCACACTGCCCTGTGACATTAAATTGTAAGCAACAGTTGTCATCAAAATGATGATTCTTTTTCTAGAGGTGAGAATCACATGTTATCAATACAATTTCTGATACTCTGTCCTCAATAATGATAATATCACGATACAGCAATTATACAGACATTATTGTACAGTAAATCATCATATCTTTGAAAATGTAGTGAAAAGACATAAATTGATTTTAAAAAGTGGATCAATTGTTTCCATTGTAGTGTAATTTTGAGAAAATAACCAGATTAACCAAAATCTATATCATTTTTAACAAATTTCACATTAAAGTGTCAATATTTAACAATATGCAATGACAGTACATTCAATATACTGTCCTACCACTACCTTTTTTTTTTTTCAAATTAAATGTTATCTTTGAAGTTGACAAACAACATATATTCCAATGACAGCTCTACACGAAGGAATCATTACATATTTCACCATTGAAAATTCTACCCAACTTGGGGACCCTTGTGGTTTCCCTGAAGAGGCGTGACTCATGTGCTTTATACCTGCGACTTCGAGGTTGCACTGCAGCGATGGTCCCTGTCACTAAGTTTGTCTCTGCTCTCATCGGCCCTGCTCCGTCTCTGCCTTCCTCGGTGTTCCTTTTCCCCGGGCCAGTCGAGAGTCATACAGGGATTCAGCCATGTGGTAAATCAGACAAGACCTCGGTGGAATTGCATCGATTGAGAAGAATGTATGTAGCCAACGATTTTCAGAGATTAATGATGAGGAAAGGGGTGGAGATTGAGGGGGGAGGAGAGCAAACGGAAAAGGCCAAACTGAAGAAAGAAGGAATTGGAAAGAGTCCATGAGGCCGCCTTAGATGTTCAGACTGCGGTTGAGATTATTAATATGGCAAAGTATTGATCACGTTCTCATTATGCACTCCTCCTACTATTTTTATGTCTCTACTGCTGACCCCCCAGAGACGGACAAACCTTTAGATGGGAGGTCATTGAATAAGTGAGCTATTCCTAGTATAATGTGTGTTTTCTTTTTTTCTCCCTTGTCTCATTCTATTTGGCTGTCACCCGGCGTATCCACCGTCACACTGTTAGCCAGTGTGGCGAATCATGTTAGGCTGACACAGCGCTACGGTCCATTTTCTTCACTTATACCACATAGGCACAAATTTCTCTCAATCTGTCTATCGTATTTTTCCATCACTGAGTTTCCTCGCTCCACTCTGCCGCTGTGTTTTTGGGTAATATGTTATTGCTTCACGCTGTTTAGAATTTCATAGTTTCCCAGATACAATTTTTCTTTTCACCGCCACTTCAAGTTGTTACATTTTATGTCACTGTTGCTTTTATAAAATATAAAATATGCATGGAGTTTCGGAAAATAGAGATCTTACTGCTATGTTTTGTCTTTCTTTTTTTTTCTCCGCCTATATCCCACATACAGTAGATTGGATTGTACACACAGCACTTGCCTCTTTTTCTCCCTCTCTCTCAGCTCGCATTAACCCTTGCCAAGCTCACAGTCTGCCTCTGACGGTACGAACGCTGAATTGGTTGCCAGGGTTGGTTGTCTGGTTGTCATGGTTTCCCTGCTTCTTGCTGGTTTCCAGTCTGCCCTTGTAAAGAAAGAAAGAAAGACAGAAAGGGAATGTGCTCTCTATCTGACTCTCTCCTCCCACTGACTGACTCTCACCAACCCGCCCTCTCTGTTGGATTCATTTCTTTTTTTCTCATGCTCTTCAGCTCAGAAAATGGTGCAATCTCAAGTCACACTCGTAACAGTCACAACAGTCACACTCCTTTGCATTCCTTTGGAAAATCTCTCTTTATCTGTCTGAATGTGGTTTCTTTATCCTTTGTATAAAAAATACATCAATGAATGTACAACAAGTGTTTTATTTTTATTTTTTTTTTTTTTTTAACAAATACAGCATGTAGCTTGTGCTCAGACATACGGTCAAGGATCAGACTGGCTCGTCCTGCTCTGTGCACTGTGCTGCGTTCACATTTAAATCTGGGAGATTAGCAAATGTGGGGAGCCGGGGCTTTAGCTGCTGTCAGCTCAGCTAGTCTTGGCAGGCTGTCCTCAGATCAGTGGGGAACTCTTCACTCATCCCCCCATCATGTCTGTCCTGCTCTACTTTATCCATTAACAAATAGATGCATGGGCCCATGACCTTGACTTTGGTATCGTTTCTGAGTGCTGCCACACACTTGAGATGAAGGCTGTGGTTAGTAATATAACATATATAATAAGGATGGGCAATTATTTTTTTTCCTAGGGCCACATTAGAACATGGGACTCTTGTGGAGGGCCAGGCCAACACGGGGAACTCACTTATGCTCAATAAAATTTATTTTGACTATAGGAAAGGTACAGTTTGGAGCATGTCGTTGCTACAAAATATTGAAGGAAAAGAAAAAATATATGTAGTGTTTAATCATCAATAAAATATTAGTAAATGGTTGGCGGGCCAGATTAAACAGCTCAATGGGCCGAATGCGGCCCCCGGGCCTTTGTTTGCCCACCACTGATATAGAACTATTAAAAACCTCTGAATTTCATTAATTATACACTGTAGCTTATTCAACCAACACTGTGGCATTAATGATTAAAAGCTTTTCTGAACTTTAACTAAAATGTTCTTTATTCTAATAAAGCTACACTGCATGTTTTCCTCAACACTCCTGCTGGCTCCCCTCGGACTGTTCTCTAAGAAAGAGAACATGAATGAAACTGTGCATTCATTTAATGTGCAGCGCCTCCCAGATGGCAGGTCCAGGATAATTGTAATACTTTTTTTTATTCTCTCGCTCCGTTGTCAGCTATTTATGTTATGAAGCATTTGCCATTCACCTGAGATGTGGATTTTCATAAGAAGTAAAAGATTATTATTTTTATTTTTTTTAAAAGACTGGTTATGACACTTCTGGCCATTTTAAAGACAATGATCATATTGATGGCAATTTCATTGCAATTTATCTCAGAGCCAAACAACAATAGTGTTTTCAGAGGAAAAGCATTGTGGGTTAGTTTGCTATTCTGATGATGTTTTACAGAAAACCACCTGGATGGCAGGTGTTGCTGTGTTTAAAATCAGCGTGGGTTTACAGCATTTGCAAAGTGTTTTTATGCACTGTTTTACCATTTAAAATTGTTAGTATTTAATGTGCCTAAGCAGAGTATGTTGCAGAATAGATAGCCTTTCTCTGTGATAGAAAGAGTCACTGCAGTATAGCTTCTCTGCAGGTCAGCACCTCTATTATCATTCAAATCCACTGGTGCATTTGCACATATTCGAAAGGATGTCGGCTCTATACACGTGGGAATGCCGTGTGCAGTGGGAGATGGGAAGGATCTTCTGCAGGAATCCCAGTTCTCCACAGACAGCAGCAGAGCTTTGACGTCATCACTGAGAGGAAACGCAACCACAGCAGAAAGCATTGCTCTCAGTGCGGAGCCCTAAGGCCACGCATATCCACCAGCACACATTCCCCTCCCCTTTAGGACATCTTGAAAGCATTTTTTTCCTTCTCTGTTTAAGCCTGTCCTCTGCGTAACCTCACATCAGTTTATCTGTCTGTAAAAGGTGTTTGCAAAACACATCAACATAGATGACTGATAACGACTGACTAAATGGGTGTTAAAAGCTGTATTTTCAGACAGTCAGGTGAAGGTGGACATGAAAAGTTGGTAACTATAGCAACACATGGACACATTCTTCTATGTTTTTTTTTTTTTTTTTGTTTCCACATTAGTTGTAGTTATTTTGGCTGGTCAGCTTTGTTTGCTGTCTGCGGTGCTGTTGTGATGTATTATGGCTTGTATAATGAGAGCATGAATGTCCAAGTCCATTTATCTGCGTCAGCGATGCATGTACGTACAGATGCCACGAGTTGGTTTGGAAAAATCCTGACACCACATGTTGGTGTGGAGTTCAGACCAAATGACTCTCACAAGTGTATAGTTAAAGATATTATGACAGGTGTGGTTGGTTGTCATTGTTGTAATGCCATGTCCCGGCTGCTGGTTTGGTCGACTTAAGAGGTAGATTTACTGAACAGCACAGGAGTTTGTGTCCTTATATTTTATCTTGCTAACCAGCGGCTGCACAGTACAAGCCATAAACCCAGCTGGGAAGTAAGCTAAAGCTAAAAGAAAATATCACCTTTTGTCTCATTTTTAACATTACCAGGTGATTGAACATTGTGGTCCAGTATTTGTCTGGAACAGGAACAGAAATGACCAGTGTGTGAACGTTATGACATTTTGAACTTCTTGTTTTTGAATTCAAATGACAAAACGTACAACAAAAGAGCGGCATTGCCTATTTTATTGTGATTGCATTGCTAGCCCTGTGCGTGCTTGCTCATTGAATATTACTTGCCTGGCTACTATAACTGACATAACCATAATTTACCTTTCCTTTTTCTATTTTTTGCATCCACCTTCTCACAACACCTTTCTCTGACCCGTCCTATTTCCATTGCCTGGTTTCCTCACTTGGCGCCTAATGGGGGTATTCCCTTGCAGTCCTAGACCTCGCACTACCATTCTGCTCAGGTTGGGCTCATTTCATACAGTATAATTAGATCTCACTAGCTGCAATTCTGTGCTAGATAAGCCCCAGTGTTGTGGACCGCAGCACCATAGCAGAAGGAATTCAATTAAATCTTTACATACTGTGTGTATATATATGTCTGCCAATCTACACATGCAGAGTAGGCCATGACTTACACACTATGCCTGTCTGCTCCTGTTCACAAGCGTAGTAATTTTCACTTTTTACCACCATGTGTAGAAGAAAATAGATATTTACACAGGTATAGTAGATCCTTGCAGCTCAGCCTTGTCTGCAGCACATTTAGTTTTAATAACACAACCATAACAGGCCTTGTAGCGTGCATTCATTGTTATGCACCCTCCCCCATCTGTTCACACATGTCTCACCTATTTCCTGCTGCAGTGAAAAAGAGTCCAAACAGCAAATGAAAAATACATAACATTAACAACATTCTTTAAATATTTGCATGGTGGGTTATTTAATGAGTAGGGATTATGATAATAGAGGCTAGATTTGATTTGAATAAGAAGAATATTGTTGATCTTTAGAGTTAGGGTAGAAATGATGGGAGCTTTTATATCTTGGCATTTTTAGTGGAGCTAAAATTATGCCTACACATATGGATATTTATATAAATGTAAAATCCATTAAAAAAAAAAAAAAAAATTCCTTCTCCACACAGGGATATTTCTGAAAATATCTTCCTCCATACAACACCACTACATATGAGAAATACGACTGACACATCTGACTGAAAAGGTTTTTAAGGGGGCTAAGTATGGCTAGGTGACAAGTTTAGTGTTTAGTGTATTCATTATTTGTCTGAAAAGATGATACTGTGGCTACCATCACTGTTTATATTTTTTACCATGAATGCACAGGTTGAGTACCGCGACTTCATAGTGAAAATCTAAGTTTTGCAGATCTCAATTGCATGTGATCAAGAGATAGCCTGGCAAACAATACCGATCATTTATTTCTGTTGTATACAAAGATTTTATGGACACAGATTATACTGTCTTCAGATGTGGTCGGATAGACATGCAACCAATCAGAGAAACGCCCTATGATATAAAGCCAGTCCTGTTAACTGTTAGAACTGGTTCCACAGGATCTTCTTGCAATTGCTGTGAAGGGAAGTGATTCAGGACCCATTTGACTTAAAAAACAGAATTGATATGGGACAAGAGGCTCTAATGCAGAGACAAATGTGTTTATAAAAATATCTGTACGCATTCAAGGTCAACCAAGACTTATTGAAAATACTACACATACATTTATTACATAATTCTCAGACATTTAGTTGGAATTGTAAAAAATAAAAAACTCAAATGGAGTCAGAATTAAGAGTGTTATTAAAGACCAGTTGGCGCTGTTCACTTAATGTGCTTAAGCTTGTGATTTTGTTTGTAAGACTCGGGCCGATTATGCTTTGCATGGGACCTGGATTTAATACACCGGTGTCATTATACTTCAACCTCCTCCACTCACTCCTTAATGAGACTTTATGAAATATTCAGACCTTTACCTAGTGGGGCCATCCGTGAATGTGTTTCTCCTCTCGCTCTGCATATCCTCGAGTATCAGCACTTTTTGATTTCTCTCTTAACCCTGACACATTCAACGAGTCGAGAGACGCTTAGAAATAAATTAGCCCACACCTGCAGACAGACATGATTTGCCTCTTTAGTAATGATTTGTTTATTTCCTATGAACCGTCCATGTTAGATAAGCTTCGTTAGGACAAACAGAGACATGCTTGTTGGCTGGGAGTGGACGCTAACCTTAAGCTTGCTTCTTGCCTTTTCATTTTACTTCTGTCGCCCCCTTTATCTGTCGCTGTCAAAGCCCGACACTAAATAAAGCAGCCATTTTAATTAAAGACACATTTTTCCACTGTCGACACAATGTAAAGCTGCTCGTGGATACAATGCACACAAAAAACAACAACTTAAATTGCATATGCAGTCATGTTGTACTACTCTCTTCTTGCAGCTTTTTAAAGGTCTCAGTCTGATATTTTTTACGGTCTTGTGCTAGTTGTAGATTTATTTATTTATTTTTTTCTCCCAACACTAGCATACATCATGTTAAAGAAGAGTTCCCATTAATCTTCCTCCTCTTGTCTTGCTGAGGTACTTAATATACCCCCCTCGTCTTGTTTGCCTTCTGCCCCACTACCCTTTTAAAGATCCCTTTTAATGAAGTGCTGTTGCCTGTGCATTGAGCAGACTCAGTGTCTTGTCTGAGGAGTGCCGTGTGTGAGGGCAAACAGGTGGGAGATGAGCATGTGTGTGTCCAGACTATAGAGCAATTCATTAGGCAGGTCCCAGGACTCGTATCATGGCTTCTTTGCTTGCGCCTCAAGCTGTTCTTGACTTTTTACATGCGTCTCACATTGCATGTCGGTCTCTGAAGTCTCTTGGAGTGGTTAGACTGACTGGTGGAGAGGCTCAAAATTGTCTTCTATGCATGTTGTTGTACGTAAGCACTCCTGAATCAAATGATTACTGGATCCCTTTAAAGTGTAATGGCTATGAACATAAATGTAAACAGCTGGACAGTATGGCTTATTAAAAAAAAGTATTTACTTTTCTATTGTGACTAGGCTGAACAATATTCAGATTTGGTAGCCTTCCGCAGGGCTACAACCAGCCTCTTACAAAAGGCTTGCTTCTTGAATTCAGTGCATCTTTAGTTTAAAAGATGGCATCAAAATTATAATATTCTTATCAATTGTAGAAACACATCCACAACTCCTGTGCTGTTATGGTCATGCTATTTATGTAGCTGATGTCATCCAACTGTATATAATAAATATATAAAGCACAATGTATATCCATCCTTGCATTATTTTATCTATACTACACTGTTTATATTCATTTTTAGATTTGTAGATATTCAGATTCCAAAAACTTTTTAAATCCCCAAGGGGAAATTCAGTCGTTATTATTTTTATTATTATTTTTAATGAATTGCTTAAGTCTTCATCTGCCATAGACTGATTGATTGTTCAGTCTTATTGCAGTCAAGAAGAAAGGTTTTTACGCTGTTCTGTTGTTCAAAAACCCAATGCAGGAAATCGTCCAAGTTGTTCAGTATAGCATCTGTACTGTTATGGATCTGTTGCTCCACTACTACAACCAGTCTCTCCAAACTAATACCTGTCATTGAACCAGCCCTCTGTTTGTGTTTTTTGTTTATAGAAATAGTCTATGATCGATGTAATTAATCTATAGTTGGAACTCATCTGTACTGTGCCCCTTGGTGAAAACAGGGATTTAGGTTCTTATTATAATTAGTCATGGTAAAATTGGTGGTCAATCGAGGTTGACCAATCTCACGATCCAATAATATTACTACCTCAAGTTCTCTTTGAAACATTAGCCCCATGTTGTTCCTCTGTTTTTTGGTCTATCAGATACTGATTGTAGTCACTTAGTGTGGAATGGAAAAATCCTGTAAAACAAAAAAAAAACATGACTTGTATACTTAAGTGAATAATGTTTGCATTGGTTCTGAATATGAATCAGTTTATTATTTAAACAGCAAATTGTATAGAAAATGTGTTTTTTAACTAATAAATATATAATTACTCAACGCAATAGTCTAAATGTTAATGTGTCCTCTCCTGTGCCTCCTTGTGTACTTGTTTGCATGAAGTTGCCTAAAGTGCGGGTTTATTATACGACAATCATGCACTCCTGGAGTTCTGAGAAACAGCCCAAATCTCTCTTGGCTGAGATCTCATTTACTAATCACCCTAACATGAGACAAACTTTCACACAACCTTCAGCAGCAGGAACGTTTATATGGAAATGCTGTATATGGAAATACCATACCTTACTAAACCTAGATCAAAGCTTATGATTTCAGGGTTGGTTGAACTTAACCTTCCTTGTGTCCTCTTCAACTTGTGGTTTCTCTACAGGGCGCTGCTAATCTTATCAGTCAAGAGGATATGAGCAGAGCATAACCACCGCAACTCCTCCCATCTCCACGTAATAGTCTCCGGTTTAATAGTCTTATTCTATGGTTGAGCGGCTTCATCTGCTCTGTTCTTTTATTGTCATTTATACAATGCCAAATCTAACCTTTCCCATGCTCTTTGTTGGATTAATCTATCAAAAAAGACATTATGCAATAGCACTTATCTATTTCGGGTTTTTGCACCGTTAGTGATTTCAACAGTCAAAAAATAGTCTATTAGCAAAGGCATTAAGTGATGGAATGCCTCATTTAGTTGTGTGAGGCGTTTAGTGGAAGTATAAATGGCTGTTTAAGCCCTGCCTGTCCTCTGCATTAACTCATTTTTCCATTTAAATATTTCTTACACATTCATTAGAAATAAAATTAGTGCTCACACAGTGCACACCCCTCTTTTTCAACACCTAAGGCCAACTATATAGTTGACAGTCTACAGTCCTTCCTCTGCCTGTATTTCACAGTTTACAGCATATTTTGACATGTTCGGGACGTTCCTCGATTGATGGCTGCAGCATTACTCTGAAGGAATAACAAGGATGTACAGTAAATCAAAACAAACAAGTGGATTAAGCTTGTTCATTAGCCAAAGTAAACCTGGAATAAGTTTTTTTTTTTACGTTGGCGAGAGATGCGTCAATAATACAAAATGAGACAGACTTGCTTGGATTTTTGCTGGTCTGGTAAATCTGTGGAAAATGTTGCAGAAATGGTTTATAATACAGATTGTCATTGTAATTGCATTCAGAGACCGACTCAGCGTAGCCAGTTGTTAGCGCTAACACAACTGTTGGAGTCCTTTTTTTAATTAAAATTCAGCAAGTCATAAATGGTATCGTAGATATGAACTTTAGCACAACTCTGTAGGCACACACTTGAAAGAATGAAGTGTTTAATATACAACCTTTTATTTAAAATATTTTTTTGCAGTACCATTATTTTCAAATAGCAAAGTCACTGTTAGTTACAAGCTGTATTTAAAATCTAAACTTGAATTTAACTTCATCAAGAATCATTTGCATAAGTGATTATTGCAGTTATAATAACTCAAATAATGGTCCGTGTTTGTATTACTTCAGCCAGTTAGTAAAAACAAGTTAATTAAGCCAAGGCACATTAGGCCTTAAAATATTATTTTGTTTGGACATGTAATGGCTTTTCAATTGCCTGACTGCTCGCATATTTCCAATCAGAAATCATATCATATTTAAGTCAGTCTGCTTTAATGGGGTTCTACAAATTCCCCTAGGCAATCGTAATATGTACGAGCTCTCATGCTAAGGTGATTATTTAGTGCCCTTTATTATTTTTTTTATCAGCTTGCGTTTACCATTACACACTCATTTTCTCCTTTCTCCTCTCGGTCCAAATGGTTGTCCGCCTGTAACCTCTATCAGCGCTCTGTCCCTTTCAGCATCTCTCTGCTATTTTTCTCATCCCCCCCAATCTGGCTGTACATTACCCTTTCTCTGGCTAATGGGATCACCATTGGACATGTCTTCCTCTCCAGCCATACTCTTAAACTTACCGCTGTGAAGGTAATGAAATGGAATACAGAAACAACCTTTTGTGCAGTTGCACCCCACCTAGTGTAGACTCTCTCAGGCTAAATATCTTTTTGTTCTTGTGTCCTTAGCCTGATTTTGAGGTTTCCGAATGAATGTTTTATGCCAATCTTCTGTTTGTTTATGCATAATGGTAAATGGCATGGATTTTATATAGCGCTTTTCCACCTTCTAGATACTCAAAGCGCTTTAATCAAGCGCATAATCAAGAATGTATTTTTATTATCCTTTTTCCACAGCATTTAAATAAAAACTGAATGCACATTTTGTGAGCTCAGAGGCCAGCTACCTGCTTGTTTGCCTTGAAATGTTTTTTTTCCTCTATTTTCTAAAGGTAATATTAGGCTTTTAGAGGTGACCTGGAGTCTTTGCCTGTAGGATGTAATGTATGGGTTTAGACAACATACCGTATGTATGTAAACGCATCAGTGCTTTCATCTTGCAAGCCTTTTGTACCTGTCAGAAATGTGACACGTGTTGCCCACACAGATGGCTTTGTTGGTGGGTTGCATGCATGATGCTGTCACATTGTGTTTCTGGAGCGCCGGCTTGTATATCGCAAATAGACATTTAAAAGGGTGGTCAAGGATTTAGCTTTCTGACTTTCTTTCAGTCTCGTTTTATATAGCTACATTTGTGTAGTGTGTAAGTGTGGTCTCATTAGTTGCTCCATAATATATAAACAAAATTTATAAACAAAAAAAAAAAATCAACACTTGGCACAACAAATATTGTGTAACATCGGAGAGTCCAGGTGCATAAACATTTTGTGTTGAGTATACATTAAAAGGTGTATCTCTTTGATTTTTCTTTGTCTACAAACTTGTTTGATTTGGCTGAAGGCTTCTTTGCGTGCTGCTAGCTTTTGGAATCTTGCTTAAAACTTCTCTTTGAAGAGTTTATATTAAAGAGAAACAACTCTACCATGTCTGTTTTGAGCAATGTGTTTTCACAGATGCTTTATTAACGTAGCTGTTAGGATTTTTAGCTATAGGCTGCAGCTTTGACTAAGCTGTGATTTTAATTTTTTTTATTTTTATTTTTTTTTATAAACTATGACCTTATTTAGAATATAGAAATCAAAATTAACCATCAAATCCACAAATCCACTTATATGTAACCTTCCTTTATAACTTTGTCAATAAAGTAGAGGCATTTGTGCAGTTTCTGATTACCTACAGGCCCTGTCTAACACTACATGTAAGAACATCCCATGTATCAGCTCCCCCATTGAGTTCAGACAGCATGTCAGCATCTCGCAGTGAGTGGTTCGAATCAAGACAGTGATGCTGAAGTCAGACCCCCCTCAGTTTGTGTGCACCACCAACCCACGCGCCCACACAAGCGCACCCCAGACGCTCACCGTGAACACAAATCCACTGTAGTGTCAGCGAAAGGAGATGTTGTGTTTGAGTCTGTGCTGCGTGCTGCTGGGAGTGTAGGAGTGAATGTTATTTATAAACCCCGTGGCTGCACCTGTTTGCTTCACTACCTGGTCGTCCTCGACAGTGGACGCCGCCAATGTAGTTCTGTATGGTCTCCATGGTAACTCCCAGAATGAATGTCTATATACAGCATGTGACTGTAGAAGTGGCTGTAATTTCAATAATGGCTAAATGTGTCATAAGGTTCCTAAACAGGTGTGTGAACGAGAAATGAATAGAAAATGAGCTATTATTGAAAAGAAATAAGTGGTTTCTACATAATCTATAGTCAATGTGAAAGTAATTTTTTGAATTATGAAGTGGGTGTTTTTCATTAACTGCTGAGAACTGAATGAACTCCAGTGCAGTTATCTCAGAAGCTGGAGGTATAATGCACTGTGCTATTTTATTAGTGAAAAATAAACTTTAGAAAGGAACATTGTTTGTGGTTATTTTCTTGCTTTTAAATCTTCAAACCAAAAATAAATTAAGGTGTTGTTTTTGTTTTAGTTTTTTTCCTCCATGAAGCAAGAGCAGACTAACAAAAAGTGGAAAGATCTGTTAATATAATTTGCACACTGCAATTCTGGCGTAGTGGAGAAACAAAAGTTGTATGAACAAAGACAGCCTCTAAAATTTGACAGTATATACAGTAGTATTATTTCCTAAACCAATGTATGCTTTTGAGGTCACTAACTACATAATCTTGTTGCAACATTGGGCCTAAATTATCTTTTATATCTTTATCTTTAGTTTTCACTTAAACCAGGCATGAACGCCACTCACCTTTTCACACATGTTACGTAAAGCTGAATTATAGCCTACAATTTACAGGCTTCTTCTATTGCTCAGTGTAACATGACTCAAACAGATCATTTATGTTGCACAGTTGGAACTGGAAGCTGGTAAAGCTTTTGCACCTTTCTACTTCGAAAAATATTTTAAAAAAGGCACTTGTTGACTGAATTTTTTTTTTTTTTTTTTTTATAAATTTTGTTTTATAAAAAAACTAATATAATGGTGCATTAGATACAGTATGTCCAGTAGAGATTTGGAAATCAGGACATGAAAGTCCAAATGGATAAGGAATGGTTTTCCAGGTAAACGAGAGGAGAGAATAGAGGGATGACTTCTGAAGCATTCAGGATTAATTCTCACTCCGACCTGGCGCGATGTGATTACCAACTAGACCAACGGAGTGCTATGAAAACTCAGCCAGATTAGGCACATGCGCACTCACACGCACAAACACACTCAGACAATGTGCTGGATTAAGGCCTGCTGATAACCCACAGGTCTGGGCAAAGCAGATTTGTGCTATTATGTAACCTAAATGAGAAGGACTCCACATGCAGAAACACTTTAGTTACCACAGCTCACACTTTTATATTAATAACACTCAATTCTGTAAAAAATTGTAATAGTGCAGAACTTGCAAGAAATCTTTCAAAAAATTTTAAAGGTGCCAGATGTTTATTGTTTTTTTTTTTTTTTTTTTTTACTTGATCCTTAAAAGTCTGGATACACTCTGGCCTTGGTCAGTGGGGTCTAGGAGAACGGTGAGGAGATAAAACGCTCAAAGACGACCGACCGTCAAGTAGTGGGAGTGAAGCGGCACTGTGCCAGGAGATTTGGACAAGCGCCAGAGAAGCCTCCACACATGTACACTGAAAACATTCCCAGTTTGGCTTCCCGGGGTGAGTCAAGGTGACCCGACGAGGTGAAAGGGGGGGGGTCACCATGCCAACGGGGCAAGCAATGTCACTGTGTCGATCTATGTCACATGCAGCAGAAAGGAGGGAGAAATGAATAAGAAGCTGCTGGCATCTGGGCGAGCGGTAGTGGGAGGGTGGCGGGACCTTTATGCACTCAGGAGTCAGGCCCTGAGAGTACTTACTGACAGGCTGACATTGAGAGAGAATGTGTGCGCTACAAGACATGCCTGTTGTAGGGCAAGGACACCATTAACCGACGGTGTGCTGCTCTACGGAGAAGACTACAGCCGGTCAAATTAACTGCTAATAATAATTAAATGCTATAACACGCCACAAGAGAATCTAGCTGAAAATTTTTGGACCAAGAGAATATGGCAAACTCTGCTCAATATGAGATGTATGCTAAGAGGAAAAAGAAAAGCTTAAATGTATAAAAATTGTTCTTTTTAGAAATCTGCTTTGTTTGTGTGAAGTTTTTGTACTTTTCCAAGCCCTTGAAAGGCACTGCAGACTAAAATTCTTAAAAAAACAAACAAAATTAAAAACAAACCAATTCCCTTACCTTTGAAACGAATTATTGATATTGACCTATTGAGAATCAAGAAGTTGTTTTTTTATGGTAACTTGATTATATAGTGGCATGATTGGCCATGAATGGCCATATAAAACCGTCCAGAAAGACAGGTTATTCTTTACCCAGGCTTATTCAAAATAATCCATGTGATATGGTTAGTTTTAACTCTCAAAATTAAGTGCTTTCATATTTTACCACTCTGTAGCAAAAATGTTTCCTTTGATGAAATCGGGAAGTAATTTTCTCTCTTAAATAAGTCAGTCACTATGAAGTAACTTGTCACAGCAAGAAGATGCAACAAGAGAAGAGACGGCTGTTTTTGAATCCACTTATTGCATACAAACTGAATAAAAAGTTCATTTATTTTGAACCAAATCAGTTTGCAAATACTTGTACGATCTTCTAAATGTATCCAGTTCTGTTTGGGTGAATTGTTTGCAGTAATGTGAACTGGATAGCACACTTATTTGCAATTATTTGATTGGTAAATAGAGTCAATAATTTTGTTTTAGTCGTTCTTTTGTGCTTTTTTTTTTTTTTTTTTTTTTTTTGCAGACATTCATGTTTTACAATGGAGTTTACTGCCGTGGATTGCTCTCTGTAATTATAGGCTATTGCTTGTAGACTCTAATAGAGCGTGTGTAAACGCATCTTGCAGGCTTTTTTCTTTTTCACCTACAGATATATTCATATACTGTACAGTCAAGTTAGTCATTCTCTGTTGTTATTTTTGTCACTTGACCTAATACTGAATTGATTTTTCTATTGCAAAAGACAAGATAGGAAACACGTTATCTCTAAAGGCTTCCTGTTTCCATTAAACGCTACACAGACTGACAGACAGCCTGGTGAGCTCTAATTTGGATTTTCACACAGCCTCATATGAGACTAAGTAGGCACACATACTCTCTGTGGCATGTCATGCACAGGGTCATCACTTCAAAATAAACCGCTCACTCATTGGTCTTTTCAACAGAATCCTACCCATTATTTTATGCATTATGCATGGCAAGCAAAGCAGTCTTTCATTTTGAAGCAAGTTTACACTGTTTTTTAGAGGTTTCCAAAGAGTGAAGCAAACAAAACCAAGAATGCAATAGTGGTAGAAACTATTTATTTTAGGAATTGTGCAACAGTTTAACAATGTCATTCTTCAAATATTATAATACTGTAGATGTTATAATAATATAGTTTTTTAAACTTGGTCATGGAATAGGCACAGAAAACAGTTTTGAACTACAGCGAAAAGAACTTTGTTCCAGAATATGTTTATGACTGTAACTGAGGTCAGAGAGATAAAAATAAAATAACATGCAATGCACACAGGTTCCTGGTAGACTAGATGTATTTTGAAGAGTTTCACTGTGACTGCAGTCAAACACTTCTTAATCTGTGGTTTCACAAGTAGAGAGTCACTCTAAAAAACAGACAAGATATGAGGGGATAAAAAGGGCCAAGACAGACTTATTTTCAGAAGAAACCAGGAAGCAGGCTCTGAATGTGACCCAAAAGTTTGAAGCCTGCTATTGATTTTTTTAACTGAAGTCTTTAATAGCTCATTGAGGAATGTCGTTGTTACGGATTATAATAAGAGCGCAGACAGCTTCTACTGATTGTTTTTTGTGGGTTGTATCTCTTTGTACAAATGCTTAGTTCACATTGTTGGGCTTATTAAAATTTAGTGAAGTGATGCCGAACACTGATTTAGCCCTACTTTTGGAAATGATCACATTGATACACTGATAGCTGCACTTGGCAAAATACTGTCATTAATTTAAGGTGAAAAGCTGCAGGTAGTCATTTTCCAGTATGTCATACCTAGGTGTTTAGTCATTATTCTATTGTTTCTATTCTAATCTACTGCTGTATTAAGTATCACAAGAGCTATACAATATTTACCATAGCAACTGTGTTTTTACAGTCTAATCTCAAACCTCAGTGTGTCAGTTTTCTTGTCAATTTTCAGACAATATTACAGCTCACATTGCACTACTGTGGACAGTGGAAAGAGGGTTTACTACCTCATCCAGAGTAAGGTATAGTGCATATAGAAACACAAAAGACACACATACAGTATCTATTCCTGTGCACAGACTGTAAATTTCACTTGCAGACAGTGATAATAATAGGCTAGCATCCGTTCACTTTTTTTTTTTTTTTTTTTTTTGTTGCTAGCATTCATTACTGTCATCTCTGTTCCTCTCTGAATCACTTACCGTCAAACAAGCAAATGCAAATCACACCTCCCCTTTCAACCCCAGCTCCTGTATTTCTATTTTTCCCCCCTAACCTCACCGCTGCTGGTGAATTCTCGACATGACACTGCTCTCCCCTCTCATTTTGCCCCCCACTGGTGCCTGTCACCTAGGAGACAATGGGGACCTGCGTGGATTTGCCCCTCCCAGCCCTCTCCTCCTTGTCTTTTTTTTACCCCCACACTCGCTGTCAGTAGAGATAACTCATTAATATGTCACAGACCTTTGAGAGTCTTCATGGCTATGTTACAGGAAAACCTATCAGTGTAAGAGAAGCACACAGCCATGTGATTGGGTTAAATACCAGTCACATGAGTGAGGTAAAGGTCACCCTAGCTCATTGCTGTGTTCACGTCAGGTAAGAAAAGATCAGCGCTTTGTTCAGAATGGTATACTGCTCGGGTTTCCCACACCTTCTGGAAAACCTGTAAATTTACAGAGTGTGACCTGTAAATTGATTAAAATGTCAAATGCCCTTGAAATTATAGCAATTGTGCTGGAAAAAGGTTATTGCGTTGTAGCCCCCTTGAAGTTTTTTAAAATTGGTTCCGTAGAAATAAGTGCGCAGTTCTTTGAAACTTAACTGGGTTTAGAAAAATAACCATCCTATAAATTCACTGGGAATTTGACCCTCTGAGGCTTCTGTAGTTTCTGCAATGGAGTTCAAACTGAAGCAGATAGAAATAGTCAAGAAAAACTCCAGGTGAAAAGGTGTTAAAACTGTTTACACTCCTCCTTGGCGAACTATCGCAATCTTGCAGTTTACCATTTTGTACACCAGCTCTATAGACCGTTAGCCTGGTTCTACCAGACTCTCGTACATTTCATTTGTACAGAGAGTCTGGCCTCGCTCCATTGACAAGCGTTTACTTCCTTGTATGCGGGAACTCTGTTGAAGTTTAAAACTATTGGATCTGCCCAGAGTCACTCAGGATCTGCCATAGCCAATCGCTAACGTGTGGTCGTGACATATGTCATGCGCCAAAACCGACTGGAAACAACAAGTCACTCCCTCTGTTCGCTGATTGGTCCTACAAAAAATTGATTTCTGGAAACCTAAGAATATACAGCGATCCCAGACTAAGTACTAAAGCGAAATGAAATTGAGCGGAAGTACGTAGGAGGGCGGAGCCAGGCTAATAGACCGTATGAGCAAAGCCCATATTGACAGACCAGAGAATAAACTTTTTTTCTCCCTAACATTGTGTCAGAAATCATATGTAATTTTTTTGCAACCTATCTCCCAAATCTCATGTATCTGTATGTAACATATTCAGAAACTGTCCAGCAAGACATACCCTGAAGGATGTTAAAAGATGTATGTAATATAGAAAAACTATAGCAAATGTCTGCAACCCATTTTGACCCCAGAATAACTTGTAGAGTCTAGTCCAAACCTATTTTTTGGTGTGATGGTAAGAAATGAATGGAAAGACAATCATAAAGGTTAAAACAGATGGAGACTTGCATCAAGATGCTCCTTTCTGAATCCCTGTCCGGTCCCCAGAGAAGGCAGACTAATGTTTAAATCATCAGTGCGCCTGAGCCCAGGTTCAGCTGGAGTTAAATGCTTTGATCAGGGAGCTCTTTGTGCCTGGCGTCTGACCTACGATTGTGTTAACTGGGGTTCTTCAGGCTGAATGGCGCTCGCCTGGCGACTCGGAGCTCTGCCCAGCTTTAGGTCCGGTTCTTGAGTGGGAGCCCTGGGGCGCTTCTTCCTGAGTGGTCTCTTGGTGCTTCTCAAACTGACATAACACTCGCACACACACACCTCTCACTCCGGTTGGCTTGTACTGCGGCGCATGGGGATTGACACATGCGGTACACAAACAGGCTGATAGACAGGCATGCAGAGGATGGCCCCAGGCAGCGTGGATCAGCGAGGTGCTTAGGAAGGCTGCAATATGGCTGAAAACAAAGCCAAGTCCAAGCTTGCCATAGATGATTATAAATCTATGCCTGCTTCTACACTTTTATTGTACCTTGGAATAAGAGAGGTGCTGTACTGTGTTATCTAATAATAATAAGTTATCTAATTTATCACATGGCCAGATTTACTGGAGATGGAGGCTAAATGTAAAGCACAGTAAAATGTGTAAGCCCTTGTATGTAATGTGTAAAACATTATTAGCTGATTTGAAGTCAGTTAGGACAAAGAGCCGGCTTCTTTTCGGTACATACAGTGAGCTGGAGCTTCTGTGGCCGGAGTCTCTTTCACGTGTCGTTCTTGAAATCCTGTAGTGACCTGAGCACAGCTTGAATACGTCCAGCAGCGTTTTGTAAATTAAATCTAAGGGCCATTGTTAAAACGCATCTGTACTAAAAAAATGTTAGCTCTAGAACAATTCACGTACTGCAGCTCATGGCTATACTGATTGGCATGTTCTCCATATAATGCCATTGATCCCATGATATTTTTTTGTCATGATTAGGCTACACTTTGTTGCAGATTTGTTTTCTTGGCCCAGATCAGGACCACCAGCTCCGAGGGAATGAAGTGTGTGTTTTATCCGACTGCAGAGCTCCAGTGAAGTTGATTCCTGTCAAGTCGGCCCTCTTAGACAGGGCTTGACCAAGCATTTAAAGACTGCTCTAGGATTTCCCGCTTCTTTGGGCTGAGTGGAAGTGTCACTCAGGGAGATATGTGCGTGTGTGTGTGTGTGTGTTTGTTTGGATTTGGCAGCAATGAGAGCTGTTGGCTGTTCACAAAGGTCAAAAAGGTTGAAAGCCTAGCTGTTGATGCACAAGACAAACAGAAAATAGACTTGAGTTTGATTAAAGGTCAGATGTTTTGAAAAGTGTAAATCCAGGAGATGGACAGTACAGATCTGATGTTTTCATCAAGTCAGTGGTCAAAGAAATATAACTAATCCAAAGAAATAGTAACATTTGGTCAATGTCTTCTCATGCCCTCTGCCGATGAAGAAGGCACCCTTTAAGGCTGAAAACTACTGTATACAACATTTTGCACAAGGCACATTTAAAACACACCATAGACTAAAAATGAAAAATCTAATCTGAAACAAAAACTTCATTTGTTTCTGTAGGTTTTTTACCCATAAGCCAACATCCAATAAATAAGACCTCAGGGGAGTTTTTGGCCTAATTTTTACAAACTGTTACCACATGTGATACATATGTTCTGCCACAGTCACACATATGGCCATATTAATGTGACGCTGGTACCCACCGCTGAGCAATACACCTGAGAGAAAAGGCATGTTACACAAGTCTCCGGAGACCGTACGGCTGAGCTGGCAGTGAAACGATAGTGAGAGATTATCTTACTGGACAGGGAGGCTTTGGACAAGTAGCAAGATGGTGGTTATAGTCTTTGTGTGCATATGAGTGTGAGGTCAGTGTGATCTCTCTGGCTGGCCAATCTACTGGTGTGCCGCTTTGAGATTTGCCTGGGTCTTTTGTGCTTGTGGAGTCTTATTAAAGCCCCAGTGTGGGGGGTTGGTGGGTTTGTCACTAGAGAGAAGTAACAGCACTTTGAAAAGGTGTTTTTTCTGACTGTGAGAGTTGGCCTTGAAGGGACTGAAGCCCTGGGAACATCAGGCCTCCGTGGCGACAAAAGACCAGTTTGGTTTGTGCGTCCAGTGTGACAAAATTGATGAAAGTCTAAGCGGGCATGTGTTTATTTGTTTAGTGTGCATGTGTGGGCTGCTAATGTGACTTTTGAAATTAGGCTGCCGCTGCAAGATTTAAATGATAATAGCTCTATTGACCCTGAGAAGTGCTGCATTTGCAAGTGTGCAGTTTTTGGAAAGGAGGGGGTGCAGCCATGTAAAAAAAAAAAAAAAAAAAAAAACCCTGCTCTGTGTTTGGTTGAGTGGCCTTTTTTGTTGTGTTGCTTTGCTTTGTACCAGACTCTCTGCTGAACCAGAAGATAGAAGAGCAATGTTTTCCTTCACTGTATTCGTTATGTTGTGTGCACTTTAATTCCACAGAAGATTTGCTTTTACACAGACACTCCTTTCACTTTTATGAAAGCACACAAAGTGTTCATTTGACCAGCTTGACCATAACAATAACATTAATTAAACGCTCATCCATCCAAACAAATCAGGCTTTTGAATGGTGTGTAGCTCTGTGCCCTTGTATGGCATAATGTGATGTCTTTCCCCCGCTGGGAGCTCATGGTCAGAGTAGTCTGTATTTCTGTGCCATCTTCACTCTTCTTCACTCTTCTTCACTCTTCTCATCCAAAAGTATAAATTGGCTATCTTGTCCTTGACTGATTCAGTATTTACTATTCAGCCATAAGAGGACAAGATACATATGATACATTAAGATACATTTACAGCAGATAAATTTCACAATTGTGTAGTTATACGATTCACTGTTTTATACAAACATTTATTGTTCACTTCCTATAGGTATAACATACAAGAGCATAATGTATTGAAAGTACTTACAGATTAGACCTTTTCTCTTGTCTACATTTAGTCCAGAATGTGGATCAGTTATGGCTAACTGCTTTTTTTCCGTTGTTGCTCCAATAAACTTCTAAACTTCTAAATGACTTTTTTCTCATTGTGTTTGAACTGTTGTTTTAACTCGTGTTTTTTGTGATATTGTGTTATTGAGTTATTTATTTTTTGTATTTTCTGCTGTTTTTAATCTGTAATAGTATGTCTTTTGCAATTTTATTGCATTGTGTTGTATTTCTTTTATAGCTTGTGTTTAGAACTTTTTAAAGTTGGTATTGTAACAATTTACCAAAGCCTTTTTAAAGTAGGATGGTGATGTTCACTAGACAAAATTGACGACAATGCTTTGTGTTATTTGCCAAAGGAGAACAGTGCTGTTTGTTTAAAGGATACTGCAATGTAATCATTTCATAAGTTGTATTAAGTTACATTGCAAATATGCACAAGCTATGGTAAACATTTGCTAATTACATATCCCCAATGTTATCAATGGCAACAGAAAAATCAGTTCATTCTCTTTTTGAGACCACTACATTGTCCACTGTCCAGGTCAGTATAGGGATTGAAGGGTTAGAGACACCTATACATGCAAGTCTTGAGTGGAATAGATAGTGGAAAAAAATTATTCTGGTGACAAACAACGGTCAGAGACATGCAGACTTCCCAGTTACAGCAGTGCTTGCCACCTTTACTTTACTTAAATATACAGCCGCCATCTGAATAGCTCCACTCAATCTTTGTTGTTGTAAAACCATAATAGATGTTAACGTCCTAATGCTTGTTTGGTTGACCTTTGTGTTCCTGTTTTTGTCAAAAAGCTGCTATGATTGGCTGACCAAGATTACATGAACACTGTAAATGACTACCATGCAAATTGATTCAGTTTGAAAATAAAAAATAAAAAAGTAATTTATTACTTTTTGGTCATGTCTCATCAGCCCATAAAAACAATATGATGGAAATCTTTTGTTGCTTTCATACCGTGACATTTCAAAACTGCGGTTTACCTCAAAACCTCAAAAATCTCTTTTCTTCCACTTCCCTCTCATGTTCTCCCCCCTCCCCCACACCCTCTATTGTCCTGCTTAATCTGGCCTGCTCTGGGGCTGTGCCCTTGTGTCCAAATAATGCATTAATCCAGGTTATCCCAATCTATTGTTTATGATGCGCACCCCACGCCATGCTTCCACGCACACATCCACACAAAGGCCGCTTCTGTTGTGCTTTCCCATCACGCAGGCTCAACACATGACAGAGCCAACAATAGGTGGACGATGCTCCTGACAGCGGCCGGTGTAATCTCGCATGCGTCCATCACAATAAATTAAGCCGTTGTTAATATTTCCAACCAATTTTAATCACTCTGATGAATTCATATGCTGCATTTCTTCTGATTTATCATCAGGGACATGTGCCTGTGTCACCTTGTGACCTTTTCTTTGAGTTGCAAGACACACAGTCATTACCCTTGCGCTGAAGCACTTCACTGGGATGCACTTTTGTTTACTGTGATCTGCATTTCTCTTGATTTGTAATGTCTGTTGTGATAAACGGGGATAAAGGTTGTATAGATTAGAGACGCTGGGGCTTCCTATATGATCAATCCAAAACCCCACCTTCGATAATAGTCTTATTTAGCCCCTGGGGTATTGAGAAATGTATTTAACTTGTATTAGCTGCAGCAGTGATTAATTTCCCTAGGAGGTAGATCTGAGACGCCATTGATATTTGTGTAAAAGTCACTGTGTCCTTGAACAAGCTTATTGCCGGATAATACGTTATGCCCTTGCGAAAACCGCTCCAAAACCATTTACCCTCTTATTCCTTTGACCTTTTTTTTCCAATTTTCTTGCCACCGTTTTGCACAACTTTGCAAAAGATGTTGACAACCGAGGATGACAGTGAAAGAGAGTCTGTAGGACGGCTGGGGTTTTTACCTGGAGCTGTAAATCAGAGTAGCAAAGTTTATCCTCATCGCTTCACTCTATTTCAAAGACAGATCCTACTGCAGTATAAAACATAGTGTGAAATACTACTTGGGAGACTTGACAGTTTGAATGCGTTTGGGCAAAGTAACATTCAATCTATTCAGTTTTAGCCATGAATGATGGATCCAAACCTCACAATATTAGTAAAACGAAGTAGAATATTGCAATAAGAAAATTACTTGTGATATTTAAATGCCCTCGAGGTTGTCTTATATTCAAAATTGAAGAGTCTTCTACTAGTTCTACCTGAAATGTTGTATTTTGTAATGTGAGAATGTCAGGCAAATGGAATGACCTTTTTGCCATTTAAGCAGTTCTTTGACGTATTCTGTTTTTGTCCAATATACACTAATTTGTCCAATATCTTTTTAAAGTGGGTTTCTCCTTAAAACCCCAGGTCAGAAATCTGGGATATTGGTGTACTCCCTTTCACAAAAGAATGGTTGCAAAAATTGTAGCAGTGACTAGTAAAATGTGGTGGATAAGCTATTTCTGCAATGAAATGTTGGCATGTAATTGTGCTTAAAAATGCCTAACCTGGGATATGGGCTTGTTCTGGGATCCATGTAAAGTCATTCTGAGCAACAATTAGTGCTTCCTCATGTCCCCAAAATATTCTAGTATTAAAATAGCACGCATTTTCATTTCATCATTTAATTCCTTATGCATTTTTCTTCATGTTCCTTCTACTTTTATTTTTACCTCATTTTCCTGCCGACAAGAGGTACAGAAGCTGCCAGAGGGCGGAGAAAGTGTTCTCACTCTGTCACATCCTCTCCATTGCTCATGTATGCATAAGAACACAGGCACTCATTACCTTCGGGCCTCTTTGTGCTTTAGCTGCAGGTCAGTTCCTTACGAAACACGGTGAAATAATTTCTCAACTTCACTCTTGTTTTTACAGCCTATGCAAGGATTTCATAACAACTTTGACCTTAAGCAAACCTTTTACCCTTGTTTTGAAATTGTTGTGATTCTTTCTCATTACCTCTTCCATGATTGTTGTACCACAGTTGTATGAGGTTCTCTGGTAAATATTTACTCTTCCCTATGTATGTTTCTAACAAGACAAGATGTTAAGCTTGAAAATGCTAACAACGTTTTTGCTCTGCAGTGTAAATTCTGAGTGGCCTGTGTAGCTTACTGCCAAAGGAATATATGGCCAGTGAACATACTATAATATCCACAATATCACCCACCTCATGGTTAAACAATGACACCGGAAAAAAGCCTATACTTAACCATATTTTCTTAAGTAACCCAGTATGGACATTCTTTTGTGTATGAACTACTCTTATTAGAAATAGGTCGGAGAATGAGTTTATGTTAGAAGTTCAAAAACATTTAGTCTGGAAATGCCCTAAACAGTATTAACCTTGTCCACTTTGGGCAGTTGGGCACAACTCTAACTGGTTTACATATTTCACTTTTAAAATGTGCTCTCTCCCTGAGTCTACAGATTGCTCTGATACACTTGCTGGACACTTGTTCTCTGAGCCTGTCCAGTCTCCCAGTCTGTGTGAAAACAGAAATCTACAGGGAATATCATAACTATAAAGAAGTACCACATACATTCCTAGTTCAACCACCCTACTAAACCTGTTTTCTACACAGATAAGCTCCTATTTCCGAACAATAGTGCATGTCTAATTCACTATCTTCCAACATTTTGTCATTTTGTGGCTGCCGACAAGAATCCTCGCCCCCTTTCCTCGGTCCAGTGCGAGATGTTCTCTTGATTCTATTTCACACCAATATCATTTCATGGATGTCGCTACTGGTCGGGTTTTCTGCTCGAGCAGCGTTATTGAAAAATCGCTCACTATTTTCAATTTGTGCATTACTGTCCAGTCCGACCGCTACGCCTTTGTTCTCATCTTCTTCGTCTTTACCTTTGCTGATATTATCCCCAGCTCTGCCTACCTTAACAACTTCTCCACTTCATTAGCTGTGCAAATGGAAACAATTCATGACCCATGTGCGTCCTCTTCCAATTTGTTTCTATAGGTTGATATTAATACCAGCTTGGCACAAAGGGGGAAGCCTTGTGTAAAAAAATTAAAAATGAAATGGAGTGTAGCTTTAGAAGTCTCTCTTGGCTTTCTTTGTCTTGTTCTTCTTCATTTCTCTTATATTTCTTACAGAGTAGCCAGTAAGAGAAAGACATAGCTATTTCTGTCATAGCGCTGCTTTAAAAATCAATAGGAATATGCCGTCACTGAGAAGCGCGCTGTAACCCTCTGTGCCCAAAAGCTGTCTTATCTGGCGTTCCCAGCTGGGCCCTTACTGTACCAGCATCAGAGGCATGGAGTGGTTGAAGCCTTGGATGAAAAAGCTTAAGACTTGTGTGTGCATTCGCTTTGGATAAGTTTGGAGCATATGGGTTTTTATATCCGCAGTATATCTCGGTGTGTTTACAGTACGTCCTCAGTCGTAAACATGACGGCGACACTTAGGGATGTGATTATCTCTGCAGCTGTCCTCAAAGGCAAACGTGTTTTAGGGCTCTGATGCATTCGAGGTTGTTACTTGCCTGTGGTAAAAGAACAAAGACGTCACAGAGACATGCTAAACGTTCACTTAGGCCAGCATTGGAGGATTAGGCAGCAGGCTTTCTTTTTATCACCCTTTTTTCTGAATGGAACCAAGTCTCTCAGAATTTTCTATTTCTAATGAAGGATATTAATTCCATGGTTGCCAAAATCAAGTGCATAGTTCTTATCTTTTGTAGTTCCCTCTAAAACGGCTCCTGAAATAAAAATGACAAAAAAAAGAAAAATCCACAAGGACCTTTTAATCTCACCAGTAGTATATACATGATCCGACTTTATTCTACACAGCTAAACAGGCCTTCAAGAGTGAAATGATTGCAGTGTGTGCCAGAAAGTGCACAAGCCAATCCTTAGGTGGTCGAAGCATTTCTTTGATCATTACTTAAGCAGGTTAAAAAAAGAACCTTCTCTGTATTAATTTCTTGCCCGTCTTACCTGGGACCGGAGGCTATAGAGCACAGCCGTGGAAAACGGCACAAGAAAAGCCTGCACACTTTGAAGTTTATTGAAATGAGGTGGCAAAATACCAAGGAGAGTTAAGTGAAGAACTTGTTGAGTCGTTAGAGAGGTTTACCCGAACTGTCGGCCTCAGCTCTCTTAAGTTGAAAATAATTGGTAGATTTTAGCTCCTTTAGTAAATGAATAGTCCACCTTTCTTTACTTTTTTGAATGGAGAGAAAAACCAACAGTTTGCCAAACACGTCTTCAATGTCAGTCGTAATGAGGCGCATCTGCTTGTCTTAGCGCACTTTCTAACTCGCCACGATATGGTTTATTCAACAGTCAAGCCAGAAGCTGTCAGAATCCATTGATTTCTTGGATGAGAAATCCCACAACAGCCCTGGCAGTGGAAGGTATGTTACGAGGGTTGTGGGCTCCTAACCCTTCTGAGAAAGGGGGACTCTGACAGGGTCAAACTGGTGTCATTTGCAACGTGTGAACGACTGACACAAGTGATGACAAGAAAGAAGAGTCATAATGTAGCTGTGGGTGGTGGCTATGTTCAGGTTTGACATGTTGTGGCCACTTGTGGATGCCTCTGTGACAGCATTTTCATAGGGAAGGGAAGCATCTTTATGGAGATGAGACATAGGGGCAGTGTGATAAAGGGTAAACTTGGATGGAGAATAGATTGCATGAACAAGGCACAACATGAAGGGCCCATCATATAACTGACCTCCATCAGTCCAATGAAGCAGAATGAGCTTTGTCTTCCATTGCTGCTGGCATTTCTCTTGTGCATATAGATTGGAGCTGAGATGAGCCTAGACCATGTGCGGAGATGTGAGGACCTTGGTGCACGGGTGGCACACATACTCAAGAGTCTTTTTGTATGCAGAAAGACCTCATGCAATTTTCAGATGCAAGTGTGGATGGGAAATGAAAATGGGAATATCCCAGAGAGCAAGCCACAACCCACTCCCTTCTTTTTGATCCTGGAAATGGCAGCTTATCAGTCCGAAAGAGTTGATTTTTTGCATGTGTCACTAACTTTCATTGTTATTGATTGAAAGGGCAACATGAAAAAAGATGTTGTTCACATAGACAAAATTAAAGCAAAGAAAATGTCAGGTTTTGAATATGATATGCAGAGACCATGTAAGGTCAAGATAAAAAGTCAGTTTTGAGAGCTGCCATCTTGCTGGTATTTCTGCTGACGGCCTTAATTATCATTGATCGATGACAAGTCAATAATTGACCAAACTCCCCTTTTGTGTATTAGCTTTTCTGAAGCCAAGAAAATATATGTATCAAGGTATTTATTAATTAGCTTAGATAAAAAAAAATTACAAAATTTAAGGTACTGAGTTGACTTTCAGTTTACAAGGTTGTGTGATTGCACAAGGATTCAAAATATTTATTGCATCAAAAAGTTAATTATGTTTCCCATTTTATTCACAGCTCATTATTCACTTACACAAACTTTGATCAACATTTTTAATTTTTATTTAGGAGCTTGTTCCCGTTACGCCTGCTTGGCCTCTCATTGACAAAAGATTTTAGAACGTGATATAGCAAATTTAGAATGCTTAATCTACCTCTCAAGTAGAATGATACCAGTTTAATGATGAATTATGGGAGTGCAGGGAGAAACTTTGCTGTCAAAATGTTTGCAGTGCAGGTGTGTTGTGACTGGTTTTGTTTAGGATGACATTGTTTGGACAGTGCCTAATAACAGTTCATGCCCATCATAGTTTTATTTGGCTATATTTTTAATTAGGTTGTCATGAAAGACAGTAAAATAAATGCTGTTACATAATAAATTAATGGATTTGTGTATATATCTATGTACAAATATTTAGGGCAATAAATAATAATAGGTATTTAATAAAAATTCATGTATGTGGTCCTGGCTGGTTATTGTTAGTTGTTCATGGACATTGTTTGCTCCATTCTTCAAACACAAAGTAGGTCATTGTCATCATATATTGTCAACATAATGTTCACATACTGCTCCGCACATACAACTCGTCCTAGTACCTCTCAAGGTCACAGTGGTCCCATCCTCCACTCGGTTTGTCCCCATTTATCCCCCCTATAATGGGAACTGCTGACTGGTTGAGGACACCCTCTTTACATTCCTGTCTCTCATCCACATGGCTTTTTGAAAAGCATACCTTTGTCCTGATGAAAGAATTCCCTGTGTTTCATCCCACAAACTCTGCATCTGCATTTATTTTGGCCTTTAATTTGTGTTAATTTATGATCTACATGAATTTATTCTGAAATTATTTTAAAGTGACATTTAATTATTTGCTCTGAGTTTGGTTATAGAAAACAGCATGTGCCTGCAGGGCCACGGTAGGTGCTCACAGGCTGTAGAAAGGAGAGCATGTGAGGAGCTATGGTAGCTGAGTGAGTTGTGGAATTTTAATTTGTAGTTTTACCACCAGATGCAGTATACAGGATATGATGTGGAAGACTTACAGGCACTAACATAATGTTTCCATTCTATAGTTAACATTGTAAATATAACATTATATACCATGATGTCTAATGGAAATAATATAATTAATATTTTATGTCAGCTTGATAGACTTTTTTGTCAAAAACAAATGCATTTTTTAAATTTATATTCAGCCAATTACGGCAGTGTGAAATTATTCTAAGAGAAGCATAGAGGTCAGTTGTAGCACGGTGTACTTAAAGTGCACCTCCTCCCTCTGCTGTTCTTTATTAGCAGTCCACTGTATTAGGACTGCCCCATGGGAAAAACAAAATTAAAAAAATGGGTAGGGGTAGTGAAGCTGACCGATACATTTATATTATATTACCTTCCCCGGACTGAAGACTACTCAGTGTGTGAGGGTGTGTGTCTTTGGGCAAATATAGGGTTAACAACTCCCAATGCCTGGGGTCTGCACGGCTGTAACCCTGTCAGTTAGTGAGGTCAGGTAATTGCCTTAAAATGACAGGTCTGGAGGGCATTGTGTCTATGAGTGTGTGCATCAAATTTGCTTGGCTGTACAGTAAGTGTGCAGAGCTATGTGCACGCTGGCAGGTTTATAATTGCATGTTTTCACTTAATGAATGTGCAGGTGATGCATTGTGTTTTTTTTTTTTTTTTGTTACTAAAAGGAAGAAAGATAGATGAGAGATGAATGCTGAACGGCAGCGTTTCTTACCCAATCCAATTCAATTAGACAGGATATATTGATGTGTGTAGGGGACCACCTGCTTGCATATGCAAAGCACACAACAAGGACCTCAACTCGACAGCTACACCCAGCCCCACCCCTCTCCACAGCCCATATTGTTAGGTAGACATTTTACACAGAACACATCTCTCCTCTACAACATCCATTTGTTTGTTTTAAAAATATAAAATTCTTGAAATTCAAACCCTGCTATTAAATTAATGTAAAAAAGCATGTTATTTTCCAGGTTTACATTTGTCTTGATGCTTGTTAAGCAAACCAATAATGATAATGGCACCTAATTGCCACCGTAATGATTTAAAGTGGTGAGAACAGGGGCTGACTCAAAGTGGTAGAAGACAAAGAGTTTAGTTGCTATGCCTGTGTTAATGATCTCATTCACATCCCTTAACCACTGCTGCACTTTCCTCTCTCCAGGCTGGCTATTACTTCTCCACACTACAATCATCTTTATTACATGTTAGGTCAGGTTCTGTTGCATCCTCAAAGCAAAACAATCTCAGCTGCTGAGTGTTTGTGGCTATAGAATTTTGTATCCTTTTTGATCTGTTGCTAATCTGGTGTACCGTGTAATTGTACGCCTCTGAAGCCTTTGTTTGTTGTGCATATTTTTCCTTTTCTTGACACCTGTTCAAATGGGCAGTTTGTCTCCTCAGCTGACCATCTTTGGCATCTCTGGCAGTTAAAATGTTTTGGTTGGCTGATTAGACCCGCCTCCAAAGCTCGATGTTAGCAATTCTGTGTTTTTTATTTTTTTTTATTTTATCCTGGTCTGGAATCACTTTGTAGTCTGAAAACAAATTACACACTAGCTCTGAAGTCACCTACCAACTGCTTTGTAACAACTTGTAACAACTGCCTTGTACATGTTTGGCATTATGTTGGAAGAAGAAGACATTGTGAATGGAAAACACATTTGAATGGAATGAATCACCAACAGTTTATTACAAAACAATATGGATTTCAGTAAAGAGACAATTGTTTGGATGTCAATGATTTTGACAGATTCAACACACAGAACCATAACGTCACTGCATTACAGTAGTTCTTTTCAATATGTTCAAAATAATGGTCAATATATTGTGCATGGTATGCTATGCAGCACTACATATAACATATAAGGCAAGGTGGCATCTTAACATCATAGTGCTGTGCAAAGTTCTTTTGACGTGTATAATAAGAAAACCCTTCAGTTGCTAAGTGCACATAGGGCACATCTCACCAGGTGAAGCACCGAGTCAACCCCATCTTTTCAAAAATCATTGGGAACATTTTATTGCTCTCTGAGATTCAAATACAGTATGCTGTTAGAAATAGACATAGATATTGCACAACTGTCCCAATTCTCTGAGAGAGGGATGGCTGATGTTCACCTTGCCCTTGGTATCCTCTCGTCCGCCCCCCTCCCCCAGCATCTCCAGCTCTCTTTTTGGCCTATCCTCTTTTCTGCCTCTTGAATTCTGGAGAAAGCTATCACACTTTACCACACATCATGCTTTAATCTCATTCATGGCCTCTTTTTGGGGGGTTGCACTCACTGGCCTGGAATATTTGCAGTTTTGGGCCATTCCTCCTGGGCTTGAACTTTTTAAAGCTCAGCAACACGGTGTTTGTGCCGCACCTTTCTGCTCACAATGAGGGAAAACCAATTTAAAGGGCTTCCAAGAGTAATCTTTTAAGCTACACCTCTACTCTATAATGCCTCTCCTGTGATTGCCTGGGAGGGCTATTTAAGACTCTTGTGTCGGGAACTTAAACATTTCATAATCGCTCTATGATCTGCTTTAATGGGCTTAGGCTTCTTTCATACATGAGAGGCTTTGTTTGGACAAAAAGGTTCACTGTGTGTGAAGAATAAATGAACATACACCATTGTATTTCAAGAGTTACTTAAAAAAAAAACAAAAAAAACCCCACTAAACTCTTTAAGTAACTCCAATATTTATAGAAGCTAAACATCCATGTTGTTTTTAGAATGTTAAGACTCCTTGGGGGCTAATGTTAAATTTGATAAAAAATGCAGAATACGGTATACAGTACACAGCCTACAGTCTACATTTCTCTCTCTGTCTTTCTTGTATTCCCACTTCCTCAGACAGATTAAGAGGCTTTAAAGGCATCCTCCTCCTTTTTTTTTTTTTTTTAAAGGGGAGCATTTGATGGAAGCGAGTGGGGGCAGGGTGGAGGATATGACTCTGAGTGAGATTAACACTGCTGCAGTGTATCTGTGTATTGTGGGTGTGTTGCAAAGGGTTGTCAGACAGACTCGAAGAAGGAATAGTGTGGTTGTTCTGTTGGTGTACTGTATATCTCAAGTGCAGTATTTTAAAAACCTATTTATGGAGCAGCCATAATGTTCTCAGATCAAATTGACTTAGGGCAAATTTAAATGTATGTTTTCTTTTTACTTACTTTTACTGCTGTCAGTTTAACACACATTATTTAGTTTTAATAATGCAAACATTAAATCTATTTAATATTTAAATAATAATAAAGAGAAAATATTTATTAAGTAATATGTAAGGACTGCGGGTACATTAAGTTTGTACAGAGATTTTGTACAGTCACAATTTGGCAATTATAGCTGGCAGTTTTTTATTTATTTTTTGTAAATTTGACAAGTGCATTTCCTCATCCATGTCCTCACTTCCTATCTCCTTTCTTCCTCTTCTCCACTTCCTCCCAATTCCCAAGTGACAAGGTTTTATCCACTCAGACGTGTTGTGATGTGTTTTTCCTGTTTTCTTTGGTGCTTCCCTCAGAGAGAAAGCTGAGCTACTGTATGGTCTGTTTGTGTGGCAGGCTTGATGTGAGTCTGTTGTCTGTTTGTTTGTCTGTGGTTGTCATAAATATGGCCTGATATTGTGTGTGTTTTCGCTGACGTACATTGTTCTGAGTAAATATTGCAGTAGTGTTCTTGTACGATTATCTGTATGTAAAAAGCTGGCTGCCGAGTTCCAAAGCATCTTGTGCAATTTGTGTTGTGTTGTGCCTGTCTTTATTTAAACATTTTTGGTTACACATAAAAAAAATATAGAGATAAATACAACTCTGGTGAATTATTTGCCTGGCCAACCAAACCCATTCTTTTTGTAATAATCCAATAGGTCTGGTATCCCTTCCCTTTACAGCAATTTGAACTCGGATAAAAAAACAAAACAAAACAAAACAAAAAACAGACTAATTCTTTGTAAAGAAAGAAAAAGTCTGTGCCTGGTCTATGTGTGGTCCACACTGGGTGCCTCTTGTTCACTGCAGGTGTAAGTGTCTCTCCTCTCGGCCTGTGCCTCCCAGAGCTCTGCGGGCTGTTTGATCTCAGGATGAGCACAGACTATGTTTGCTGCTGTTGGCTTGTCGGTTAAATCCATAAGTAGGCAATATTTATGGATTTAACCAACAAGAAAACAGCAGAAAAGCAGAGCCAGAAGTTTGCAGCCCAACACAGAGGGCATATTGCATTGGGTTGAAAATTGAAATATCAACCCAAACTGGGAAATAACTGAATTAACCCTTAGGGGTCCCTTTAATTTTTGCTCCACCTGGGTTCCTTCCTAGGACACAAAAATGTCTTTTAAATGGTTGCCATAGAAACGAAAAGGAATTGTATATATATATATATATATATATATATATATATATATATATATATATATATATATATATATATATATATATATATATATATTATATATATTATATATATATATATATATATATATATATATATATATATATATATATATATATATATATATATATATATATATATATATATATATATATATATATATATATATATATATATACATATATATATATATATATATATATACATATATATATATTTTTTTAGCATAAATCATGTTGCACTGGTATGGAGTGTATTAAAAAAATGGGAGTCAGTGGCACAAAGAATATGAGACTTGAATATAATTTACCGCAAAATACACAACCTGCCCAAATTTTCTTCCATTTAAATCAACACTGACAAAGTTATGCTAAAATAAAATAAAAAAAAAAAACACAAAAAAATGTTGAGAGATCCAGGAGGGTTAAGAAAGTATTGCTCTGTATTCATGCATGACTGCTTGGTTCACTTCAGAGGCATTTCCATTGTCAATAGCATCAGTTGTGGTTGTAACAGCGTGCTCGGTTACAAAGAGGTGTAGTGTTGATTGGGTGACAATGAATCCTCACTTTTTCATGTGAAAAACAGTCAACTTGTAAGACTATAGAATGTTGCCCTCTTTTAAATCAACTCAAACAAAGCAAGCAGATGTAGGATTTAACAAATATGAAGTCCCAAAGTCCCTTTTGCAACAGTTTTGTAGATGGTATTTCTAGTCTTTGAGTCTTGTTGTTTTAGTCTTAATATAATCCACACATAGTGGCACAAGTGGAAATCTCTTTTAAATTTACAGTAAAGAGTTTTTTGACTTTATTCATGGTAATGTTTTCAAAGCATTCTTTTTTACAGATGCAGATTGAGCCTATATAATCCGATGTTTGCCTTTCATCGCTGCATATTCTGTCAACACCAACGAGCGGATTAACACTTTTACATCACACTCTTATTCAGCGCCATTATCCATTCTACATGCACCACCACAAACATCTGCCATCCTGGGCTCAAACATACCACCCGGGTTCTAGTGTGTGTATATATATACCCACAATGCAACTCGTCCATTTTCTGTTTTGCTAATCCCTGACAAATGTGCGTCATTGCTGAAGCACAGACAGGCCAAGTTAAACATTTAACTACACTTTAAGCCCGTTGCATGAATGATTTGGCATTTCTGCTTGTGTTTGCAGGGAGTTAGCATCAGAGGCTAACCGTGAATCCCCATCCCGGTTGAATTAACGGGGCTTATAGTATGATTTAATGCTAATTCTCCCAAATACAGTTACTAATCTGGTTTTACCTCTTAAGAATACAACTCTGTCTTATGTTGACTGAAACCCTCTCCGGAGGGTTAATACAGTTAATCAGGGGCCCATCAGGACAAACACTTGCAGAAATGGAGAATTATTATGTTACTGACGGCGACATGATTGTGGGCCTTGATCTAATTAGTACAAGTATATGATTAACCCAAGGAGCCTTAATTTTTAACAAGGCATTATGACTGTTAATAAAATACAAACAGTAAGAGAACATGTCGCTTCATTGACAGGGTTACAGGGTAAAGGAAGAAGAGGGGGAACTCCAAGGGGATGAGTCGAAGGAGGGGTTTTGGGGCTTGGAGTTTAATTTCCACTTTGCCTTGAGAGACAAGTCAAGCTTAATGAGTTGACAGAGAAACATGGAGGGAACAAGCAGATGGGACGGGACACGGAGAAGGAGAGGGGGAAGTGATGGAGGGAAATTAAGGAGGATCCCGTAGAGTTTGGGGAGACAGACACAAAAGGAGTTCACTGTCTTCGGGGTTTAAGGATCAATATAAATCATTAGAAACACTCACCAAATAACATTCCATGATTATCAGAGAACAAGCGGGGCAACAAGCGGGGCATTTCCAAGATAAACATATTGTGGTATTATTTTATAAACCTCTGGACCTCTTATCCGGACATAATGGCCTTTTACTTTGCCAAAAGATACATCAAAATAATGCAGTTTATGTTGTTACCACAATTTTCAACAGAGATTACTGTGCATTATCCAACTTCAAAATCAAGTACATAAATAAGAATGAATCCAATCCAATCAATAAAGCCAAAACTATGAGAAATATTTACAAGTTTAAGAAAACACAAGGTATTATACACTATACAGTACTATGAGGAATATTGACTTATAAGGTGGATTAACATTGTATTTTTGTAATAGATCAATCCTTGAAGCTCAAACCCTTTTAAACAAGGACAGTTTGTCTTAGTGTGTTGGTTTTGTGACTCCTAGAAAAACATTTCCTAATCCCACTCTGCTACAGAAGTGTTTTGTTTCCCTGGGTGTTGTTATGGGAATTTCATTTTCAATCATCATATCTTCATATAATATTAATGAAACACCAATAGTTTGTTGCGGTGAAATACGATGTGTAAATGAGGCCAACAGCTGACTGGGGACATTTTCTTCTTTTGTTTGGAGTGAGACTGTTTTGTTTTTCTGTTTTTGCTTATCTTTTTTGTCATTGTTTTGACAGTGATCAAACAAATACAAGTAGTTTGTGACCTCAAAGTTAGCATCTATTAGCAACAGGTGTTTCAGGTTTTACTTTGGCATCTTATGGCTCTTGCTTTGTTGAGTTTAATACATTGCTTTGGCTTTTTACATGTCAATACAGATTTCTGAATAATTAGTTCAGAATTGTTAGGGAAAAAACTGCAAACAATCTACTATTGTATATTGCAGCTATCGTGTGGGGCGCAGTGACTCAGTGGTAGAGCGGTCGTCCTTCAACCGGAAGGTAGGCGGTTTGATTCCGCTCTCCCCACAGTTCATACTGTCGTTGTGTCCTTGGGCAAGACACCGCCTCCAGTGGTGTTCCAGCTGTAACACTTGTGAATGTAAGTCGCATTGGATAAAAGCATCTGCTAAATGACTGAATGTAAATGTAAATACAGCAGTATATGACTGTACCGTCCTCTTTCACCATCACGATTATCACTTGGTTACTAACAGTCTGAAGTTCTGAAAGCACAGTTATGCACGCACAGTTTGAAGGCAGCTGTCAGACACCCATTAAAAAACCGGGATACTCAAGTGTATGTAAACACACTCAATGTTTATCACCTCTCTCTTTCACACAGTACAGTGCAACCACAAAACCTCTTCATGGGTTACCCGTACCAAACCGTGCTGTACCAAACCAACTTCTATCATTACACTCAATTGAAACATGCTTATTGTGTGCTAAAAGTGTGTAAAAGGTCGTTCTGGGAGCATTAAAGGTGCTGTCCTGGTGCTGTTTGTTGGCTCTGGCGCTCTCCGTGGTGCTGAACACAAGAACTTCACTTTAAGACAACTCCTGAGCTCTATTGACAGCGCTTCACATTATTGCCCTTTGCCAATAAATCCTCCCTTTATTAGACCTTGCGTATTGATCTGTTCTCTCCTCACATCTCTAACTCTGTCCACTTAATCCATCAATTTTTTTTCTTTCTTTCTCCTTCTTCTTCATTTGGAGCAAAATGTCACTGTCTATCTTTGTCGGTAGATTCTGTAAAGGCAGAGTTGCCCCACTAAGGGAGGAAGAGAGTGCGGTGAACCTTTTTCTCTGGGGATTTTAAACTGGAGATTAGCCCAAATGCCAGTGAGGCTTTGATGCTAGCATAGATAGGATTGTGGAAGCAAGAATAATATTTACATTTTTACTCCCGTGACCTCACACCAGTCAGATAAAGCTACGGCTAATTATCATGAAGCCACCAGTGTTGGTAGTCTCTTTGAATGATTTGCCTTTGTGTTGTTAGATGCTGATATTGCATGCTGAAAATGCTAAACAGGTGGCAGATAAGCTCAAATGATTTGCGGCGTGCGTCCGCGAGTGTGCGCACCTGTGATAATGGTCCCCCGAGATGCGACTTGTGATGTGCGATGGCTGATAGATTTGCGCTGGTGTGTGTGCAAAAAACATCGGAGTGATGTTAATCAGGCTGTCACGCTCAGATGTGTTCCTGCAGAGAAAAGCCTGTTTCCACCGGAGTTCTCTGCAGGACATCCCTTTGGAAGCACACATACATACATATATAAACCATGTCTCTTTGTCCTCACTTCCCTTTTCCCCTCCCTTTTTAGATCCTGATGTGATGAGTGAATGGGGATACTTATACAGAGGAATGACCGACCTAAAGGTTGCAGCTTGTAAATGTCAAGTCTTTTGAATAAAGAGTATTAAAGCCACTTTTATGTACTATACTCAGTGGACAGTAAGTCACAAATGTTTCAATTCTGCATAAGGTGTTGAGATGGATATTTTTTTATTGTGAAAATGTTCTATAATAGAAAACAAGGAGAAAATAGTTTGGAAGCTTTTTACAACAAGTCTCTAGGCTGACTAGATGTGTCGAGAATATGGTGATTTGGTGAGATATGTTTCCTAATATGATCATTCACTCGATAACCACCTGATAAACACCTGGTCTGGTTAGGTGCTCTGTGTCCATAAAAGATCAGCTATTCTTCTTGTTTTATGGAATAGAACAATTAAAAAAGACTACACTTAATTATAAATTATATTAAAGCTAGGTATTTTTTAGTTACAAAGCGCTCCTTTTAATATAACCTCTACAAGACCATTCATTTGTGGCACATTTAACATGGTTGCTGTTAAACCAGTTTTTGCATGTTTACCTGAGGAGATACACAATTAAGTATTAGACAACAAATTATTTAGATGTGAGCCATTTCATTCCAACAATAAAATTTCAAGCTTACCTATTATTTGATGCATCGTTTTTAATGTGTACAGCTGACTTCAAATTTCTTTTTTAATTTCTTATTTAATTTATTCACTATGAATTTTTTAAGGTAATAGCATATTTTTTTGATGATACAACGGTCACATAGTATAGAGATTAGCATTTGTTGATCCCACACTTTGATATGTCAATAGTGTAAGAATTTTTATTTTATTTTATTTTATTTTTTTATTGGCCACCATAGATTTATTTAACAAGAGAAATAGAATAGTCACATTATGTTAATAGTATGCATAGCTGTCATGAACAAACCCAGCCTATTGTGCCATATGTGATATGGGTCTAACTGATCAAACAAAAGAAGAAACGCATAAAATAACATAAAGACAAACGACCAGTAAAAGTATGGGACAAAGCAGAGAACATGCAACGGGTGAAATATAGTATTTCATCCTGTTTAACCCCTTTCCTCCTGAACCACAGCTGTCCTCACCCTGCGCACATCTGGACTCACACGCACATTCATACTTAACACTCGACCATCCCAGAAGGACTTTTCTCAAATCATCACCTCGGTGTTCACATGTTCCAACTGGTAAAGTCGTTCAGACACTAACAGCCCTCTGACACCTCTGTATTACACATTCACACTGCGATGAACACACCACAGTTTGTCCTCAGTTATGGACCAGAAACCAGGAAATGCTTCTGAAGAAGAGCTATCAATGTCAGCAAATGCAGTTTCTCCAGTGCTTGTTTTTTTTTTAATTTGGTGTGTTCCCTTGTGTTCAAGCGAGCCACAAGAGACAGCATATCCTAAGGCTGGAAAGGTCAGTGAACCCGTGCTATTTGCATTATTAGATGTCCGCTTGTATCTTCTTTACACATGTCAGAGCAATGCTGTGGAGGCCAAACACTGGCATTTCTGCCTACCCGGTTTGCCTCGACCTTTTTTTTCTCCAGTGTATGGTGCTTTTTTTTTTTGCTTTATATGGGCGCACATTTTTAGGCAACAGTTAAAAATAATAGTATTTACTACAAACAATTACACCTCACACCTCTCCTTTTATAGAGCATGTGAACAGCTTTGGCAACCTGCAAGAACACCTTGTTGTCTGTATGAACAAACTCAGTGGACATAGGACTGATGGGGATGTAGTAATGTAACTCCTACTGAATTATATAGAGCTTTAAAGGTGTTTTTTCTGAGCTAGACAAAAGCGGTCTTTTTTAAATCTGATTGTCTTCCATATTGTTAAACTCGTACTATACTCTCTATGTTTTACACAATCAACCTTTAAAGCTTTGTTGTCGTTAAAAGTACATTATTTTTGGTGTATGGAACCTTTTAATGAAGCAGGATGGACATCATGAAGGTGGATATCAAATTCCCGCTCTATAGAGCAAAGCCTGGCCGGAGAAGGTCACTGTTCTAAGAAGAGGCGGCTTTATTTTCCAGAGTGCAGCTTGACTGACTTCCTCGGTGTGTGTGTGTGAGTGAGTGTGTGTTAAAGAAAGAGTGAGTGATGTCAGGGCCCTGAGCGTACAGTTTTTTTTTTTTTTCAGTTGCTTTTAATCACTCTCATCTCCGAGGCTCTACTGTACCTCTTGAGCCTGTCAGCGTCCTCCTCTGCAGGCGGTGCTCCGTCTGTGCCCTATTCCTCAGCCGCTTGTTTTATGCCCCCCACAATCGCAGCGATCGATGTGTTGGATCCGTCATCGGCTAACTAGTTCCTCTCTGCTGGCCTTCCTTTGTTCCTCCCCGCTGGTGTGCCCAACCTTGAGAGCATTCTAGCAAATTTGAAATTCAGAAAGTACTCTGTATTTAATAGAAATTATTAACACATGACAAAAATTATGACAATTAGTAACACATTTTATTAAGATGTGTTTCTCTACCCTTTTTACAACTATTTGGACAATATTCAACAATTTTTATGGGGGGGGGCGCTACCATTTGACTAGACTGTAGACTTTTTTGACACTGCATTATTTCGGTGTGGCTAATTCCATCATGGTTGTTGCACAATTAAAATAAACCCCTTTGTCTGCTGCAAACATCATTATGCACATGCTTTTTATGCCATTTTGCCTTTTAACATGGATGCCATTTTGTCAGGTCTCTGCTTATTCAAGTTGGGGACAATACCAACAGATGCAGAATAAATTGCCTCCTGCTTCTGAAGAGTGGAGACGCTTTTCTGCTCCTACTAGCTTTATTGTGTTTTCTATTTATTTCCACCTTAAGCTAGTAATTTTTAATCAACTTTTAAATCACTTTTTACTTTCTTTTAACAGGAATTTTATGTTTTTATTTTTTAAACATGTTGGACCTGCTGAGCGACTGCAGCCCTGGTATCTAATATTCAACATGTCTGGGGTAAAAACAACAACTACAAATACTTTCAGCCAAATTGTTGGAATATCTACAGGAAATTAGTGTGCTACAAGCACAAAATATTTTTGTTTTGGAATCTGGGAGAGTGCTTAATGAGACAGTCCTGATCACATCATGTGGTTAGACTGTAATCTTAAACTTGGATGATACAGTGTCATTCCCAAAATTTAGTAAACTGATGGGAGCTCCGCAAAATGATGCCACTTGGCATAAACCTGGTGCCCAGCCAAAGTAATACCGGATTGGAAAAAAGAATGCTGGCATTACGGGAGCATATGTAGCATCACCAAACATCCAGCTAAAAAACAGATTTCAACCCAAACACTGACTGAACTATGTATGAATTAAACATAAAACTCAGCTGTGACTGAAAAACAGGGAGACCAGTTACAAATTCTATAGACATAGGAGACATGAATTTGTGGAAAAGCACCAGGCAAACAGTACAGAGAATTTATGCCAAACTTGAAGGACAGCTGCTTGGTGAGATCAGTGACTAGACAACAGTAGATTTGTTACATGCAGCTACCCAAGTGGTATGGTCACTGATATAACAGCACTCCTCCCCCAGGTCATTTCAAAATACCAAGGGATTAATCAACTTAATGTTACACGTCCAGGAAGAGGGAGTCCGAAGTTTTAACAAAGGACTTCTTCAGACTTTTAGAGAAACTTGGTTCGGGGTGCCCTCTTGAGCAAACAAAGGTTCCTCTGAGAAGAGACAAGCCACAGGATGGAAAAAAGCACTCCTGCCTTACCAGCCAAAGATCCTCTTCTGACTGTACCACCATCAACACCCCAACCTTGGACTCCCCCAGGAGCCATCTCATCTCCAGCTTTACCAATGAGATTTCCTCTGCCCATGGACCTGAACATTTCCAAGGGCCTTTAAAAGCTGCTGTCACCAAACCTCTCCTAAAGAAGAGCAGTCTTGATGCTACAGTGCAACAACTAGAACTACTGGCCCATATCAAACCTGACACAAAAAAATTGTATATCAGCAACTAAATGACTTTCTATTACTTAACAACTGCTTTGAGCCTTTTAAGTCAGGATTCAGGCCCATCACAGACTGAGACTGCACTTATCAAAGTCACAAATGATTTGAACACAGGGCAAAGTCTCTGTCTTAGTTCTGTTGGACTTGAGTGCTGCGTTTGATACAGTGGACCATGAAATCCTGTCACAAAGATTAGAGGAATGGATAGGTATATCTGGGACTGCTCTTAAATGGTTTCAGTCATATCTTGAAGACAGGAAGTACTTTGTTTCGGTTGGAAACTGTGTATCAGACCAAATGGCCCTGACATGTGGGGTTCCACAGGAGTCTATCTTGGGACCTCTATTATTCAATCTTTACATGCTTCCTTTAGGCCAGTTAATACACAGCTGTGACGTATCCTACCATAATTATGCAGATGACACTCAGATTTACATTTCACTCACAGCAGGTGAAAATGGACCAATCCATTCACTGTGTCACTGCATCGAACAGATTGATGTGTGGATGCAAAATAATTTTCTTCAACTGAACAAAAACAAGACTGAACTAACTTTGGAAACAGAAACAAAGAGAAAGTGTCAGCAGTCACCTCGAGTCTCATTCTCTAAAATCTAAAAAAACAGGTTAGAAATCTAGGGGTCATCATGGACTCAGACTTGAATTTCCACAGTCACTACATCATCTGCATTTTATCACCTTAAAAACATTTTCAAAGTCAGATGGATAATGTCTCAACCAGACTTAGACACATTACATACAGTAAAGACAACTGAAAGTATTTACCTGCACTATTATTACATGTCTTATTTTTTTTCTGTATTTTTACATAGAATAAGTTTTTTATTCTAAATCTTGTCTGTGTACTTTCATTAATCTACGTACTACTTGCTTATTATGTATTGCCCTGTTGAGGATCAATGGCTGTTCAGAGCTTGAAATAATGGATCGTGGGAAGACTCCTCTAGGGTAGAAGTGTTTGAAGATGGAATTCAGACATTGCTGTGATGGTATAGCTTTGTATCGTGCTCTAAAAAGGAGTGATTTCTGAACAGGTGAAGAATGAGTCCAGCTTGTCAGACAGGACCAGTATTTATCTTGACAGGTCTGTAGACTCCATATGGCCCATGGACACGGGCAAACCCAGTTACACGTGGACTGAGATGCGATAATACTGCTGGGAGAGAACATAGGTAATATCATTATAGCACAGCCAGTCTCTCACTGAAACAGGCTAATGTAAGTTTAAAGCTGATAAAAAGTGATGGCTGACCTTCTCAACTGTTAGTACTCTTTAGATACACATTCATCCACACACGTTCAAACGCCCACAGCTACATGTCCAAATTAAACCTCCTCCAAGCGCTAATTTGTAAGACTAAAATGAACATGGTCTGCTATTGATATCCCAAAAAGGTCACTGCAGCAGCTTCTGTTAAAATATTTTGAAAGAGCGTGGTTTGCTTCTTCAACAAAGTTCTTCTACTTTGAGTGAACTTCCACAGTGACAGATGTAGTGGTCACTTGCACCAGGAGGCAGAAAGACAGGGCAGCATTGAGGGGATATCCAGGCGGCCAGCACATGTAATATTAATACTGAGTAATAGAGGCTTGTATGGCTGTATACATTATTGAGCCTGGGTCCTTCCGAGGGCAGTTAAGCTGAAGTGACGCTCGGTTTAATGGATTGGGGACAAAGTCAGGCCGAGAGCACATTTTCCAAGAGCAGGGCATAAAGTTAACACCTGTTTATACGGCATTACGCTGGAGAGAGGAAAGTCCACAGCAGCCAAGACCTGGTAAAGATTTACTCACTGTGTCTTGTAGAGAAGAAACAAAATGTAAATCTTTTCTCATAGCTGCATTGTGCATGGGTTGAAATTGTATATAGAGCTCAAGGCAATTTTTTGCCCTTTAGAGTCAGACAACTCATGTGACTGAGCCACTGGACCTATCAGTCTATGGGCCAATCTTACGGCTGGCGAAAGGCTTATAGTCAGTAACTCATAGCTGATTTTCCATCTTCCACCTGGTTCAGGTGTGGACAAGCTGCCCGGCGCCGCTGTGGGTGTTCAGGGGCAGGGTTTGGGCGCTAGATTAACTAAGACCTAATAACACTTGACAGACAATGACAGACAACCATTCACTCTCACCTTCATTCACTAGGGACACTATAGAGTTGACCTATACATGCATGCCTTTGGACGGTGTGATGAAGCCGGAGTACCCGGAAAGAACCCACAATAACAGGTGGAGGACATACAGACTCCTCACAGAAAGACCGAAGTCGGCCGAGTATGTTCGAGTCAGCAGGAGTTTGAATTCACAACTCTGAATTGTATTATAAAAATTAAATTTACTTACGCATCTGTTCTGCTGCAAAAGTGTCAAAGGAGTCAGGGGCAATTTGCAAATGTGACTGCTAGGATTGTGGTTGGGCTGTGGGAGTTGTGATACCAATGATGACCACATAAGAGTACATTTTAAGAGAGATTTTCAAAGAATGCTTTGTAGAGATGGTGTGTCATTATTTGCCTCTGAATAGTGTTTTGTCTTGTCTTACTGTTAAAGTTGTTGACTGCACCAAACTGGACGCTCAAGAAGTGGGCGTGTAACAGGCATACGGGGTTTTACAAGTACGTTTCCAACACATGTGCTTGGCAAGTATACAGTATGTCCCGCCTGAGAGGAATCAATAGCCGGCTAATGACAATCTACCCTCTTCAGGAACTAAGATGTCGTGTATAGTATTGTGCAAAAAATAATGTTTTATTGGGTTCTTTTATTTTTTTCATTGAGCCTGTGCTCTATAAATAAAATTTGTTGTCTGTTTTTTTTTTCTGCCAATGGTTTTGTGTAATTAAGAAATAAAAAGCACATAAAGTAACAGGGAACACCTTGTTAATAATGCAGTAACCATAAACTTTTAGGTGCATAAACACACTTTGTTTTTCTAGTCTATCTAATTATAGTGTTTCACAGCTACCTGCTAGCCTTGGGTTTCCTGTTTCTGAAAACCAATCATTCCCTTGCTGTGGTGTGATAATACAGACCTCTGAACTGCAGATATGAAAATATCTTGGCAGATGAGACCGCTGGGCCTTCTAGATGAAGATACAAGTATGCTGATAGATTCTGGTTGCCAGTGATGTCCAGCCAACCTTTTCCTACGCCTCTCTCAGCGGTGAGCACGATAAGTGAGTGCATTAATGAATCATAGGGCGTGGAGTTTTATGGTGTCATGGGGTTTGAGGCTGATGGCTGCAGCATGAGCGATCCGCATATCTCCATATTCCATTGGGCATACTATCATAGACTACATTGTGTATTTTCTGCTTTTACAGGAGAAGTAAGACGTGTTGTGTAATAAATTCAGATATACTTCTAATATAGTCTGTACAAAAGTCAATGTCATGGCTTCAAATTTGTGGTTGTACATTGCACAATCCGACAAGATCAAAGACAACCGATTTCACAGTGATATAAAGAGTCTTCCTGCAACAGATATCAGACAGAATCAGAAATTTAACACACTTGTATACCATCCTTCTACAACCTATATTAAATATCTATAGTTTAATAGCTCGTCATGGCAGTTGAATAAAAACAAACCAATATATCTACTATATATATACTATATCTCAAGCTCTCTTTGAAACACTGAAAACCTGTTGTCTTTTTCCCAAACTACAAACCTTTCCAGAGACTATTGATTTAATGTTTTCTCCTTTTAAGTATACTATTTTTTTTCAAATTTCTGAAAAATACCTTTGTGTCTGACAAGAGTTATCTATTTCAGAGCCAGTTGTGAGCCGGTATTCATAGCACGTGCAATTACCAATACAATGAAGATGGAAGATTGACTTTTGGAAGAGACGCTCTTAAGGTTAAAAGCTGAACTTCAGAAGTAAACTAAATTTGCACCTTTGAGAGATTCTGTTTTTGTTGGCATGCATACTTATTTTGGATGTCAAAGATGTTGTTAGAATTCAAGTACATCAAGTATCATTTAGTGTCAACCTAAGTACACTTGTATAGATGTTCTCAAAGGACTAAAACTTGGCACTGAGCTCTTATTTTACTGTGTACAATACGACCACCTTCTGATCATTTTATATCTTTAGCATCTTTGTTTGATTTTATTGGGAGTTGGGAAGGATATAAGATTTGAATTCTGCAAATAACATGTACTGTAATCCACAGTAGGAAAGAGCATAAGCAAATTCATAATAGCAAATTCTGCATAAACATGGTCATTTTGGCAAAAGGCCACTGGCTTGAGAACATTGGCAAGTGGCCCTATATTTAACTATTCTTTACAAATGCGCCTATGTCTACACCGGCTGAAGGCTACAAGCTACAAGTCACTCATATACTGAGGGCTATATTATTCTGGAAATGCCAAATAACATAACATGAATGACCAAGGGTTAAACCAAGATCATTTCAGGGCCTGTGCTTCCCCGTCAAAGACTGTTAGCGGCAGTAGCTCAGTGGGTAAAACATCCCAAAACACCATAACATCCCACCCCACAGTTCATACTGTCGTTGTGTCCTTGGACACTTAACCCATGTTGCCTCCAAATTTAGGGCTGAATTGGGACTATATCAGGTCTTAAGAAGGACTCAACTTCTTTAACTTCAGACTCAATAAAAAAGGTTTAACGTAAGGCTCTGATTGGACTGTCAGACATTATCATACAGAAGAGTATAATGGTATTGCGATATAAACAGGTTTTTGAAATATATCTTGTGAGCTTGTTTGAAATATATTTTGTGAGCTTGTTGCTACTTGAGTAGAAAGAAGTCTATCAGTAGAATATGATCCTCTGTTCTCTTGATTACTTCTTGTCCTAAACTTGCACGCTCACATGACTAAGCGGGTAACACTCCTGCTTTTGTTGCCGTGTGCAGTATGTGCTCGGATGCGATCTTCCTCTAGCTTTCACAGCAGAGATCTAATTTGCTTTCATTAGTGTTGTTTTCTGGGCCACATTAGCATGCAGTGTCAGTTTCCGCCTTGTCTTGTGTGTAGGTGTATAAAATTATGTCACTGATACAGAGAGGCAGATATGAGTGCCGTCAAATGTAATAAGCACACCGTTGCACAAGTAATGGTACAAGTTTTTTCTGTATAGGCTGCCGGAGTTGGTGAAGTGTGACTGTTTCTTGCGGTGGGAGGAGTGTGGGGTGATCCTCTCAGCTCAGTGGCAGGTCCCGTCATGGGAAAGAACAGTATCACTCTGCATTTACATTGATCCTTATTAGGTCTGGAGATTAGACTCGCTCAAAGTGCAAGCTAGCTGCAGCACACACAGCCGCGCATTTACTGTATATCACAAGCTCCTCTAGTGTCAGTTTGACATTAATCCGAGACAGTGCTCCATCGAAAACTTTTCAAATTCTCAGCATGACACATTTAGCTTGAAGGAATTCCATCTTAAATGCTTAAGTTTTGTTTAATAATTGGTTTTCTTTTTGTAATCAGCAAAAATGGCTTTGAGAATGTAATTAAGTTTTTCAATTAAAGCATTAGGTGTTTATTTTTAAACCCCCCTTTTTTTTTTTTTTTTTCATCCTCTGAAAGCGTGCCGTGATGGGAACCAGAGGAATGACGTTAGGTCATGTGGTGCTGTCATGTCGCACACTTTCAAATTATATTATGAGCTGTTTGTTCCGTAACCCTGTGATGTGGTGTCACACACTGGTATATTGGCAACTCGCCACCTTTGCAGTATCTTTTGTGCGCACGAGTTGACTTATACAGAACGTTGGAGCGCACAGAAAGTGAAGGTGAGGAGAGGGCAAATAAACGTTCACACAGCCTCGGGCAACCTCACAGTTTGTCCATTTTCATTTCTATGCACTGTTTCATTTATCATTACTTTGATAGTGTGTTTCTTAAAGGCATTTGACTTTTGCATATGTGCTTCATCATCACATACAAGGCTCTTATACAATTGGAAAATACAATTGAAATAGAAACAATGCCCCAAACTGTATTGTCACTTAAAGTACCAGCATGCACATTATATGGAAGCTATACTAAACTAAACCAAACTCAAAGTACATCCAAGACTAAACCAGGACTAATTCTTACCTTAACTTAGGAATGACGCAAAACCAAACTAGTAGCATTTTCATACAGGGAAGTTGGCACTCATAATATCTTAGTTGACACATTGGTTCAGTAACTTCTGATTTCACTGCAGTTTTAAAAACGAGCTGAGAACTTTCTCTTGGGACTGTAGAACTGAGGGAGAAACATTGCCGCATTGAATTTTTTTCTTTGAAATTGCCAACATGCACTGAACCTGGTCTAAACTATAGTAACCCTAAAATACCTCAACTAAACAAGAGCATTTTTAAACGTCACCAGAGACTTATAAACTGATACATTCAGTTAGATTTTTATTTTCCCGCAATTTTTAAAATGGTGTAGAACTGGTTTTCTGTTCCAACAGGAGGTGTGTGTTGTGACTTCAACAGCTCATTTGTATGGTTTAATAGAAAACTTTAATAACAGATTAGCAAAAAAGTTTTGGATAGACGTTGAACCCTCAACATGGATATATACATTGAATAATATGTTAATAAAACATACGCTTTTAAATAACACTATTTAGTTATTTGTTCATTATGTTCACTCTGCTGTTCTGTGTATGATATCAAAGACTTGAGGTTTTAAATGGATTTTGCAGAAGCCTGAGGAAAAATAGCAAGAATTGCTTTTGTTTGAGGAACTAATGTTTAATCTTTCTTGTGGCTTGTGTCTTATCTGTTGCTTAATGCCTCCTAGGAACATATCTGATCTTTTAATGCATGCTGGGTGTATCTTGGTATAAAAGTATGTTGAGGATACTATAAAACATTTTTATTACAGTGCAATAAAAGTAAACTGTGACTGTCAGTAGCTACGATGTCCTTTGCACAGATTACCAAACATAGCTGTTGGTGACCTTTCAATAACAAATCCCGAACAAAGCCTAGGACTAAACCAGATCTTAACCATCGCTGAATCCCTTCGAACTAATCCCTTCAATTGCCTTTAGTCTTGTGTCTTTGTGTCCCAGACTCACAGAGGATAATGTCTGATCTTTGTATTCACGCTCCATGGGGACAGCTACAATCACACAGAATACTGCATCTACAGCGTTCTTACTTAGAGCTCAGAGACACAGGGAGCCAGCCACACAGTCCCACGTTATATATTCTACAGAAAAGCCCAGAGAGATTGTGATCAGGGTGTGTATTCTGTTCTGACATGGACCAAGAGACGCCGCAGAGCACAGCGCAGATATGAGGACCGACAGGCGGAGAGAAAGGAGTGAAGGAAGTGGTCCGAGGAACAGATAGAGATCGGGACCTGGAAGTACTCTCCTGTGTCCTGTCAGAGATGAGAGTCAAGCTGATAAGGAGGATGAGGAGACAGAGGTGGGCATGATATGGTAGGTTGAAGAAGAGGGTACGGCGGAGGCATTTTAGTGCTCCTCAAAAAAGATCAGTGGGTGACAAGTGAGTCGCCTTAACATTTATAGTTCAAATATTCTACTTTTTCTGTCTGTTTTGAATAAGACTTTTAAGGCACATTTTTACTGGAGCAGTCCCACACATGTCAGGTTGGTTTAACATACTTTTAAATGCTTATCTATCTACCTGTTAGATCCTATGTTTCTTACTGTGTGAATTAAAAACATTGCCATCCACATTGCATTAAACACAAGCAGAACATTTGGCAAAAACATTTGAGTGATTTCCTCAAACTGCTTAAACTCAAGATTTTTGAAAGTTTGGAATAAACTGGTAACAGTTATCTTCAACTGTATGGCAAAAAAAAGGCTAGACTGCTCATGAAGATTTGTGCATTTCTTTTAGTCAATCACAGCACCCCAAGAAGTGCGACATTCTATGCATAACTGATTCTGCTTTCTCCTCTACATTTCATGCATGTGAACTGCTATGGAAGCCCTGTAGGGACAAGCTCTTGAAATGAGCCTAGTAGAAATGTGTCTAATGAGAATAATGATGACACTTTATAGATGACTTCAACCTTGAGAATGTCTACTCAAAAAGAAACATGAGTGTGCTTCTCCTTTAGCGGTGCTTAGTTGTAGAACAGGAATAGGGTGTTTTATGTTTTTTTTTTTTTTAAGATGCATTCATAACATAGATGAACTGTTCACATCCCTGTTTCATTCTCTCATTCATCTTGATCACCTTCTCTCTTCACTTTTCATCACCTCACAACTTCTGAGCCCCTCTGATACAGGTGGGACAAATGTGACGCTGGAGAATAATACTGCTTTGTTAAACTGAAGATGACAAAATGCACTTATATTACAATATGTTTTTAGTGTACGCTCACAAACGTTTTTGTACATGACACTTCACTTTATAAGTCAAACCATGCAGGACATCAAAATGTGATAATACACATGTTTTTTTTTAGATTTACAATCTTAATGTACTGTAAATTTACTGCGCCGACAGCAGCTGCTTTAACGTGAAATATTTTTATTATACTATGCCTTTAGTTGTGATACCAGTCTTGTAATATATAATCATTATTTTAATACACTCTTGTTGTAAATGTAAAAAGAACAAGTCTTTTTCAGCAGAAGCCAGTGGCACGTTCACAGATAATTAACATCAGTGGAAGAGGGGCCAATGCAGTTCATTAAACAGGCCACTTAAGAAACAAAAGTGAGCTCAATTAAATGTGCTGACCAGTAAATTAACTCCCAGGAAAAATGTGTAAATGTTTCTCACTACAACTCATTTCCCAGTCTGGTCTACAGCAGTTACTTCTAAAAAGTATTTTACTGCAGTTACAGCATTAGACATGTATTTAAATATAGATCAATATGCCCAGACTCAACATGGCTGTGTTTAGGCCACACTTATCTGTTGTTATTCCCAGGCTGTTGCCCGGGAGACCAGTGCAGTGTAGCAGAGGTGGGTGCCTTCACAGAGCTCACTGTCTGCAGATCACAAGTCTGGCATCAAACAAGAGATTTATTAAACGGTGAAGTCAATGGAGCTGAATAATTAATTCATTGTACCTTTGGAATTGTATTCTAATTCCCTGTGCCTTGTCACAGATGACTTTTACTTCTACTCCATATTCCCCGTATTAATTTGTCTTTGTAAGCATGCTTCACCTTCCTTTTGTCTCCTGTGCTCCGTTGGTGTGTTACTAAGCAGAAGATCGCTATAAGAATTTTCATTGGTCGAGCTCATCTTTGGCTTGTGTTACATAATGGTGTTTTTTCTCATCTTGGTGCTCACTTACGCTGGTCACAGAAGACACCACTAATTTGTGGAAGCAGACTAGATTTTTCAAATGTTTGATTGCTAATAAGGTTAAATATTTCAGATTTTGCATGGTTCATCTTTGTATTGGACATTATCAGGTTTGGTGGGGGTAATGAATGTGACCCAGTTGAGTTGCACCTCAGTGACACATTTTGAAAGACAAATTTGGGTCGGCACATTTGGTCTGTGTACTTACATTTCATACTTATATTAATTCTTGAGTAAATATCAAAAAACGGCAGTCGTCACTTACAATTTATATTTTTTTTACCAAGCCACATGCATGTGTAAGCCACCAAACAGTTTGCAGTCTACATTTGACTCATCTGAATCCCAAGTTAGTCATGGCTTTTGTTGATTTTTAGAGTTACTGATTTCTACATTGGCTACAGCTTGTTATTTGACCCATAGAGCAGGCGCACTGTGGCCCTCACACATGCAGTCTCTTCATTTTACCTGCCATTAGGTTTTGGGCTCAAAGGTGTGTACAGTTTTGCATATTTTTATAGTTTTTTTTATATTTTTTTTACCTCAAAATGACTGCATAAAGCAGATGGAATACTCAATAAAAGTATGGTGTTTTCCATATGTTTCTTTTGTAAATGTCCTTTACTAAAGGTCCACGATGGCACAACCTCGGCTCTCTGTATGTTATTTTTTTTCTCCAAAGGAAGAGTGCAATACATTCAAAGCCTGCAGCCTTGTACAAAGAAGACTCCAGGCTAAAGGTGTTAAGTCACATCAAACAGCCCATGCTTCAAAGAGGTTATGCCTCATAGGAGACTTCAAACGTCAACCTAAAATACAGTACAACCAAGACGTCAATACAGCCGCTACACTACAATGAGTTTTTATGTATTGGCTCTGTATGAAAGGTCAGAAATGGCCTTGATTTGTGGATAATTTCATCCTAAATGTTCTATTCTTATATATCTTGAAGCACTTTCTTAACTGTCGGCATATGTACATCCCTCTCATTTTTTCTCCCCGTTCCTCCTTGCAAAAGCCTTTGAAAAATAATAGGTGTGCAGTGGAAGTGCTATTGATTTGGTCTTGGCGTGCTCAGGGAAAAAGTGAGCTTTATTTTCTCCAAAATAAAGACCAAAGAGGAAAAAATTGCCCGTATTTTAGAATGCTTTCACATCCAATTTGTATCTGTTTTGCTGTTTTTCATCCCTTCGATGTTGTTTGGGCGACTTCTTTGCTTCTGTCTGTTATTCCACTGAATTTTTGTCCCGCTTGCCTTGTTATTTACAACATCCAATGGCAACTACATAAGTTTGGCAAACGATGTAGAGTCCATCATGACCATAGTAATATTCTTGCAGTTTACAATTCCAGGCCATTGTCTGACTTTGGCACTGCATCCAGATGCAGAGAAGCATAGTAAGCAAACGTTGTTGGTGAATGAAAAGTAGCTGTGTGCCACCAAGCCCGAGGCACACCTCCCAGCTGCTGATGTAAGCCAAGTGGTTACTCTCCCAGGCTGCGCAGGCGGTGTGTGACCACCCATGGTAAAGGTCTGTTTACATAAGGGGCCTTGTGGAGGAGGTACAGCTGCACTCATCGATCAGTGGATCTGTAAATACTTGGGTTTGTATAGCGTGAGACATCATTAATACTAGAAACCGCCAACATTCCAATACCCACTTGAACAGCCACAAGCTCATTTTACCCACAGGCAGGTCTTTTAATCCCAATAAACAGTATGCATGTATCATTTCTTGTTTGCAGTGTTAGACTAATTAAAAGAAAAGATTGCATGCATCTTCTGAAATGGATAAAAATTACTTCTGGATGTTTTATGTTAAAATGATAGCAAGAAGGTTGTCAATGTTTGTGTCTTAAGTGGCTGCCCTCACTTCATGTCCAAAGCGTGTGGCTGCTTTTGCTTTTGAAAATCAGTCAATATGTAGAAATCTTTGTGTGTTAAACCACACACCTTGGAATAAAATTATGTCCTTTTGAATTTGTATCTATGTAATTACCCTTAATAAATAATATGCAAGTCAGACTATGTTTATGGTCAGGCAAACTATTGACTGTCCTTATCTTTTTCATCCTTAAGTAGAAGTTAAAAAAGTAGCCTTGACACATCCTTGGAGCTGTATATTTCGGACAGATTGACTCCATATTGAACACTTGTTGAATATTTATTATCTAAGCCTTCATTGAGTAGCTGCTGGGAATGTCAGTCATAAACTTGCGTGTTGCGTTCTGTAATGCTGGGCTGCGATAAGACACCCGGCAGTCAATAACGTGCAGATGTGTGACGCTTGTACTCATTCTTATTCGTATTTGCACATTTCTCTGTGACTCAGAACCAAGGTGGATGCTCTTCCTTGTTGTGAATTTCTCCCATTCTGCCGTGCCTCCTACCAACGTCGCTGCTCTGATTAAGTTGCATAAGAGAAAAGGGAAAATCTGGCCTCATTTAATTCCCTTAGGACAGGAGATGTGCAGAGATGGGGGGCTGTTGAAATAAGAGGGAGGAGAGGAACAGAAAACGAGGTGTCCTTGTGATCACATTGCAGTACTTTGAAAGTGTTTGCCATTCGATTGCTCAGAGGAAGAGAAGATAAAAGCTTTATAAATTGTGCGTGTGGTCCCTGCAGTCTAATTGTGGCGACTTGAGATTACGCACAAGGGATTTACATGCAACGTCACTGGCACTGCAGCCTACCTAATGCAGCTGTGCGTGTGTTGATCTCCTATCAACACTTGTTCATTTAGTGACAAGTCATTCAGCACTGACTCACTTTGTATTCTGTATCCGTGTCCAGTGGGAGTACACATACAGTTGGGTGATGACATGACATCGGTGTGAGTTGGTGGTTGGTTTCTGTGCATCTCCAGAGACGTCAGCGCGACGGCGATATGTGACGAAAGGCTCTTACATCTCAATGATGAGCATCAGCTGAAAGGGACAAAGAATATGAGAAACTAGGAGCCAATGCAAACAGTAGGACGGCTGGATGCCTCATGTTGATTCATATGGAGTGTAGTACATTGGCATTGCTTTCACTGGCAGTGGTATAGTAATATCAGTAGGATGAATCAGTGCTGGAAATAAAGAATGTTATTGTATGTCTGCCGTTTGTTTTATGGCCTTCCAGTTTGTATAATATAATTAATGGTAACTACAAAATTAACAAGTAATACAAAAATACTAAAAACAAATCTCTCAAATTTTGTAATGCCACTTTATTTCACAGCTATTAAGTAGTTTTTACTAATTTACATGCTTTTTTTTTTTTTGTTTTTTTTAATTTGCGCAAATGAAAATCCTAAAATAAATAAAAAATGGCTTTCAAAAATTACTCGGAAATGTATAATAATCTATACTTAAAACACAAAAGGTCATTTTTACCCCTTCGCAATTTTACATCAATGTACATCCCAGTATATTATCTTCTAATTTATGGGAAAATAATCATAATCATAATCTTGACTTAAAACGACCAACAGATTGTTTTTACCCCATTTAGATAACATTGTAGAATGTTGTGGTTAACCAGCCACAAAGACCCAGTGTTAATCACAAATATTAAAACTATGCTATGACAAGCTTAGAAGAAAACATCTGGACAGGAAGTTATGAAAGTAGAAGATTTTGAAAACTATGCCTAGATGTTGGCCTATGACCTTGACCATGATGTTTTACATCATGTTTCAGACTTTCATGTAGATCCATGGACTTCAATCCTTTGAAGACTCTTAAAGGTAAATACCAACAGAGCTAAAAAGATTTGAAAAGTTGCTGTGCAGTAAAATGCCAACAAATGCAACGTTTTGTGTGAGAGTCAGCAGGAAGTCACATTTGGAGTGGTAAACGAGGGCAAGCGATTGCTGAATAGCCATGCAAGAAAATACATGACGGTATTAAATATTTTTAAGATGGGAATAGGAAGAAGTGGGAGGATCGTGTGACAAAAACAATAAACTGATGGGTGTTTTTTCTGGCTTTCTTATATGAATGTTTGGATTTAAAAGGTGCGGCTAAGGATGTGCGGCACACCACCCCCAGCCTGCTCCTTCTCTCAGCCAATCATCACGCCCTGCTGCTGTATTTGGGTCATAGCGACGTGCATGTTGCCGCTGTCTCCACTGGCAGATGCTTTGTGCTCTAATCTCCCCCCAAAAAATAGGCTGAGAGGAGGCGAAGAGTGGGGAAAAACTGAGCAAAGAGAAGCGCTAGTGACACAAGTGAAAAATGCTCTCGTATGCCGTCATATTTCCCACTCTAAGCTGTAAAAGGTTTGCAGCAGCGGGGGCCTTGTTTTAGCATCAGAGCTTCCCTTGCCTTTCATTCATGAGTCGGATCACACTGCGCCTAAACCATCAATGGAAGCTCCTCAAAAACTCCTGCGCTTTTAAGTGGAGCCCGCAAATCACTGGTGTGTTAAAGCCATGTCTAAGCCATTGATTTTTCAAGAGCTTCGAAGCCCTGCTGATATTTAATGGATTGTCTATTGAGAGAAATAAGCGAGTTAGAGATAGTAATGGAAACGGCAAATAGAGTTCAGAGAGTGTTGGGGAAGATGAGGAAGGGTGCTATGATTAGTGGGAAAAGCACTGGCATCAATATGGGTTAGTTTCCACTGGTAAATGGGGTACAAAGCATCCCAAATAAGCATCCCACTTTGGTAAACACTCAGCTTGTAATTGTGGCGGTGTGGTACGGTTATGAGAAGGTGTTTTGATAGAGAGTCCTTCCTCAAAGATTTAAAAATTTAATTAAATTCTCAAATTACATTTTCAAAAACAAAGCCAGCATTTATTAGCAACAGCTGTTTCTGGTTTTAGATTTAGCACCTTACAGCTCTCACTTTGTGGATTAGAAAAATTGCATTTATGGTACACACTGGATTAAATACGACCAGAACTTCTGATGTTAAAAAGTGAGCTTTTTGCCATTAATAATAATTCATCGCTGTATGAGAATGACGGATAAATTATTAGACCATATCGTAATATGTTATGTATTAAATATATTATAAACGAGACTATATGAGATTCTATACAGTAGAACCTATATTATAAAGACTAGATTATATATTTATAGACCTTATATTATCTGTGCCCATACAGGTGTGGTATGCCAGTTCTTAGTCTAGAATCTAAGGCCTTACCCCTCCATTTTGAGTTAGAGAATTGGGATTGGGCCTTAAAGTTTGCATCAGAAAGACTAGTATCCTTTGTAAATAATTACACAGTATTCCAGTATTCCTTTGGTTCCTTAACTTTCGGTTTCATACTACAGTTTTCAAAGCACACTATTTAACTTTTCCTACACTCTGTCATCCTGACAACGAGGGGAGAGCCTCCTGTGGACGGCTTATACTGAGGTGTGTTGTCTCCTGTTTGTCTCTTCAGAGGCTCATGCTACTGTTGAACTGGAGAAATACACAAATCAGACTGACATGTTACTATTACTGTAGAATATAAACGGTGGTGGCTTGGTGGCGCAGTGGTTAGCACCCTCACTTCTCAGCAAGAAGATCCAGGGTTGAACTTACGGGTTCCCTTTTTTGGTGGTGTTCACCCTGTGCTTGGGTGGGTTTCCTTCGGGAAATGTGTTTTTTCTCATCAATATCAAAAATCACTCGGCCACTGAGAACAACATTTCTATATAAAACTAAAATACAATTCAATTTGACATTTTGTTTATGATGATCATGAGTAGCTGTTTGTAATATGACCTTAGTGAGTGTTCAACTAAATAAGGATCTGGTTTAAGCTACACAATATTCCAAAGTATTTCTACCCAACTCTTTAATTCACATTTCTTGTTTAAAAGAATGTAGAAAACCCTTAATGCACTGCTGCACATCACCTTATACCCTTCTGGATCTGTCTCGCACACAGCCACTAATAAACAAGCCAATGGAGGAATTCACTAAAGTTTGTCAGTTGCTCATTTGAACGCTTATAAATATGAATAAGGTTATGAGTCAGGCAGAGTTCAGAGCCGTGAGTGTCTTGAAGGGGGGTGTCTGTCGCGCTCGAGAAGAATGCTTCCCTAAAGGCTCATTGATGCAGTTTATTACACATCAGTCCCGTAACGGCAACCAGATCTCTTTCTCTCTTTGCCTTTTTTAAAATTCCTTATCCCTTTCTCCTCACTCATCCATGCCATTGCCTCTTCCTCTGCACTCAGTGCTAACAACCAGTCCCTCTCGTCCCTGCGTGGTGATTTTCTCCCGCTGTCTGTCTTTCTATTTGTGGGTGTGTGCGAGGGGGGACCACTCCACGGCTTTCCCTGCATCATTGCTATCGGGTGGCAGCGGTAATGATGGCAGGAACGAGGGAACGGGAGAGACGAGAGAAGCGTGACACGGATTGCTCTTCCACAATGACTGCCAGTGACTGCATTAAGCTTCCCTCGCACTCAGCTAAGTCTCTGATGAGAGACGTAGTCAGCTATAGCCTCTGCTGCTCTGTGCCTTTCTCCCACATACAAAACTAGCTCACTTTGGGGGTAAATAAAAAGTGCATTGTATAAAATTTTGTAATATACAGTTTGAACCAAGTCATTTACCGACCATAGTGCGTATAGTAAGTGGGCTCCACAGAACCCAGTGCATTTTGTATGGGTCCCCCAGATAAGACCAATAATTGCATACATTTTGTACTTTATTTTTATTTAAAGCCCCACAGTAGCCCACATGCATGACAACGGTATATGGTCATAGAGTTGCTTTTTATTACTTAGTAGTAAAGATAAAGCATCATTATCATTGAGCATGTATTGTACTGGCACTATTCCATTGGACGAACCAGTGTAGGGGGAGGAGCTATAACAATACAACTCACTAAACAGCCTCCTCGTGTTGTACAGGATTGAATCATGTTGTACCCCTTACTGGAAGCACTGCTCATGTTTTTCACATATTACAAAAATGAGCTTTAGAAGGAACTCTTTTCGGACTTTTGAAATATGCCATATTGGGTAGAGAAAAATATAGTGTATTTCTTTCTGAAAACTACTCTTTATTTTGGTTCTCTCTATTTGTGAAGTGTTGACTCCATTTCCCTCATGACTGGCACACGTTGTACTGCATGAGCGCTAGAGTCGGTTATTCATCTCCTGGTGCACATATGGGTGAAATAGCTTTAACATTAGAGGCTATTAAAAACCTCATTTGGAGCATTTACTTATAGCTGGATTTTTACTACTTGGTCCCAGTCCTCTTAAAATCGGAATATTATATATTTTTTTTTCTCATTTGTATGTACAACTTATTTACCCTCTTCATCTTCTTGTGCCTCGTTGACAGGGGCAAACAGAAGAAAAGAAAACATAGTGTGACACGCTGTCTGGCCGACGGTGTCCTTGCTGTTACTTTTGTTGTCACAGCAAATCGAGAACTACTTTGGAATTAGCCAGCTGTATTTTGTCACATTTGTCTCTGCTGTTTATTTTCCCTCTTCAGGCCATAAAGATATAAAGCTCCCTTCAGTTGATTTTGCAGCAGAGGATCAGACTAATTAGCTAAGCCCACTGTGAACTATGATTGCATATGCCTTCCTCATTGTAATAAACTTTATTCTGTCGTTGAATAATTGATGGAACGGATATTTTTCTGAACCTTACACCATCTTTTCTTTTCTCTGATTCTCCTGGTGCCCCATTAGTAGAGCTTCCTTCTTTTTCCCTCAGCACCGAGACATCCACTGAACTGCCCACCAGGCTAAAATAGCTTCTAAATGTCTTCCAAACTCTCCATTCTTTTTGAAGAATAGAACGACAGTGGACCATGTGACATCACCCGTGTAATACCTATTAAAAATGGCTCTGTGAAGGTGCATAATCAAAATCAAGGAACCACCAAATATGACGGTTTCAAAACCAGTTATAGAGGAGATAGTTGTTGGACAAAACATGTTAAATATATTGTCATATAATCAATATCAGTAAGCATGACTTGCTATTGTACACTTATTGACAGAAATTCACATTTTGCGTGCCAAAACTAACTGTCCAACCAGAGCCTTATATCACATTGTGGTGCAGCCAAACAGAAAAAAGTCAGTGGCATCAGTGAAACTAGTGGAAGTAAGACAACTGGCATCGATAGTCTCTCTGGCTATTAGAGACAGTGTTGCTCCCCGCTCGATGTGCTACTGTCAATGGCTGCACATGTTTTTATCTTAACATGAGACATATATGCACTGAATCTTCAGTAAATTTTATATATGTGCTCCCAGTTTTGAGTGAGAGATGGTGAGTACATTTAGTCATTTAGCAGACGCTTTCATCCAAAGCGACTTACATGAAGCTTCCATTCACCAGTGTTACAGCTGGAACACCACTGGAGGCAAGGAGGGTTAAGTGTCTGATCCAAGGACACAACAACAGAATGAACTGTGTGGAAAGCGAGAATCGAACTGCCAACCTCCTTGTTATGCGTAGGACGACCGCTCTACCACTGAGCCACTGCGCCCAAATATGAGTATTGCATTACAGGGTATTGTATTGTGTCTTATCATACTATACATATTGTGATTCATGTATTGAGGTATGTATCGTCTTGTGATGTCCCGGATGAAACCCAGCCCTAGTTTTTATGTTGTTGTGTTGCAGCCTTAATACCTACTGTGTTGTCATATTTAGCCGCCTAAATCTAGTAATTGGTGAGCAAGCTGTCAACCACTCCTCCCCATAAGAGGTATATTTTTTTGTTGATTGTTTTTTAAATTGGTCCTAAAACTAAACTAATAAAGGAGATTGACCATAGTAAAGAAAAATAGTGTTAAAATTATACAATAATTTCATGACTTTCTTGAATTGGAGTCAGTTGTAACACTTTTGCTTAATCAACTTCTGGCATGCTCCATAGTTTTTACCATTTATCTATGCTCCAACCTCGTGTCACCCAAAGCCACTGACCTCACTTCCTCTGCCTCCACGTCATGTTAACAGCTGACCTGCCTTTTGCTCCGTCAGTGCAGTTGGAGCCGAGAGATTGCCGCGGAGCTTTAATCTGTTGCTTGACCTAGCTTTAGTAGTTCAGCAATCTCTTCAGTGTGGGTGCATGGCAGCGCATTTATCCTCGCATGGACAGGAGGTCATGTTGTAGTCAAGAGCACACTTACTCAGACCAAAACTGAAATGAGAGAGTATGGAGGCAACTTTCAGGGATTGAGACCGTGTCAAGATGAAGACTGTAGTCAGATGTTACAAAGATATTTCCAGGAGCAGTTCTAAAATGGAAACACTACGTGTCCAGGCTTATACCAAGTCCAAACTCATTGAATGGTTTCGAAGAAGAAGGTAGATTTAGAGAAATATTAAAATAACAGAAAAATTAACCAGTTGTGGGATTGGGTGGTCTTGGTTTTTAAATCTTGAGACCTTCATGTCTAAGACTGAGACAAGACTGAGTAAAAGTTTGAGACCTTTAAAAAGTGCTCTTAAATGATCTGTTTTTTTGCCCGGGTGGGTTTCACCCAGCCTCAGTGAGCGACTGGTTATGGCTGGAAAGATCGCTTTCGGCCTGGACAGAGGGACTTAGTTGACATCCCAAAAGGCCTTTTTAAAACATGTTCAGAGGACGAACTGGGAAATCAACCATCATTTTCCAAACAGAATTTGGCCTGTGAAGCTTTTTCATGGTCTCCCATTCTCATTATGTCACCACTCTGTACTCCATATCCCCCGCTTGTGAACTATTCTGGCCTCCGCTCTAACATCCCTCGGCTACAGGAGTCGAAATGCGCCCTTTTATTGAGACCTTTACTCCAGTGATTTTGGAAATGTGCCTCGATGCGAGCTGTGAAGCTGCTGGCTGGCTTGTTCTGACTGGCTCTTTGTGTCGATGCCTTGGAAGCAGTGTTGCTGTCCTGAGAAGAGAAGTCTCACTGCAGCTGCTTCTGGCATAATGAGGAACGTTTGTTAAATTAAGGCCACTCACTGCAAGACAAAAGATAGGGTTGAGTCTAAATATTATCTAGACAAGACAAATGGTCAGAAAAGGTCAAACACAAATCCTGTGAGTTGAATTCTACTCTTGCTTGATCACAATCAAAATTAGTTTAATGCATTTTGCCATTATAGCTTAAACGAATAATGAATTAAAAGTCTTCAGATAAGAGGGATTTCTGGCCCAGAAATAGATAGCTGGCACAAATTGAGGCAGTCTGTGAAGACATGGTGCAGTCATATTTAATAATTAAATACTCAATATACACAAATAGAAATCCAATCAGGCATTTACAATAGTCCCCTTTAGTCTAATAACTGATTGGATTCTCTGGATTATCCATGTTGTGCAAGTTCAATATTGTTGTCCTGAATTGTAACTTGTAACCTTTAGCTAATGCTTGTATATTAAAGCTGCTCAATTTCAAGCCACCACTCACTGACAGCACACACACAAAGACAGTTTCTATCTCCAACATCATCTTGTTTATTCTTGGTAGCTATAATGCCCTTTTATTCATTGAAAATCCACTGTTGTCTGCTTAGCTTGTGTTGCTAAAAAGCCCTAGCAGCTTCTGTGGTTGTAAATACTAAAAACGTCAGTAGTCTATGGCTGGTTATGTTATCACTGGTGGCTAAACAACTGTATCTTTCATTTTTCACCCCTAAGTGTCTGATTGTCATTGACAATGAATTTCTTGTACTATTGCTCTCGGCATCAAGGACAACAGTGTTGGTAATGTCAACTTTGTAGTATACTTTACTTTTTTGACAGATAACAGATTAGCAACAATTTTCTTTGACTTGTTTTTAGAGATCCAAGCCTTGAAGTTGATTATGTATTCCACTGCAGTGCTCTTTTCTTTAAGGACATGATGTGCCCCCGCTAAAGTGGCGTGTGCTTATTCTAAGAGCAAACCCCCAAGCAGAGGGTTAATGCTTGCTAAGATGGGTCCATATCTCTATTACCAGTGCTGCTCCCAGAGACTGCAGGTATTCTGTGCTGGTGAATATAATGTGTGCGTGTAGAGTGGTGTTGGGGGCCATTTAAGAATGATGAGCTGATTATTCTCCCCTGTGGAGCACTACTTTAGCTGGAATCACTTTGTGGAGCGAAACTTATCATACACAATTCAAGCATAATTTCTATTTCCTTATTTTTTTCAAAGAACAGGAACTGTTTATTTTATCTGTTTTTTTTCATATATGTGAGTTTTTATAAACATTTTCTCACTATCCACCTGACTAGAAAATAAATACATTTATTTTTCCTCAAGGTTATTATACCCCCAGTATCTCTTACGTTCCCATGTCTATTTTCTAATTAATTCCAACATGTTATTTGGCCTTGATGTTGGACTACATTGCTGTAATTCCTGCCTTAATTTGGACCACACTCTCCCCTGGACACCAGCCATGCCAGCGAAACCCACAAGTCTGTCAGACTGAGAGCTGCCCAGTCCCAAATGGACACTCGGGCTCTTTGCATGCACAGACAAGTGTACAGGGAACCACTGACACAACTTCATTTAGACTGCAAACTGTTCATGTCAAATTGATTATATTTTTTTATTTTTGCATTTTCAATTAGAATAGGAATTGTCACAAACAAAATAGCAAGTCAATGGCAAGCTCAATCCACTTTTGCGATTTTACCGGTCCATATTGGCACAGCTGAACCAGTCAATGTTGCCGATTTGCAAATAACCATTCACTATTTAAATTGCCACACATAGCTTTTGCAGCATTTCAGCTTTTAAGCAACAACATAATTTTATCCATAATGTTTCTTTCTGTTCATCATGGTGATTCCTATGACAGCTCATCGGTGCTTAGGCCTTTGTTTTATGCAGAAGCCAAACAGTGCCTATCCCAAAAATAAACAGAGCAGGGTCTTTCTGTGTGGACTTTGCATGTTCTCCCCGTGTCTGAGTAGGTTTCCTCCGGGTGCTCCAGTTTACCCTACCACCCAAAAAAAACATGTACAATATGTGACTACAGATGGAAATTGTTAAGGTATAGCCTGGTGCAAGCAACTCTGCTTTAACTTAATGTACATTGTACGCAGTCCTAAAAAAATGTAATATAGGAGGTGCACAATGGAAAAGTGGATAGTTAGAGTCTGTATGTCCTCAACATGCATAAGTGACTTGGTGACTCTAATTTGCCCAAAGTGAGTGAATGGTTTGTTAACTGGCATTTATCTGGAGTGTGTACCCTGCCTTACAGCCAAAGCAGCTGGGACCCATAACAAGATAAGTTGTCGTAAATGATTGAATGAATGGTAACATAGCACAGAGCTTTCATTACATTAGATTATGGCAAAAAACATCTAATACCGTGATATTCCATTTTTGTTATAAACCAATAAGACAAGAGCATAAAGGGCCAAAAGACACACTTGCAAAACAGATTATTAAAAGAAAAAAAACATTTAAAACATTATTGTTGTCATTCAAAGCAGTAACACCAGTGTAATGAGCAGAAAAGCGCTGCCTTAAGGGATTAACGCTGTTTGTATTTGAAGAATTGCCATTGTCCCTTATACCTGGAAAATAAAAGTAGTTCATGTTGTAACAACAAAACCGTGATACTGTCAATGTGATATTATTCCTCAAAGTTATTATACCGTCAGAATCTGATATCATCCCCATGCCTGCTAATGTTGTACAGTTGTACTCAACAGGGTCTTTTTTATGAAGCAGCTACACATCAGCATCCCCCTAGACTGGCTCCACAGCGACAGTAGCACATAATATTTGGTTTCCAGCGGACATTTCACGTGCTCAAACAGAAATGTAATTATACTGGTGACTATGTTTCACCCGTGTCACAGTTTGTTCAGATGGCACTGGCGACAGGTTAATAGATGGCATCAATAATGCAAATGGTTATGAGCGTATTCTCTGTGTTATTAGATTGTATTCACGCAGAGTACACACGATTACATCAAGGATTTACAGGAGACACTCATTTGCTTTTACATTGTGTTTGCGAGGCTTAGAGTGTGGGTATGCCTTTCATGTGCATACACTTATTTGCATTTGACAGCCCCCCCGCTCCTCTCCCCCCTCGGTCTATACATAATTCCCCTCATTGATTTCTGGACGGACTATTTGTCACCCATTTACTCAAGTCAAATTAGAAAGCACTGTTCATCGTATCTACTATTCAATCAATTGAGTGAAGAGGGGGAAACCGCTCCCAAACTAAATGTAATGAATATAATGCTTACAGGGGAGAAAAAAGGCTTCATGGCTTGTGTGTTTTTGTGTGGAATTAATGAGAAATTTCCAGCTTGGCAAAGCATGAGTTATCCGGTATGCGCGTGGATGGGAGGCATTCACACGGTGGCACGAGCTGGTTGGTGTAATTTACATTAGTGCAAGTCACTGCTTCGGTTGCCCCTCTACACACAAACCTGAAACACTCCCTAGAGCCCCTAGAGATGCACTTCATTAAATGCACACATTCATTTGGAAACAATGCTCAACGGCGGAGTTTATGCTAGACTGGTTCTTTTTTTCTTTTTACCTGTGTATGTACTTATTTAAATGATAATAAATAACTTTTTTCCCCTTTTGCCTGTGGCTTTGTAAACTTGTTAATTTTATTTTGCTTTTCAATGCTGTAAATAGTGTAAGCACAAAAAATTTGTTTACATATCTCTGTACAAAGGTCATGTTGAATTTACCCTACTTACCCTGTAGTATTGTGTACACTGTACACTTTAAAATTTAATTAGAACAAAGCAAAACTGTCAGCTGTGGTAAAAAAAAATAACCACAGTGTAATTACATTGCACTAGATAAATTTACATTATTGCCTTATTCTGAGTATAATCAGACTTTTAAAATCCATGTTTGTTTGTCTAACTGTATTGGCCGTAAGTAAAATTAATTTTATTAAAGCTCACATCCAGACAATTGCTGCATTGTAGAGCGACCCCTCTACCACTGAGCCACTACACGTCTTCAGACCGGGACAATAGTGCAATTAAACAGCCTCACAGTGCGACTAAGCTGTTCATAGAAACACTGTGTAACCCCTCGTAGACATGGTCCGGTAACAACTATAAATTCCAGATGACAATTTAACTGATTTGACTATATATAGTATTGATGTACTATTTTGGTGATACTGTTTGCATGCTGTTGTTGATAAAATTTTACTGTAAATATTGCATATAATTGAAATTGTAAAATAATAAATAACACACATACGGTATATAAAAAACACAAACTAAGACAATTAAAACCGACAACTGGAAACATATATTAGAAACTAGCAATTACAGGCTCTATATGTATACCCGCTCAACATTCATGGGACATTGAAAAGTATTTTTTATCGGGCCCGTTACTGGAGTGGTCTGTGGAAGAGTTGCCAAACACCGGCCTCATAGACCCCTTTTGCCGCTAGCACAGCAAGCACAAGAAGCCATTACTGCCAATTAGCCGGGGCTCTCACAGTCCTAATGGACCCCAGGACATACTTGATTACATGCACTTAGATCGAAACACGGCTGCACTGCAAAACTGGGAAATGCTGGTGTGTTTTTAAAACTGAAGCTGGGTTTTGACTCTAATGCAACCATTATTAAACAAAAAAAAATCCATGGTGTTGCTAGTAACTAAATCAGTCCATTGCCTTTTCGTCTTCTTCTCCTTCTTCCTGAAGTTTAGCAGTGACTAACTTCTTTTACTGGACAAAAGCAAGATGTATTTGCAAGGGTTTGTCTCTGTGAGGATGTCATGTCCTTTAAATATATTTGATAAAAGCTTGTCTCGCCCCAACTCTGTACAATCAGACAATAAACAGCAGAAATCATAATTTATATATGTGGCAATGGTGTGGAATGAATTGAAATTTAAGAGAGAAGATGGATTGGAAGGGAGCAAGAAAAGATAAACTGGACAAGGTCAGCGTGCTGGAAGAAATGAGCTCAAATTAGAAGAAGAAAGATTGAAAAATGGTGTATGATCCCATTCAGAGGCGGCGGAGCACAGGAGAATAGAGGCCTGATTAGTGAAAAGTGATTGTAGTGTGTGTGTGGCAGCTATTGTGTCCACATGACCTTGGACCGCCGCTGTAACCCGGCAGTGTTAAGACATAAAAGGTTCTAGATGGAACTGCTTTATCTTTACCTCTTTAATATAATTACACAATAAATTGTTATTTTGGATTACTTACCTAATGTCAAATGTCTGTCAGTTCCTTTTTTCATTACTACATAACTATCAGTAAACCAAACACCCGAAAATGAGCAGATTACCAAAATTTATGCAAGTTTTCATTGATCTTTATTTATTTCTACAAATTATCACAAAATAAAGCTACTTTGTGTTCCTTACTGAATTATAGTACTTTTTTTTTTTTTTTTTTTTAAAGTACGAGACTAATTTTCATAAATACACCTAAATGTGTCTTATCACCGGGCTATTCTAATTTTTGTTTACACCTTACACGTCATTAGTTTCCTGTTGCTGGGTAAAGATGGTACCCCTTCATTACTCTACTGGACTTTTAGAATGAGGCTAGAATAAACTGGTCAATGAATTCAAGTTTTACCACCATTCTCCTATTGAATCCATTAATTTTAGATTATTTTGGCACACATATTCAAACAGAGAGGCGTCACATGAACAGTCTATTTATTTATAAAGGTTTATTGTTTAAACTTTGATACTGTCTTGTTACTGTCATGTTCTATTCTTTCATGTCCGCGCATGTATCCATATTTAAAGATAGTAGGACATATTGGGACACATAAGGTCTGACTGTGAGCTTTTGCCTAGGACACAAGGAGGAAAGGAGTCTCAAACAGGTTGCTGGGGTTGATTTATGCGTCTGGTGTATGCATCTACCCCACACTTAAAGATACCTCAGGGTTTTTTTTTCATATATATACTTTATGTGTGTGTTTGACTGAGCAGGGAACCCTAAGCCCCTGCAGTGTTCTTCTCTATTCAGTGGGATGCACCTGAGCCCCACTCTTTGAACCAATCAAATGCCTGTGATTCGGATCAGGTGCTTTATCTCAGGTGGCACCCAAGAAGCACAAATGATTTCTTTCTTCATGTACCGGCACACGATTATGAAATTGAAAAATACTAGATTGTTGATGTGCTTTGTGTTTATTTGCACATTCCAATTCCATTGTGCATTTTGTATTTTAGTATCTACATTTAACTGGTGAGTTCACAGGATTGGACATCTCCACATGTCGACATGAACCAATGTGCAGGTCAGGGGTGCAGGCCAGCGGACCACCAGTCAGGTGGTCCGCTGGAACAAGCAGAAGAGATGATTAAAAGTGACAGGAGTAAAAAAGAAGTGTTGAAGGAGTGGAGAGCAAGGATGGTCAGTAGATGAAAGATAATGCATTTAGAGAATCTTAACGATATTTTTTCACAAAATAAATGTCATCTGAATGTGTAGCAGCATTCTTTCTGCAAAGAAATAGTGATTTTAATAAACACCTCTGCGTACACATACTATATAGACATAATATTTTCTGCTTCTTTAAAACTGACTCATAGTGAAATATATAAAAATACAGCAAAACATGAGTTTTTTTACCTTAAGACCATTAAAAGCAGCCCCATATGATCTTTTTTTTTTTTTTATTAAGAAACAAAATGGAGCACTTATCTTATCGTATAGATTGCCTTTTTCTCCTTAAAGTAATAATGAGCTAGATTAAAAAAATTATGTGCTGATACAGAGTAAGAAAGCAAATAATGGTTGTATCCAAATCCGCACACTAATCACACTATAGGCCTACAATGCACTATATAGTAATTATGCCATTTTGTTGTGGTGTCCGAATGTTTAGTGAAATGTAGTGCTCTCAAAGTTTTACTAAAAGTAGTTGGCCGCAATGCTTACTAGACGGTCAAAATAGACCATAATGCTTTGCAAATTGTTGGAGGGCATCTCCTAGTATTTAAACTGTACACCACAGTTATGAAATAAATGGGATAGATGCACAGATTTGACTATTTATGGAAACGTAAGCCATTGTAAATTGTTATTAATAAACCATTACAATGTCAAATCACTTACGTTAGCTTACCTTAAATTATACAGACTTTTTTAAACATGTACGCGAGAGTTATTTGACAGAAAAACAGTTGTGTAGTGTCCAAAACCATTCACTAATTGGGTTATCTAACCAATCGGACTGATTCGTCAGAGGGAGGGGCTTTAAAATACAGACATTTAAAGAACCTAAGTCATGCTCTTTTCAGGAAGTTAAGAAGCAGTAAACATTTTTTTATGATTTTTTATGCTGTTATATTCTCATTTGTCAAATTAATACATTTTAATGCCAAAAAAAATTTGTGAAGATATACAATTTTAAAAATACACATTGCATTTATGGACTACACAAGTATCATGGACTACACAAGTCACATCAAGTTCCCCCCACATCCTGGACTGCAGCAATAGATAAAGACAGTTTATAATCAAATTATTTTTAGTTAGTTTTTAGATTTTTTGCTGACTGAAATTGTAGTTGCAGCATTACAAACATTAAGGGGGTTTATGCTATGTCTACAAAAACATATAATCCTACAAAAGTCGAAAAACAGCATATGTGAAAATGACGGCATGACGCCAAGAGAATCAAAAAATAATTTTCCGGCCCACTGACTTCCATTTAAAAATTTCCAACATCAGGATCCATGAGTTCACCTGGAAGGGACATGAGTTTGTGTTTTCATGCCTGTTCTGTACATACATATGCAAACATAATCCATACATAAGCAGACCAGAGGGCCTTTAAATATGGCTGCATTGTAAATACAGTGGAAGATCTGCACCTGTATTTCAGCATGTTGAAGTTATTATATGCAAGTTATTATATGCAATCCCAAGGCCAATTGCAGCTTTAAATCATAATCACACTTATGTTTGATTTCCCATAATTCCACACTTGACCCAGCTGTAATACACAGTAGGTGCACGCAGGAAATGGTTCCAGAGCATGGCTCGTTTTTTGCCTTTATGGATTAAAGAGTGACGTCTGAAGCCAGCGCTGGATTAATCTCTAAAGATACAAGACTCATTTAGATTACACTCTTACACACACACGAGCGGTGCATACTAGATGCTGTTAACATTCCACCCACTGCTCCACTTCTTTCCTGACACCCTGTCTTTTTTTTAGTTGCTATTCACATTTTCCTCTGTCTTCCTCTTTCTCCTATTGTTGAATCTGAGAATGCCTTTTAATTAGCATTGGTGTTGTTCTCCTCTTCATCCTCTGGCCAGCACCACTAATATCGCAATTAGCTGCTGTAGGAAGCTTTCAACTGCAGCCTTTGTGTGCACTACAGCAGCCCATGTTCCTGCGTTGCTCCACAGAATATTGTATGTGTGAAAGCCAAGCTCCAGTTTTAATAGAGGAGAAAGGCCTAATCAAAGCTGGCCTCATTTTATTCCAAATCATAACACGTGTTGTTCTTGTCAGCGGGGATGAATGACCTCTCTCTCTGCTGGGAAGGATTTTTTCGCTCTTCTTGGGTTTTTGCTCCTCGACATTTTTCTAGTGATCATCTTGGCTATCCTTGCACTGATGTCCCTTCCCTTCCCCATCCTCGCTCTTCTCCATCTTGCCCTCAGGAACGCTTCAGAAGGGCTGTAAAAAAACGATTGAATTTAACGGTGTCACAATATGCCATTAACCTACAAGTGGAGTGGTGTTGTACCAAGGTCCAGAGCGTGACGGCTCAAGAGGCCTTTGGTTGTTTAGGTCGTAAAGCTCAACATCCTGACACTCTTGCGGCGTGGGGTTGTAAAGTCAAACCTGCTTATGTATGGATACCTTTTATAGACATTGTGTTTTTGTTGGAATGTCGCAAAGAAGTAGCCTGGCCAACAATACAAAGAATTAGTCTGGTCTGGTCGGGGTGGATTTCTAGGGGGGCAATACCAACAGATGCAAAATATACTGCCTCTGGACGCAACTAGTAAGACATTCAACCAAATACTTAACTGAACCATTACATACAGCCCGCCCTCATAGACAGTGTTACTACAGAAAATGGTGATTGAAATTATGGTGAATAATGATGAATGAGAAAAATTTTGCATTTGTAAATGCTTTAAAAAAAATTTAATTAGCTTGCTCATTGGTGCACCCTTCTGCTACTGATGAATGATGCCACAAACACTAAAATACACTAAAATTATCAAATGTTATGGTAACTTGTGGTATTGTGATAATATAATATACTATCACAGTCAGTGTCACTGACCAGATATCGAGGCTAAATATTTGGACTAAGAGCTAACATGTGCTTGTTTTTGTTGTTGATGTTTCTTGTCGTGACTATATGTTGTTTCAGCGAGCCGATGGATCGTCAGGGTGAAATATTATGATCTTGTGTGGTTCCCCGTCACCGCTCAGGTCAGACAGTTGTGTATTTTGACCTTTTAGTGATTTGACAACTTTCATAATCATGTAGCCTGAAAAAGATAACTGTATAATAAATGGACAAAGTCGCATAATCTTGTTGCATATCTGTTACTCGTCAACGTAATATACTTAGAAACTCTGCCCTTTTCAACCCAACAAGGTGCAAATATGTAATATAAAGTTTACAGTTTTTTCCATGTTGTCTGGGAAACAGATATTTCTCTCCCATCACAATACTGATGAACGCTCGGCTTGATGTTATGGCAAATGTAAATCTCTTCCAGTTATGTAAATGCATTGACACTGCACAGAAGTGAGCATGCTAACTAAACATCTGCCTCCAGGTTCAACATCCAATTCCCCTTTCTCTAGCCTCCACCGAGAATACCCCAGCAACTTTTCAAAAGCCGCTCCTTTCCCACATAAAACTTTCTCCCTGTGATCACGGGGACAGAGAGGGTGGGATGGGTGGAAAGTGAAGAGTGTCACACTGTGCCGAGCGAGGCGGGTGGAAAGTGCAAGGGGGAAATTCTCTCACATGAAATAAAAAATAAGACGGCAACATCTGTGTGGGAACTTCAAACAACCTTTGAAAGGCAAAATGTGATTCCGTTCGGGATTCTCGGGCTTGGTAAACAGTCGGGTTTTATTTTGGAAGTGGGTTGGAGTGAATGTGTGTGTGGATGTGTTTGGAAAAGAAGGGATGCTTTGTGGGGATTGAGGGACTGTCAGAGTGGGACACATCGAGATGGGATGAGGCTGCCACTGCTGAGAGCAAAGTCCGGTGATTGGCAGTAATGTAATGCAGTGCAAATCCTCCTAAACCTGCATTAATCACTATTTGCTACAGGAGAGTGTGACTTGTTTATCACTCTGTGTAGTTGACGTCAGTTTGTTCCTTATTTTGTTACAGAGAAATTAATTTCTATTCTTTTCTTTTTTTTTCTATGTGCGCCCTCTTAATGGAACCACTTCAAATGATGTAATAACCTCCCTCTATCCATCTATCAGGTAAGACACCAAGCCCCATTCATACAATATTTTAATACAACCTGAATGGTAAATAGTCATGCCCTTTCCAGTGGAGCACATGCCTTTTTTCAGCTTATACAAAGCACAGTTTCACTTGATAAAAACACTTTATAGGTAAATGTGTAGCCCACTCCTCCATGAATAGGTGCTGCTGGAGTTGTTCTAGAGTTGGTATCCGTGACAAAATGTCTGTCAAAGGGTTAGGGTTCATTCACTGGTAAAAGTGCAGAATCCCTGATAGTTGTCTACTTCTGACGGTTGTTTAAGTTTGTCTAAAGAGGTGCACAGGCAGTTATGGTGGACTGTAGGTCAAGGTTATTAAACTAACTTTTTATGGTTAGGGTAATCAAAGTCAGGCTTATAACAGAGGCAGATGCTTGACTGCATGCAAACAAGCTCATTATCTTGTTATTATAGAATTTCCTGCAATTGCATTAATATATCTTTAAGATGTTAGTGAAGTTTCATAAAGTTTCAGTAGGTTTCCAACACTTGGAGTGCTTCTGTGTCTCACCATGTAGAGCGCATACTGTATATATAAAGATTCCCGCTTGGGTAATTCCTGTCCTTCTCACCCTGTTTCCTGTCTATCTACTGTACTGTTGAATAAAGAAAAAAACAACTTAATTCATTGTAAAACCACCCATGTCTATTTCTGCACATTTTATAGACCCTTTCAGTTTTGGTAACACCGTTAGTTAAAGAAGTTAAGTTAACAGTTAGCATTAGCCACCGAAAATTGTGAATTGTCCATAAACAGTTTTGGCAAATGGCAATCAACTGACTGCTTGTATTAAATATCAGTGCCTGGACAGAGAACATTCGTAAGTGTCTCTATTTAGCTTTTTTTTTACTGGCCCACACAGCACTCTATGAGCTAATGGCCAAATGCTAAAATTCACTAAATTCTTATGTTTTTTAGTACAAGTAGTCCACAGAAGTATGGGACAACTGTACACTGGGGGTTTATTCAAGATTTTGAATCCTACTTTAATAAGTTAATTTTGATTAAAGAAAACTAACAACCAGATCCATGTGCTATTTGTCAAATGTCATTTTGTAAAATTAACGTTGTTATTGTAAAATAATATTGTACAATCACAAAATGAAGTTGAACAATAACTCTTCTGTGATCAAAATGCGCAGACAGTTTTTTGATGACATCACTTGTGTAAAAGTAAAACTATGGCCTTGTGCATTTGATTCTTTTTATATAGAAGTAAAGCCCATACAAAGGCTCAAACCACTACAACTGCATTACAGTGAGGTCAGCAGCCTTGTCGAGCACATGACATAAAGTGAAGCAGCTGTTAAGTAAATGCATTTCCTGTGGGTTATGAACTTCAGGTGACTACTGCAAACGCCTCACTGAAGCACCATGTAATTCTGCTGAGGAACGCCGCGCTATTCACCATAATTGAGATGGAAAGGATGCAATTATCAGAACTTTTAAAAAACGTGAAAGCCATTTGCAAAATGTCAAGGCTTACAATGGAAAAGAGAAGCAGTGCTGGGATCATTTTATTATTGCTGAGTTGTGCCTTTACAGATATGTGTTAAAAGCGCTACTCAAGAAATCTTCGTTCTCTGATGTAAAGAGGTGCATTAGGTTTGAATGAGCTGTTTTAAAGCAATAATGCCCAGTATCTGGATGTGCACAGCTGCTGGCAGCACTAGTCACCTGCTTAACTGTTCCTAAAGCAAGTTCCTTTTTTTACCACTCTCATACAAATTCATTTGTAAGAAGATAAACATTAATGTAATTGCGGTATTTAAATGTTAGTTTTTAAATGCTAAATTCCTCAATAAACATTTGATAAGTCTTTGTGTGAATGCTAAGGGCTTTGACGTCAATGTTTTATTGGTAATATAATATTGCAGCCATTCATTATGAATACTTTGGGTTTTCTCATATCAGAGATCTGGCCCCCAAACAAGCAGTTTAAGCAGAGACACCCAGACTTTCCACTTCCCCGACAGCTCCTCCAGCTCTTCCAGGGGGAATACCAAGGCGATCCCAGGCCAAATGACATTGTGTCCTAGCTCTATCCCGGGGGTGAATGACACTGACACTTAATGACACTGCTCAAGTGAACAATCTACATTGCAGAGAACATTAACAGGTTTGGAAAAAAATAGAAATACAAGGGAAGTCTTTATTTTGGTCCGATTACAATTACACAGTTGACCTAAATATCAATGTGTTTATCATATCAAAGATGGTTTTTAAATAAAGCTTTAACCTCTCAACAAACTCTCTACTACTAAACTACTCTAGGGATAAATGTGAAGTTTTTAAAATCTAAGCACAAACATGGGACCGCTCTTCTTTGTTTTCAGTTTCATTCCCATCATGTAAATGAGTCCTGAATCTGGAACAAAGAAAAAAATAACCCTAGAGTTGAATTATGGCTTTATATAATTCTTTTTAAAAATGTATCAAATACTACCCTACTGAAAATGCTGTAATATTTAACGCACCACCTCAAATGAAAGATTTCATCAATTATTAATTCATATAACTGAAAGCAACTCAGCACAGATTTCCATCTAACTGAATCTGTAAATAATCCACATAAATGGTTATGAATGACTGATTTGATTCAAGCTTTAGATGCTTGTATTGATAAAGAGAACTATTGTATAGTGAATACCAATAATACCCATGAGATGTATCTCTATCAACATAAATATGCAACGTTCCAGTCCAACTATGTTTCTCTGCGACATATATTCTTGCTTCGATATATTATATGTATTATCATTTTCCTCTGTCATTGGCTCAAGCTTTGACTAGGACTGGTGCATGTTTGAGGGTGATGGTGTGAAGCGGACTCTGCAGTGAGGTGATGTTTTGTGAAATCACTACAAAGGTGGGGGTTTGGGTGGGCGCTCCATTTTTCCACATCTATTCTCATTTTGTTATTGCTCTAAATGGGCAATATAACCTCAATTGAATAGCACAATCATTGCACATTTTACCTTACAATTAATATACTATTCTGTTTTTTTTTTTCTTTTTCCCTTTGGCTTTGGGGTTGCTTTGGTTGTTTTTTGGTGTCCCTGCAGTTAGATCACAGCGGCTGGACGGGATTTGCAGTGGCGGCAAATAAGAGCCCATGACAGAATGGGGGTGAGATTGAAAGCAAGGGGAAAGAAAGGCAAAGGAATGAAGCTGAAGTACAGAAAAAGGAGCCAGAGAGACTGGCATCAGATGTTTCAGAAGAGAGGCTGGATTGTACTTATATAGGAATGGCTCAAAGGGAGTCCTCAACCGGTTGGTGCATGTGGCCTAATGTTTGATAAATGTTATACAAATACATGGTCCTCCTCTAAGACTTTACATGAACAATAAATTATATATAACATAATTTTACACTATTTATAAATCAACCATTTTTCCTCCTCAAGGAAAAACAGTGGTTGTCAAACGGACTGCAAAAAACGGACTTGCATGTTGCTTGCATCAACTCCCAACTTTTGTTTTCTTTAAAAAAAGCAGTTAATTTCCTTTTACAGTTTTTGAAAGATATTCTTTTTAATGCATTTTGGATTCTTCTCAAGAGGACCAAATGTATCAAGCTTAAATCTCAGCCATTCCTTTCTACTTCCTGTCTTTCTCTGTACTCAATTCTCCATCGAGCCTCGGTTGTACTTCTACATCACCAGCTCCAGGCACCAGAGATGTGACTGTTTGACCTACTCACTTCAACATGAATGGTCACCCGTGTGTATTTCCTATTTGTGGTAGTAGCGCACAGGCCTCTTCACACTGATACTGCCTTCTAGAGTCAAAGGACAGTAACTCGGCCAACATTCAAGTGGCATTTTGAATAAAAATTTCAGACAAACATATAAGAGAGATTTAAGCCTGAACCTTATTGAGTTGTACTAGTGCAGTATATAAATGCACAGTTCATTAGTTTATGTGGAAAACATCTTGTGTTTAAACCCCCATAACACTCACTTTCAGATTTGTCTTTGCTTTGTATAGTGCTCAAAGTTGTGAGTAATCCATCTATGCTAAGTTAGTTACATTACACCAGCTGCAGCAGCAATTATGACCAAGGTAACTATGCTTCTTGAAAAACAATTAGAGAGAAGTATTTAGTTATGGACATCACCTGGACCTTTATAAAATGCCCAAATGTTCTGGAAATGGCATTTACAGTATCAACCTGGAAATTCTCATTGTATTACTTTGAAACCTGAGCGGTTGTTGGACAGACGGTGTAACATCCCTGAATGCCTATTGTAATTCCATTGTAAATTTTGAGTTTTGATCATGTTTCATTCAAATAAAAAAAAAATAAACGCACAGCTTTATGTTGCTTTTGGGGGCTATGACAGCCGTTCTTATTATTTCCCATTGTTAGAAACTGCACTAGACATTCAGACACCACGACAAATGGCTTAATCACTTTAATCACTTTACTGTATTTACAATGGATTAAAACCACAATATGTGCATTTATATGACTTTAAGCAAACTCAAGTGAGCAAACAGTATTTCTTTAGTTTCTGACATAGTGTACCCATCAGTGTCCATCATATGCCAGTGTTCCCTCAGCCCTTGTCTCCATAGAAACACCATAGCAACCCCCTGCTGACCCAGGCAGCCAGTAGCCAAGCCCTTGACATGAACTCGACCCGCCCCTCCCAGAGCTTTCTATCTGTCATCAGTGGCTGAGGGGGCTGTCCATCATGAGCCCTGAAGTCATTGGCAGTCATTTCTTCATGAAGCGGGCCACTGAAGGACGACGGTAATAATGGAGGAATGGTTGAGTTTTTGTCATGATAAAGGCCAGAGAAGTGAAAAGTTCAGGTTGGATGACACTTATCTCATGTCCGTGTTATGACTTTGGTTTTTAGGTGATATGTCAAAAGTGCGTCACATAGTAAAACCTTCAGTGGAGCATTACATGCTGCAGGCCTGTGTGATGCTCCATAAATTTGATTGATTTATTGTGTTAGGAATTGATTGCCCCTAAGTCATAAGCCCAATATTTTGGTATTTCTAAAAGAGACTGGCTAAAATAAAAAAAATGGTATGAGGGATACAGGATGAAGGGAGAGTCATCTGTTAAGGAAATACTAGACAGTTCCTTGTGAACACTACCAAAACATTTTTAGAAGTGGATTTAGCATATAACACTCTGCTTAATATTTTACTAACATTAACGTTTGAAAGTTCCTCTCTATGATAATATAGAAGGTTGTCACTTCTTTATTCAGATGGCTTGGTTTATTTTACAGAGCTCATTGTAAAAGTTAACCAAGTCTACTTTTTAGCATTTCCTGAAAAGGCCAGTGAAAAAAATACCTCATTCTGACAAAATAATAGGCATCTGTATTACTCCATTAGTAATATTATATCTATGTGACCCACTCCTTTTATAACCACCTTCTGGTTCAGTGATGTACAGTGTGTAATAAGCATGTCAGGGATACCACCTATCTCCAAGGCTTTCCTGACAGCCTCATGAACATTAAGGTGATCTATAAAAGCCAGCCCTGGCCCTGCAAACATGACTAATGTAGCTACATTGATACTGTCTGTGTGATCACTCCATGGTACAAATTGACTGTGCTTGGAGTGTATTCCTTTGTCCTTTTTTCCAACCGTACACTCTTTTATTATTGACAGTCCTCACAGGAAAGGCTAACACGCAGCCTTCCTCATCAGTCGGGCGTGCAGCAGTCAGATGTGTCCCAAACGGACCCTAATCAATAAGTCGTCAGTGGCCCTGTCTATATCGTTATCATTTTAATGACTGCAGTATTTCTCTCTCTGATGGTCGCAGCGATAAACAAGACCACTTCGGAGAACTACAAAAGTTCACTCCTGCTGGATCCTGTTAAAGGCTGCATTCATGTGTCATGTTATGGCCGCTGACATTTAGAGAATCAAACATGTACTGCTAATGAAGGGGAATAGCTTATTGATTTCTGGGAGGGCTTGAGTTAAGTCATTTTTAAAAATGACATTCGCTCATCATTGTATGTGATCCAGAATCTGATTGAGATTTAAGGTAAATAAATCGTTGTGACTGCTGTTGTGGAATTTGGGAGCTAGTATTTATCCCATATGCAGAGCTGTACATTCAGTATTTAATTATTAAGTATTTAAAGAACAACCATTAGATTAGAACTGTTCTATGGTGGAGTGAGGCAGAGAATAAAGTAGCGTGTGCAGGTGTTTTCCTCTTCAGGCGGTGTGGTACTGGTGACAAGCAGATGTCAGGAGTAAAAGCCCCTGAAGTTAATGGAACAGATGTTGGCCAGCTCGGTCCTATCCTGGTGGGATTCACAGACCTGGCGCTCGCACTGTTGGTTCTCTGTGTTGTATTTCCATTAAATTACGCTGTTTTTCTTTATTGATCTTACTGTATGCCCATTTTGAACTTGTTATTGTAAACTTTCTAATACTCCTTAAAACAAGCAGGGTGTCCATTTACCACAGATTTATTGATAATACAACAGATTGATGCTACAGCAGATTAACTGATGACACTAAAACTATTGGTATTAAAACTACTACTAAGAGTCACATTAGTTAAAGTAGCAGTATTAATCAGGTACCCAGTTGAACTCAGGATCCTCTTTACCAATAAATAACAGTTTTATTTTGAAATATTACTTGAGTACATTTCTGCTCCAAAATATACTTAAGTTAAAGAAAAAGGAAAGTGGTTAGCACTCCTGCCTTACACAAAGAAGACAACACAGCATTTATGTGTGACTCTAAGTGTTAGCCCTTCGATTAACTGGCTGTTGTCCAGGGTGTAACGCAGGCCCAGAGTTGCTGGCATAGGTCTTTTACAGTCTCCTGTGACCCCAAAATAAAAAATAAAAAAAAAGAAAGTGAAAGAATTAATTTAAAAATAAACACTATTAGATGTAGTGGCTTCTAATGTAAGCTTTTTAAATACCAGTTTTTTTATTGAAAAATATAAAAATTACCACTTGGTTTTAGGTAATAGTTTTTGTTTTAAAAATTTAGAATAGACAGAGTGACCAATAAAGTTATAATGTGAGTTATTCTAGTTGTGTATGAACTGTTACACAAGTTTAAAATATAAAAATGCAAAAACGGTTAATTCTAGTGTCTAGTAGTGTATAGCCCTCCCTTGGTATTGTTCGACATCTCATGCTCAACTTGCTCTTTATTCACTACAAAGGCCAGGTGAAATGGACTCTTGCTGCCTACGGCGCTCTGTTTTAAATATCCTTGTTCTTGCCCAGCTCTATCTGATGTGTGCATGTTTTTGTCCAGTCAGTGTGTATCTGCACTTTTGTACAAGGCAGAGTTCCAAGCCGTGTGACGTGAGCCCTGTCTCTGAGCAAGCAGGCAATCTGGGCCTTGGCTAGTCTCCAGAAAGGCTTTCATTTCCATTCAGCAGTGGGATTTTACACACATCTGCCCTCCTCCTGCTCACACACACACACACACACACACACACACACACACACACACACACACACATACAGATGTAAACATATACTGTAGAGCAGCTGATAATTGAAGAAAACGTATGAAGTGTCTTCTCATTGTGTTTAGTACTGACTATTTTCTAAAATAAACTCCTCTGTTCCAACACACACATACTGCTGCTGTTCTGTTGGGAATGGTTGATGCAAAGGCCGAGCCATTCCTCCTGTGTCTCCTGGGAGAATGGTGATGGTGGGAGTTTTAGAAAAGAAAAATGCATCATGCAACATCACAAAACACTGGGGATACAAAGACCTAACCTGGCCATCTATCCTAATTCCTTTTTCTTTTGTTTACAAAGAAATAGTCTGGTCTCTTGGGTAATTGAGTTGGGGACAGTAGCAATGGGCACAGAAAACTGCCTTTGGATGCATTTAGACAGACACACAACCAATCAGAAAAATAAATCATTACATAAATAATGCAGTAATGCAAAAAGGTTGTTCAGTTCTTTCAGGATTTGTACTGAGTGAGAATTGCTGGGATTCCAGACAACTTTTTGAATTTTTGTGAAGGCTACAATTCAGCTTTTTTAGAGAGAAACATGTGGAAGTCAATAAGCTTATTTTCCAGACATATAGGTCTATTTACACTAAAGGCCTTCTCACATAGTACTTTTGTAAATGACCAGGAATCTCTTCCCAGCACTATTAATACTGTTCATACATGCAGAGAAGAGGCAGACAATTCCCAAAGAGGCTTGAGAATAACATCTGACTAAACCAAATTACTGAGGCCAGTGTGACGGTATCTTATGTGGGATGGACAAAAAGATGTTTACCTGTAGTAGGGGTTAGAGAAAGACATTGCCAGCGAAATATGCCTCCTTTGCCAGCCTCCCTTGGCTAATAGAAATTCCCTGGCTGCCTAATTTTAATGCAGCAGTGGCTTGGGTAATGAGTTACTGTAGCTGCCGCTGACACATTGATTTAGCCAGTAGAGTTGCTCAAATTATCTCGCTCCTCGAGAGAGATGTCAACAGCTCCACCAAGGGCCACCGGGACGATTATCAAGGCGTTGTTTCATAGTGACACCTTCTCTCAGCTCAGGGTATATTCATTTCTCCAACACAATGCTCAATCCACGCCCCCTTCCCACCTTTCTCCGCAAACCCCTCCCCCGGGACGTCAATTGTTTCACAGTGTATGCTTTACAATTGCTGTGAAGCATACATGGTGCAGATATTAGCAAAGCCATGCATGAAAGCCCTGTATATGTTAAGCTAAAAGTTAATATAAAATGTGTCTCATAAATCAGGCTCTCTTTTATTTGGACACAGGCAACATTGAAAATAATAAAGACAGGTTCCTTCAGGATGAATTACAAAGTAGCCTATATAACAATAAGCTTTCTCCTCTTTAAAAAAAAAAAAAAAAAAAAAAATATATATATATATATGTATATGTATGTGTATATATATATATAATATATATATATATATATATGTATATGTATGTGTATGTGTATATATGTATGTGTGTGTATATATGATTAAAGGATTCTAAATTACAGCAGCAAAATAAATCAACCATGGAAAGTCTACCAATAGATACTTATTTAGTCAAGTACCATCAAAGATTATTGCGATGACATATATTTAGCTCCATAATTACCTCTGAGAAAGAACGTTCTGGGTAACAGAAGTAATTCTGCATGGTCATAAACCCATAAACATGAACCTATGTAATATAACTTTTATGGCAATACAGACTTTAACGAGCTTCTCATTAAGTCAACGGCAGAAAGACGTAATGGCTGTTCCTCACAAACACTTAAGAGAGTGATGGCATATTTTGTGTTTATTAGCACATATTTATTTTTGATACTTAGTACTTTAATAGTCTTATATTACTCGTGATAAGCAATGTTTAAGTTTAGCACATTGCTTAATAGACAGCCATGTTAAATATAAAAAAAGATACATACTTCATTAGGATGGGTATGCTTGCGCAGTATAAATTGTATATGGGGTTTAGTTTTTATGGGCTTTTTGACGACATAAGGGAGGTAGAAGTGCAGAGGCCAACCTCGGACTAATCTTTTTTATAAAATGTGAACAGCTATGGTGGCCAATTTTGACATATTGTTGTCTATGAACAAGCCCAGGCAAAAAAGGTTTAATGGTGATTTCACTTTGTCCTCACTGGGCAGTTGTAGAAACAGGAAGCAATATAAGGGCCCCTTCAACTGGATTCTCAAGCTTTATACAAAACAACTATATATATATTTTTTTTCACAAGATTAGTAGCGTACTTTGGTGGAGAGACATTCACTGACATTTGCTGTCACTCCAAAATGACAGAAGCTAATTGTTTGCTCCATGTGCATCTTGGTAAAGCTGTATTTTTTCTTTATTCTGTATCTTGTATATAAAGCCAATAACGTGAAATATTGTCTTGTAAAAACACGATGACATCTTGTAAACACGTGATAATTATCTTGTTATCCAACTTTAAAGGACACATATAATTGATTGATAGCATATCATTAAAGCGACATTGTGTAGTTAAAATAACCAGATGGCCTAATGTACTGTTCTTACTCAAGCATATTCATAACATCATGTTCAAAACAAGAGTCATTTATGTATTTCTAATTTGCAAAATCAAAGACGAAATTCTAATCAACAGCTTAAATCATATCAGTAAGGTAGTTGGCAAAATAAGAGCCAAGACCTGGACAGACATGTTCTCATTTCCTGTTCTTAACTAATAACTTGGATGTCTTTGGTAAAGCTTTAACAAGTTACACTCCAAACCAGCTTACAGAAAACCTTCATAGCACCTCAGCCGCTTTGACGCTTCAGGTCTTCTCGATCGGTCTTAATGGTAAAGCTGTTACTCTTTGACCTTATCTCCTGTGCAGCATTTGTTCTTAGTTTTTAATAAAAGGCTTGGCAAAGACGTTGCAAGGAAAGGAAACTAGGCGGCAGGAAACCACTTGACAGTATTTTTAAACCTTTTGACTTTTGATCGGGTAAATTGTGCTTCTGCGTCAATGTTGCACACCAGGAGGTGGCCCCCTACCTTGAACAGCAGCCAATGTTAGAAGCCCTTTGTCCTACACACACAAGGATTATTCTTGAAGCATGTAAAAATAACCTTGTAGACACATAATGGCAGGTTTGTGCACCTACTGTTAAAATATGCTTATTTGTGTAAGGTCGGAATGTCAAACAACCGGAAAGGTGTCTCAATGTTAATTCAAAACCTGCCCAATCTGCCTTTTTCCCCCTGAGTTTCCAGTTGCTTAATGCATGCTTAACAATTTTCCCAAATAAACCATCATAGCGGGACTCATTTCAGTTGCGTGCTCTCGAGCCGCCATCTCCTCCCGCATGCCCCAAAGTAAAAACTCGCACCCTCATTGCCAATTAAACTCCAATCAACAAACGAAAATGGAGTGAGACATCAAATTACATCCAATATCCTCTCCCGTACTCAAGCCTGTCTTTGCCAGCCACAAATTAGCTTACAAATTAAGGCTCAGAAGATGGGAGTAGTCGAGTTGCCAGATTACTACCAAATAGTATCCTGCCTGTGTCTTGATGTGCCGCTCCAACTTGGATCTCGCTCGCTTCCTGTCTTGTTTTGATGAGTGTGGAGAGGAGTTTGCTGAGTTTATTAATTTTTTTTTTTTTTTTTTGCGGTTCGGACCAATCTCCATTTTGAAAGGCCAAGTTGATGAGAAAGTCATCTCCTTGAAGTGTGTTCCGGTTTGATCCATGTTTGATAATGAAGATGTTAAAAAGACAAAGCAAGCACTGTTAATTAATGAATTAACTCAAGATAAATTATAGATGAGGAAGGTTTGATTAATTGCTTCTTAGATTTCCTCCTCGCTCTTTGTTGCCAGCCCACACTGTTGGCAAGTTGCATGGAGTGAATGCCAGAAACTGTGTAGTATTTTACATGTTAGGTGTAGTTTGTTGTTGCTGTAAAGTTTTGCTTAAAACTTTCCAATTCGCAGTATTGTGGCCATGGAAGACTCTTTTGGTTGGAATCTTTGGTATTTTCATTTGGTTGTTAAATAGTTTTTCTCTTGTGATACAGATATTGGAGTCTTTCCTTTCCCTGATTAAGGGTCTCAGTACAGGGGATGTTTTATTGTACAGCCGGTTCATTGGTTTGCTGTCTTTTGTTTTTTGTTAAGTTAAGCATTTTTTATTGTAATAATGGGCTATAAATAAAATTTAATTGAATGTATTTTGAATTGAAATAAGGATTTATTGTATGTGTTATGCAATATTGGACTGAGCATACATACATTACAATAAAGACATAAGGGTATTTTTAGATCATTTACATAAACATTACACAGCATATTTTTGATGATGGTGGGGGAAACCTGAATACCTGGAGAAAACCAACCAAGCATTTAGAGAACTTATAAACTCCACCCAGAAAGGTCCTGTCCGACACGGGAGTCGAACTATTGTATTGTTGGGTACCATGGGATACCCACTCTTAGTGTTCAGTAGTGTTTAGAACCAACGGACACAAAACCACATTTCTGGTGATTGCTGTAAATGGAGGGGATTCCAGTTAATGCATATGGTTGGCCAGACTAGTTAATAACAGCCTGAGAATATAAAACAAGAAAATGTCACAATTGGTTAAGGATTATATTTCTCATAAAGATGGCCAGAAATAATGATCACAGTTTCTTTGCTTGGGAATGGAAATGTAAGTTAACAAAACCTATGTCATTTACACTAGGCTAGCTTTTTGTTTGCTCTACAATCAGTAAATCGTTATTTCAAGTTTACATGGTCATTTTAGATATTTCAATAACTAGGAAAATGGAGACTAATATGATGTTGACTTGTAATATTAACTTCTTCCTATTTATCAACCACATAAAGAAACTATTTTTTTTCAAACTGTACTTATTACATGTATGGTAGGGTATGGTATATTTTTTATTTGTACAGGGACAGTGCACAACAATACATTAACCAAAAACAAAGTCAAAAGGAGAGATGTTTGGTGCCATGTTATAGCACAAATGCTAATTTACACCTGTAGTCCCTTGGCAGGTAGCTGTTTTACAAATAAATAAGATAAATAAGTCTCTGAAATCATTCCAAGATACAATCTCACTCCCACTCTCCATACTCACACATATTCAGATGCATTCATCTCATCCATAACCACTTTCAACCCTAATGAATGCAAACTTGTTTAGATAACAGCCATTTCATTGCCAGCCGTGCAAACATTTGGAACCCTGTGCATGTGATAAGTGCAATAATTTTTAATAAAGTAGATCCTGAAATAATGTAGATCTTAAAAAAACAGAATTGTTGTGTTTTTTTGACATATTCATAAAACAAAAAAGCAGAAATGCCATCGTTAACTTTCCCTCCCTTGTTATAACAAGGGTTTGTAATTTCTAGTCAGATATTTAATAATTCATACTTTTATATCTGAGGTTATCTAACACATGACAGGCAGACAGACTACAGCTCTCTAAAACGGTGTCTAGGGGCTCCTCTTGCTGTGTATTCTATCACAGAGTCATCGCCAAGGCACCAGTCTTTATCTCATCATTTCGCCTCTTCATTTGGCTCGTACCTTCCCGGGGGAGTTTGTAAGTACATGTTCAGCATGCGCACACATATGCTCCTAAAACCTGCCACACACATGCATACAAGACCAGTGACATCAGTTTATGTGGACTTTACATCTGTTGGCCTGGACACGTGTGGATATAAGTACAGATTGTGTATATTGCCGCGCACGTGGCTGTGTTTGTCGCGTCTGTAGCCTGCTGCCGCCGCTGCACTGGCCCTGCTGTGGCTAATTAAAAGAAGCCTGTTTGCATTATTCATGAGGCTGTAATTATACATTCCTTTTGCTGATCCCCAGTCAGAGGCATTAAAAATAGATCTGAGTCTGCAGGCCCCGCCCTCCGAGGTCCCACTTTCTCAACATGTTTTGGCTGTATCTCACCCACTTTTTGCTCATCTGTAGATCTATAGGATTTTTTTTTTTTATATAAAATATCAGTTTGTCTAAGAAATAATACTTTATGAATGGCTGCCTGTATATATAGAGTGTGCATGTGCAATTTCTTATTAATGGTGATTTTTACTTACGTGAGAAAAACAAAACATCTTTCAGCTAAGTAGGTTTTTTTCACCTTATTTTTTACAAGAGATAGATTCTGGTGAGATTTGTCATTGGACAAATTCACTGAAATGTGTGTATTATGAACTAGGGTCTCCTGTTTTATGATCCAGTGTGCCACCTCAATCTAACTCATGCCTCTTGATAAATAGTTTATAAATGAAATTCTGACCAAAAAACAAAAAAACAATACAACCAAGTTTTGGCCAAAGTTATTTATTATAAAGAAAATAACATGTAAGGAGTATATCCTCATTATAAACAGTAATCGTAGCAAGTGTTATGTCCATGAGTGTTAATAATTGTACGTTTACAAAAACATTCATTATTGAAGGCCAAAACCCAAAATACCACAAGTTTTCCAGAATATTGGTGTAAAAGTGCATAGTATTTGGCTATTCTGTCAATGGCCTCATTGTAGAGGGCTTCTGTCTCATTTTGTCATTCTTTGTTCTCCTGTTTGTTTTTTGTCCAGAACATTGGTCTGACAATGTCACTCCCACTTCCTGCTTTATGCCCTGACCTCCAGTCACATTGGCTCTCAACTTTTAGTGGGTTATTCCGAATTGGTCAAGGCATCTCAGTGCAAAAGACATATCTCTGCGCCTGATCAACTTAATGGGAAAAGTTCTCTATTAGAAAAAAATCTGCTGTGGAAGGTTTTTTAACATTATGACCTTCTTAATAATAATCTAACCACTGGATACAATATAATGAGTGGCCTTTAACAAGAATGCACACTGTAATTGCCTTTTCTACCCCATGTTTACGCTACAAACTTTTTGCAGAGTCAACATTTGACAGGCCAAACTTTGTGAGCTATTTTCTGCTGTGAAATCATGCTCTAGTTCCCTTTGGCAATGAGACTGTTTGCCTTCCTGTCAGAAACCAGTGTGTGAAGCTTGCCTCCTTCATCAAAGAGGGTGGTAGCCTTCTGAGCACCTTACGCACCTTCTTCTTCACATTTATTTACATTCAGATAAGCGTGATGCAGATATAGGTGGGGTTTGTGATATTGACCAATCCCTGAGCTGGTTGGATAACTCATTCATGGCCTAGGGGCGATGCTTGAAATCGTTTTCTTGCTTGTTTCTGGATGTGAATAATAGATTAGTGCCTTGCAGCTTCCCCGCGTTTGTTCGTTTTAAACCACAATTTTCTGTGTTTGTGTTGTCAGGGCCCTATTATGTAAATGTGGGCTTGTATATGGAATTGACTTATCTATGCACTGTTTTCCCTCTGTAACCCAAACAGTTAAAAACAAACATGCATGGTTAAATACTGCATTTATCCGATAAACACACACAGCCAATGGCCCGTGTTTAAAGACATTAGCTCAAAGTCAAAAGTCTAACTAAAAAGACAATAGATACCATTACCACTATTCTATGTTTCATCTATTGCAGACGGTTAACATTTTTTCAGACAGTTCATGATTTAAATCTCATATATCCTACATACAATAGCCTTAAGACTTGAAGTATTTGACTTGGCCCTAAAGTGCTGGTATTAATAAGTGACCGTATAACCTCGACAAGACAAAATTGAAGACAGAGGAATAAAAGCTTTAGACAGTTATGTTTGATGTCTCTTGGGCAGCTTTTAGTCAATAATGTTGTGTCCGACTAAAACTCAATTAGTCAAATCTACTCAAAAGTGTGTGGAGTTGTTGGCTGGTGCGGATATTTGGTGGGTGGGCAATAACATCTTAAACAGTCAACACAACACAAGGATTATGTCAAACACTTTCAGAATTATCTACTTAATATATTTCATGTATTCCCCTAAACAACTCAACTAAAGAGACACAAAAAATGTTTCATTACAAAAGAGACTTTGATAAAAAAAAGTTTTGTTAAGTAACAAATAATGCTAATAGTAAATGGATCAAATGATCCTAAATGGGACAAATATTGCAAAAGGTAATGTATTTACCCGATCACCTGCTCTTCATGTCACTTCTTCTTCACTCTCTCTTCGAAGTACAGTGAAGATCACTGTTACTTTGTACGTCTATAGGTTTCAATCAAATTCAGGTTTTTGGCCTGAATACATTTAGCCCCAATAGGTTGTAATTTAAAATATCTGGTAATTCACACCTTTTAATCACAAAATGAGGAATATGATCGGTGCTTAGGTCACTGTGTGTGTGTCATTGTGCTGTAAAAAAATAAGACCCTTTTTCTTATTTTGTGGCAGTTTAGAAATATTGGCACCATCAAAACTATAAACATTATGTTCTAGAATCTTCCACTAAATATAGTAACATTAAAATTATGTATCTTGTAAATGTTTAACAATACATGACAAGAGAGGCTTAGCCCACCTAGCCCATTGATACCAGCCACTCCTGACTGTCAGTGAATGCACCACCACTCCTACTGAGTGGGCTCAGTGTCCCTTAAAGGCTGTACCTGACTGTTTGCTTTGTTTTTGGCAGAACGGAAACTGATTGTTCTGAATGTTTGCGTCTTTTCTCTTCATTTAAATAAATAATATTATCCAGAAAGAAGTATGTGAGGATTACAAATGTGTATCTGAAACTTACTCAACAGACTCAATACTCAACACAATTTCTAAAACTTAAACAAAATTAACAAAACCTTACCAGCCAAAAGCTAAAGATTTTGTTATATTTATTATTCTGTCAAAAGTGACACACAAAACACCTCAGAGCAAAACACTAAACACAGTTTATTATTAGCAACAAAATCCAAAACTTGATTAAAAGAACAACAATCAATAGTACAATCACTACAGATATTTTGCAATATTCTCTACAGTAAAGAAAAGAGTCATCCTCAGCATCATGTCTTTTTGATGAGAGCGCAGGACTTCTGCCACATCCCAGCAGTTTCTCCAACAGATCAGAACAACCCGAAAATGTGTAGTTGTTAGAATTTAATTCATGTTCACACAGTTGCAGCTTCTTGTTTACTGTAGTATTTACTATAACACACAACCTGTTTTACAAATACTAAATCTGGTCAGTGTATCAATTGATTTTTTTTTAAAGCTACAAATTAAGAATGAATGAATGACACATACAGTACAAATCAAGGGTAAAATCTTTGTTGGTCTTTTTGAGTTCTTAGTCCTTGTTCTCAAAGAAACTAGAAGATGTGTCTCATAACTGTCTTTATATTAGTTTATTGGCTTATATTGGTTTCAGTTCTTTAGCAACAAGTGTTTTAAGTTTAGAGTTGTTGTGTGTTAGTATGGACTGCAATGTGTTAATTGTGTAACTTCTGCCTCCTGTTGTTATCTTTTTGACTCATATGTGTCTAAGAATGTCACGTGTTTTATTGAGAGAGAGAATGTGTTCAGTGTTTTTAGTAAAGAGTGAAAGGGTTTGGTAAAATGTCTTTAAACAAGGAGTTGTGTTTTAGGTTTTGACAGTTTGATCACTGCGTTTAAGCACTTGACCGTTTGGTTCAGAGAATGGCCTTTAGTATTTTAGCAATTGTAAAAAAACTGTAATTGGCCTGTTCAAGCCCCAGCTACGTATTAGCGGTGTCTGCAGCTCTAAGCCAGTGGAGTGAGTTTTTCAGTTTATTTGCCATTGCTACTTTAGTGTGATGCATAAAATAAGATGTTGCACCTCCGGACACTGATCAATATAAAGCGAATAGTGTCTTAAAGCTGGGGACAACGACTCAAGGGGCTATTTGACTTCTACAACCACTACAATCAGTACAGGTAAGATCCGGGTGCACGTGGCAGAGTGGTTAGCACTCCTGCCTTACAGCAAGAAGGTTGTGAGTTCAAAACCCGGCCTACTCAAACATTCTCGGCCGGAAACACATAGAAAGAAACTCCTCACAGAAAGACTCTGGTCTTTCTGTGAGGAGTCTGCATGTCCTCCACGTGTTACCGTGGGTTCTCTCCAGGTACTCCGGCTTTCTCCCACCGTCCAAACACATGCATGTACAGGTTAATCGGCAACTCTAAAGTGTCCCTAGTGAATGAATGTGAGAGTGAATTGTTGTCTGTCACTATCTGTCTCTATATGTTAGCCCTGCGACTAACTGGCCACTGTCCAGGGTGTACCCCGCCTCAGGCCCAATCACCCGCGACCCCTAACGGGACAAAGCAGTAGAAAATGAATGAATGAATGATGCTTCCATTCACACACGGGGCAGACAGAGAGGGGGGGCTGCCATACACACATACTCACAACATTCTCCAACCATCACCAAACTCACTTCTACAATCACACACATTCATGGTGTGGGTTAAGTGTCCTGCTCAAGGACACAATGATAGTATGAACTTGGGAAAACGTGAATCAAACCGGTAACCTTCAAAGAGGATGACCACTCTACCACCTAGGCCGACTGACTTAAATTTCTAAAAGACTATGTATTATTTAAATTGGCTAAACTCAACATTACTTAAAATTTAAAAGACTTGTCAAGAAAGGTACCTTTAATGAGGTAAGAAATAACCTCAGATGGAAGATTTTGTGAGCTTAAAGAAAAAAGCACAAATTTTGCCTCAGCTCCAGGGTTGCTTTTTCTCTTTTAAGCATTCTTGCTCTATCTATATTGTTCAACGCTGATTTATTATAAGTGAGCTGTTGTGGTAACATCTAAATTCATGCAGGCAGAGTAAACATTTTCTGTATGCATGCGTCAGTGTGCTTCCCTCTCGCTCTAGCACTCCAGGGCTGAACTGTTCTTCCTCCTTTTGAAGCCGTTCTGTTGGTCTGGGCCATGTTGTTGCTCGGCTGGTAGGCTTCAGAAGCGTGCAGGGGAATTGGGGGCTGCGTAGATGAACGTCACGGCTGACTGGAAAGGCAAAGAGGAAAAACAGGATGTGCAGGTTTGGATTGAGGTTTGGGTGAAGGGAGGTGGAGATTGAGAGACAGATGGAGAGACATTGAAGAGTGATCGTTTGATCCCTGACACACGCATCCTGGCTCTTGCACAATCTGACTCAGCGTTCTACCGATACAGTCCCTTTTTTATTTTTCATTGTTTGTTGAGAGGATAAACAGAACAGAAAAATGAGTCAGAACACACTTGTGAAGAAAGACTGAATGGGGGCACAGTTTAGCACAGTGTGAAGGCTAAGAGTTGGTGTTAATATTCGCTAGTGTTCTGTTTTGCATAAATGTGTCCTGATTGATTGGCTCACAAGGGTTCTCAATCTGTCCTCTAATCTAATGCACTGAGGTGGAATTTCTGCAGGCTTTTTAAACAGAAATGCATCGTGGCTCACCCTGGTATACCTAAACTGGTGCCCTGCTGTTGTATTAAAGAGTGTATAACTGGAGTTGCACTGTCAGAGGCTAGTATCTGATCAACACTGAAACATTTCTTATGATGAGTACATTCTGATTCTGATCTTAAAGTATCTGGTACCTGTAAAACAGTGCACTCAACTTTTTCTCTCTGAAAGATTATATCCTAAGCATCCAGTTACTTGTATCTTGTAGCTTTTAGCCTGTGTAGCCTAAATTAACCTTACCTGTGGAACACAAAAATGCACACGAAAGTTTATGTTTGATAAGAATGGTTTATTTGTGCAGCAACTGGATTCCCGCTAGATCTGAGAGTTCACAAACTCACTCAAATCCTTCATATCCTGCTCAGGGCAATGGGATTTCTCCCAACCCTCTGCATGTTTGGACCAATGGTGTGTCAGTTCTTGCTTTAATGAGCATGCTTTAGTTTTGACTGTGAAACAAATCGTTTTGCTGGTTCTAATGTTAACTACATGGTGTCTCAGTGGATAAAATTTACTACAGAGCTACAGTTTTGCTTACTGTGGAAGTCCTTCAAGATGGTTTTGTGAAACGGAGTCAAGTGACTGGAAGGTTGCGCCAAACAATTGGAAAACTGTTTGGCACAACCTACCTCTTTATGTAATCCCAGACAGACTGCTCAGATTAAGGCTCTGTGGGGGGTCATACCACCACTACCAGGACTTCTATATTCTATATTACACTGAAAACATTTACAGCCAATGACATTGGCTGGATGTTTAGGCTCCTTTAAGTTATATTTTCAAAATTATTAAGTATTCTTATTTTACTGCATTTCTTTACATCCACTAAAACTATACCTGCCTCACACACTAAGCATGTGGCAAAGGTTTCAACCCCCACATGACTAACAGCATAAGTGGCAGAAAATTAATAAATTAATATCTTTAGGTCTGAATAAGGTCTATATTGCCTATTCCTACAACACTATGCATTATATAAAATGTGAGTGACTTTTTATAGTAGTAATGATTGGCTTTTTACATTATTTTCCGCCATTTTTATGTTGTTCTATTTGTAGCTTAACCGTTGTAACATTGGGAATTTGCAATTGCCAGTCATTGATTGGTGGATTTGTCTTGTTAATAGGGATTCCCAAAGTTTGGGGCAATATCCTCTTAATGTATGGCACATTGTGTTGCCTTTCAAATCCATTGAAAAGAGGATGCTGGCTGTAGCCCCTGCAACAAGTACTAAGGGTTAGAGAGCACAAGTGGAAAACAGCTCACAGATCTGTGCCTAAGGGCAACAAACTTCTCAGAGTCAGTGCCTAAGGGAGTGAACGCTAAGCCAGCATAAGCTACTACCATCTGCCGGCGTCAGCTTATGGCTTCTGAAAGATCACACTTAAAAGTTAGAGAGATGCATGCACATCTTGTTTTCCATCCTTCACATGTTCTTCTGGTAGCTGTGTCCAAAACTAAGATGAACTTGGATGCTTGTGCTCAGAGGAAGGTGAGACAAGCATAATGAAAAGAGGCTTTGGTTTTAACGCAAGAAGTAAAGGTTTAATAGGTCAGATGAATCGCCAGAAGAACATTAGACTTTAACTGAGGGTGTGCCTGCTCATCACTAGTTGTCCCAGCAGTGTCTTGTAATGAATCAAACATTTATCAGCAAGCCTAAAGATTACTCATACCAAAAACGAAAGACGTGGTTCCTCTTTGTTTGACTAAAGCTTTTCCTGGCAGTGCAGTTAGGCTAAACAGCTCCAAGAACATAAACAGTCTCCAAGTCCACTGGGAACACCCCCAAATCAATACATGTAAATAAAGTGCTATATCCAGCTCTCACACTAGTTCATTGGCTAATTCAGATAATGTGGCCATAATGTCAAAGATGTGTTATTTAATTTAGGTTATTGACAAAATGCTTAACTCTGATCTCATAACAACCTTAGGGATAAATATCATTGTATTACAGTAATTGCCCCCATAGAAGTGCCCTATTGCAGTAATTAGCTGGGGTTATCCCATCCAAAGGTGGAAGTTGTTTCAGTCTTTTCCAAAACGTCTGCTCTGTCAAAAAGTTCACATAGATCAAGCTACAGTGATTGAACCATGGCAGCCATTAGACTTGATATTTCAGGACAGACATCCACAAGTTCAATGACTTCTGAAGTGACAGTGAAGTAAGGCAAAAGCTGATTACAAAAGCTCATGACGCAGTGAAGCACAGCACAGACCTTCCAGGGGGTTGTCCTTCAGTTAGGGGAAAAAAACTAGATAATTCACAGTATTCACACCTGCACCTATTGTTCTGAATAGAATGATGGATGACCAAAATGTGTTGGGATTTAAAATAAAGTTGTGCTCATAAGTTTACATACCCTAGCAGAATTTGTGATTGTTTGGCCATTTTTCAGAGAATATAAATAACAGCACAACACCCTTTTTCACTCTTAGTTTAGTGGTTGGGTGAAGCCTTTTATTGTCAATACCCAAATGACCATGATCAAAAGTTTACATACCCCAGTTCTAAATACTGTGTATTGCCACCTTTAACATCAATGACAGCTTGAAGTCTTTTGTGGTAGTTGTGGATGAGGCTCTTTATTTTCTCAGTTCCTGTAAATTCTTGGGCTGTCTTGTATGAACTGCACATTTGAGATCTCCCCAGAGCGGCTCAATGATATTGAGGTCAGGAGACTGAGGTCAGTCCAGAACCTTAACTTTATGTTGCTGTAGCCAATGACAGGTCGACTTGGCTTCGTGCTTTGGATTGTTGTCATGTTGGAACGTCCAAGTACATCCCATAACAATAACAATTCTTTTGCTTTCCCCATGACTCAGAATACAAAAATGTCAGTGCAGCACTGGATAAAAGATGCAAGGGTCTGTCAGAAACCCTGGAAACTAGAAGATGTGTCTCTGGTACTTTTTTACACACACAGATTACCAGGCAAACAGATCTCAGGTGAGGACGGTTACCTTTATTAGCCATTCAAATCTGTTTGTGTCAACTTGTGCATGTCATCAGGCCAAAATCACCAGGGTAGGTGAACTTTTGATCAGGGTCATTTGGGTAGATTCTGTTGTCAATTGACAATAAATGACTTCAACTAACCACTAACTATGAGTGAAAGAAAGTTTTTTGTGATATCATTCTTTTTTTCTGGAAAATGGCCAAAAGAATCCCCAAAAATATGTAAAATTATTAGCTCAACTTTTAGTGGTGAATATGTAAGCGCAGAAAGAACAACCCACATTTACCTTTCCTCTCTAAGTCTATTGTCACCTAACTATTTCCATTCACTGAGTTAAAGTTGTAGCACTCATTTTTTAGCCTCCAAATTATGATACTTGGAGAAATCTAATTTTTTTTTTCAAAAAAGTACATTTAGCCTTCTTTCTTCTTTGAATACGGCTGTTTGTAACCAGACAAGATGTACTGTATCTGTCAAGACATGGCAAGTTTATTTGAGAGAACACTGCAGCTTTTCATTTTTACTCGATTAAGGATATTATTTTTTGTATTATTCCTTTTTTATCCCTGTGCCACCAGGGGGCATCTTGCATGTTTTGATGTTGGTGGGGGAAACCGGAGTACTTGGAGAAAACCCACCCAAGCATGAGAAAAGGCTGTAGTATTAGGGCCGCCTTTTTGACAATTGTAACGGACCTGATCTAAACTGTACCATGCCCCTCCAGTGAACTACTAATCTCAGAAAATTATTACAAATAGTGCACTATTTAAAAAGACTTTTAAAGACTTTTGTTTCTTTATAAGAGATTGAATTGCGTATAATGTAATCTATACACTCACGTCAAGCAGAGGCGCTGGCAGCAGTGGTAATCTGCTCAGTATTACCTGTGTGAGCCTGCAATTCTTTGTGCTCCCAGTCAAAGCTTGTGTTTGAAGCTGCGTTCAAACGCAGGGCTTTCCACAGGGTGTCCACCAGCAGAAAAACATGTATGGTAGAGTAGTTGAAACCACAGTCTTAGAAAGTGAATGCAAAGATGTCTGCTGTCCAAATGGCCAACATAGTGGAATATACAACAAAGTTCTTGAGAATTTGTTATTTTCTAGTTTGTGTGGAGTGTCTTCTATGTCAAACAGAAGCCAGAATTGAACATAGCGAGTAGGTCAGCACCTCGTCCTGTGGAAAGTTTTATAAGCCACTCGACCTCAACACTAATTGGTTCCAGATTGCCCTAAATATGATAGAGACTGTGTGAACACGCAAATCAAGTGGATGGGGATTATAGGTCGAGAGTGTGGGTGTTCCATTTCAGAAAGGTCTGCTGTTTTACCATTTTGGCATTACTTTTCACCCTGGTATGACCTGTGACCCAGTGAGCATGGATAAATCAACAATCCCTTCTTGATTTCAGTGACGGAGGTCATGCCGTTATTTCAATGAAACCAGATTTTTGACTTAAAAAAGAATTTCACATAGCAAATTGTGAGGTACAATTGTCTTGTTAAAGTACAGGGTATGCCATTTTAGGATAGAGAACCTAAATGAATATTGTAGCAGATTTTGATTAGTTTCCATCGCCATGAATAAAAGAACTTTCCCCTCAGGTGAGCCACTGAGCATGAGCAACCATTTTCGGTTATAGTTCTATCATTTTATATTCAGTTATGTTTTTATGCATGTCTAAAATGAGCTTATGCCTTTTGTCCTTAACTATGTGCTTTAGTGCTTTGTAAGAGTTTATTTCCATCTATACACAAAGTGGTTGTAAAATCCTAATGTCTTTTTTGTATGCAGCAGACCTTTGCTAATGCGGCCGCTGGAAAAGCTTTGGGAAAAGATGGATAATGAGGAAAATAATCCGGTTAACTTTTCATGTGTTCGCTGGCAAATAGTTTCCTTTAATGTCTTTATGGTGACTTATGAGCTTCTCTATAGCAGCTATTAACATATGATTATCATCACAGGGCTAATGGCATCTGTTGTTCCCCTCCTGGTCCTGTTTGTCATCCCCCTTTTTCTCAATGTTTTTGTATCTTTTAACTTCCTGCCCTCAACACAGCCATTTGTTTTTATAGGTCTTCTTTAGTAATTCCCTCTGTCTCACTTTTTCTTTTGCCTTCTTCTTCTGCTTGTGTCATCACTTCAGGCCCACACAGTCCCTCATTTCCTAAACCAACCTCACTCCCACATTGCTCTCTCCATTATTGTTTAATTATCTGTGGCCTGTCATCTGGATAATGCACCTTCACTGACTAACTTTCAATCTCACATTTTCATTTCATCCTCCATGCACTTTTTAAACCTATTTGTCTTCAGAGGTTATTTTCACACCTGATGTTTAGCTTTCTGCCCATATGCAAATGTAATTTAGGTCATGAAAATTTTAAAGTAGTCAGATACAACAGAACTTTTTATTCATGCTGTGGTATCTCTTTGTTTGTGTATCATCTATGATATGGCAAATGACCAGAACAATAAAAGTGACCACAGATACAGACTTTAGAACAAATCACAAATTCCTGTGAGGTTGCTGCTTTACAGTGCTGCTTTATTACTGATGAGACACAAAAGAAGGAGAATAAGAAGAATTTGTGAAACAGGCTTTATAATGTCATGTACAATTTCTTGAGGGATTTTAATAATGACAGACTGTACTGTACTGTAGGAACAGAAAAACCTTGGTCATTTACATGTTTGCAAAACCACATGCTAAAAAAGGAGCACTCCTATTGGCTGTCATATAATGTTCCAGGAAGTTTAATAGCAGCACTAAATAGGTCTTTTAACACAGCCAAACAACTCAAAAAAAGAAAAATGTCAACAGGGAAAAGGGAAGCAACATAAATACTGTTAATTCAATCTTGTAATGTTCAATCATGTAATGTTTAACAAAGCGGAGATAATTGCTGTTCTGACGCTGAATCTGCAGCTAAGCTAATGCTAAGCTCTAAACTTCAGTTTGATGTAATGTATTTGTATTTTGTGCTGGAAAAATTGGTCTGTTTTTTTGATTAAAGAAAAGCATGAGAGGTCAATAGGTTGCTTTGGGGAAGAGTGGAGTCTGAAACGAAACAGCAAAAAAAATGAAATTTTGTACCGCACCCGGCATTTCCTGCGTCACTCGATACCACTTTCCTATTTTGAGGCCCCGCCATGCCTGAATAAAAAACTGGATCCTCGTTTCTGCTGTAATTAAGGAACTATTTTTTGCCTTGAACAATAGATAATCACATATAAAGAAAGAGTGGTGAAACATGCGCCACACCAGGAACCATAGAGGGAGCGTAAAACTCTGTATGTTGCTAATACTGCTCTGGGGCTAATTCTAAGTCAGATTATTTACTGACACTAACTCATCTCTTGCTGTGAACACATTTTCCTATTTGCAATTGTAGCTATACTCCACTCATTAGTTTCAAATCTTCATTAATTTTTGACTGTTATGGAACCTGTTATTGACAATCGTCATCAAGTTTATTGTTTGTTCTGCTTTACATTCTCTTCTCAATTGAACCACACCGTACTTCACATAGTAGTGGACCAGGTTTCCCAAATTGGGTTGGTCCACATTCAGGTTAATTTGGTTGGCACTGCCCCCTGGAAATCCTGCTTGAATCTACAAAGACCAGACTAAGCCTTTGTTATAGAGTAGAAAGAGTTGGGTGCATTTTGCCTGGCCTTAGCCATCCTAAGGTTTCAAAACACAAAAGCCTGGATTGTGAATTATAAACCCATGCACATTTTATTTTGCCAGTTTGCTATGGGACATTCACAAAAGGCGTTTTAGTGACAAACTTAGTTCCACAATCTTCCTCTCTGCCGAAATCATCATGCTTCAAATTCAAAGCATGCGACCATATCCTTATTACTTTGAGAGTGCCGGTTTTACATTTCACTTGGCATTACACCGTTGAAAATGTTCTAGTTGATAAAATGGGAAATCATCTCATCTACTCCACCGTGAAGCCTTTTGGGAAATCTCGCTGTATGTTTAGTGCATTTGCTTCACTTTGTCTGATGTGAACTTGTTTGGAACACGAGTGCAACTTTATGGGACTCTTAAAAAATGGATTGTTCTTGTTTTTGTGACTCTTGGCATTATTTTCCGCCACTTTTGTCTTCTATTTGTGGCTTGGCTGTGTAGCAAATCGTGTTATTTCTAATATGGGAGTTATGATCTGAACGCTATTGCCAATGAGGAGCACAAGATTTGAGTTTGTGTGCAGAATATAACACCTACGTATGCCTCCAAGTCTGAAAAGCATAATAGTTTATTCATATCCAAGCTCCACCATTAGTAAAACCGACCTTTTTCTTTGCACCGTCTCCTATATTCCTCCACTGCTACTGCTTTTATTGTCCGGTTTAGCTAACTCAACATAACTGCATTACAGCAGTTTAGTCCATTATGGCAATCAATAACACGAGTGCTCCACTTACTTACTGCTTTTATGACTCAAATAAACCCCAGAGGGCACTTTACTTAAGGAACTGGCCACACTAAGTCGTTAGAAGCGTTGTGTACATAGGGTCACACTATTTTACATGGTGTGGTCAATGCACATTAGCACATTGTGAGACCCTTTGTTCTCTGCACTTTAATTTAATGAACACTATCAGAGTAAAATTCTCCTTATATCCGTTATATCCGCCATGCCAGCCAACTGTAACACAACGCTTCACAGTGCCACTATATACATACTGTTGTCTTCTTTGGTGACCTGTTTGGATCAGCAATGAACTTGTTTTGGTAAAGTCACTCCATGCAATCTTTGTTTTGCAGCTAATGACGGTATGAATAGAATAATGGCAATCGATGTAACAAAAATAATAATGTTTGTGTTTTTGTTTTTGCAGGATTGGTCAAACTTGGAGTCCACTGTGTAACATGCCAGAAAGTCGCCATAAAGATTGTCAACCGTGAGAAACTCAGCGAGTCAGTACTAATGAAGGTAAGTTCAATTTGACTTTGTCTCACATTAGAACCAGAACATCTTTTTTTGTACAGGTAGCGGAAAGATTGGCCAAAATGGATCAACCTTAAAAGATTGTATGATAAATTGCATTTTCAACTGAGATTTCAAAGTAAAAAAATTAAATAAAAAGTGAATGGGGTGCTTCAAATTGAATATTTTTCTGAATATATTGCCATTTCTTGTTTTTAACACTTAATACCAAAAATGCCTTTGTTTTCAAAAGGACAATAGCTTCAAAAAGAAGATTGATTTTGTGTAGTGTGTTATGTGAACTGCAATTGAATGTTACAGTTGTACAAAGTTTATTGGTTTGGTACGTTATTGGTTTGGTACGTTATAATTACTTCTTGATTAGTGTAATTGTATTAACCCCAGATGTTGTAAATGTGTAAAGATTTGATGCCATTACAAATGCAAAGGCAGTGGCTCAGTGGTAGAGCGGTCGTCCTTCAACCGGAAGGTAGGCAGTTCGATTCCCACTCTCCCCACAGTTCATACTGTCGTTGTGTCCTTGGGCAAGACACTTAACCCCCCTTGCTTCCAGTGGTGTTCCTGCTGTAACTGGTGAATGGAACCTTAATGTAAGTCGCTTTGAACGAAAGCGACAACTGTAAATTAAACACTGTTGATTGGAAGCTTCATGTAAGTCGCTTTGGATAAAAGTGTCTGCTTAATGTAAATGTTAAAATGATCAAACAAATATGAAAACAACAACAGCACACAAGGATTAAAACTAGTACTTTGCTCCCTATGGAGCAATATTTGACCTGTTTTTTACTTTTTCAGCAAATGAGGTCAGGAACTGTTCCCATTAAACTTTACTGAGCTCAATAAGTCCTGAATAATCATAACCATTAATATACAATGGGGCAGACTTTATGCAATGCTATGTTTTGCTGATTGGTTGTTTGTTTCTCAAATTGCATCTGGTCAGAGGCCAGGTTTTCTCTGTGTATGTTTGGCACTGTCTCCTAATTCTGGTTGTATGTCTATCCAATTGCATTGATATGTCATTAGATCTGCTTCCATTTGTTCTGCTCCCTGGAAATCTAGATGTGGATGGCTTTGCGCCCTTTTAATAAGTTTGCAAACCAACCAACCTTTTCCCTTGCATCAGCTCTGTTGCAGCATCATTAGCCTGTAGATAAAAAGCACTTTTGCACAAGTGTGTGATCAACTGTGTGGTATTAATCAGCTGTGATGGTGTCTCCCCAATATTTTCTCTATGCTCACTGATAGCCTGCTTTGGGAGGTGCTCTATTTCTTTGCGGAGCCCATCTTGCAGTCCATCATTTGCACAGGGAAAGTACGGGATCATTTGTGACGGCTCAGCGCTGACAAAACTATGATGTGTTATAGCCGACGTAGTGGCTAGAATCATTGTAACGTGTCACAGAAAAGAGAAGCGATAGTGGGATAATGTCCTAGCCCAGGTGTTTCGAACCGTTCTGTCCTGCACCAGAAAATGAACAGATGTCAAACGCTGACACCCTTCAGATAGGACCAAGAATTTTGCTGACACTGCACTTCAGAACCAATTACTGGATTCAGCCGCCGTCACTCTCCACTCTTGTCGAGCTTTGCAGAGCTCGCAGAAGCAGTGGAGTTACTCGAAGGAAGCACAGTTAAATTTAGGATCTTGTGTGTGCTAAAACAATATTTTTATTAAAATTAAACTTCCTATTGATCAGAGGATTGACTTGAGACACTTTTTATTGTAGTATATTCCTGTCTTTCTTGCGTCTCACCTCATTTTTAAAGTTGTTGGGAGAAACCAGACACTGGCTCATCTTTTTTTGCTGTGGCGCATAAAGTGGCACAAAACTTACAGTGAATACTGGTGTGAGAAAATGTAACTGGTGTACTTATAAGAAAAAAAAGCCTGATGTCACAAAGAATAAGTATAACTCTAGCAATAATGTGTACTTTTGCAGCAGGCTGTAAAACATGTTAATTTGACTCTATTTAGTTTCACAGGATTTCTGGAGATATAACAGGGTATAGGATTTAGAAGTAGTAAGTTGTAAGCACATGTTAAAAGCCCACATCATTAAAGAATAGATTGACTGTTGGAGAGCTGTAAAGAATTTGTGAAAGCCCAAGTTAAGGTAATCATAGTTTCCAGGATTTTTGCATTCTGCTTTAGAGGCAGACCAAAAATAACTGTCAACTGTCAACACAATGGGATTAGGCCTCCAACATTGAAGCTCGTTTCTTGGTTGGACAGGTGTTTTCTCATTCAATCTCGGCAGCCTCAAATAGTCCCATTATGTCACATTGGCCATCCATGCGTCTATTTGTGGCCTTCTTGTGTGGTTGTCACACTGTCAGAATGATCAGCCTGCACTTGCATTGCTCAGACTGTGAAATGTCACCTTTTAATATGCTAATGTCCTGGTCCCTGCATTGCCATTAGGGGACAGTCTGATTCACTGGGACAGGTCTGTGTGTACGGCCCCATACACACAGCTTATGTGCATAAACATATCCTCTATGACACATGTCATCCTTCTACGTCTGTCCTTTCCCACAATGGCCTTGAGAGTCAGGGGGCTGCAGAGCCGAAGAGACGCCTTGAATTAATAGTCTCTAAATATCTGCCAGATAAGTCTGCTCTCCACTCTGTGTTTGTCAAACTTTGTATAACTAGGGCCCAGCTCTTTAGTCCTTGTCCTCACAGGCTACGACACTATTGACTTTGATGATGAATTTTTCTGTGAACTTTTTTATAACAATTTATAACAGGGGAATAAACTTTGACTACTTCAAATATCGGCCCAAGTTTTTTTTTTTGTTTTTTACAACTTGTGAGCTTAAAATCTAACAATGGAAGTATATAAATAGTAATAAGAGCCTCTGTATGTAGGAAGTGTCACGATTCAGATGATATGAAGGCAGTAGGAGTGGACACAGAGCGTGGACATGTGACAGTATGACAGCATACTCTCACACACGAGCGATGGGACCTGGTGGTCTGAACCTACACTTCACTTGTGAGTATGTATTTCCAGGGAGTAGTTAATGTCTCTGAGACTGGGTCGGCCCTGGTGCTGTGTCTCTGCCTGCATCATGGAGTAGTAGAAAGATAGAGGGTCATTGAGAGCTGTACCAGAACAAAGACCCAGCTGCCAAATTTAAATACAGTGGGCTTAGTAGCAGGCACTATAATGTTGTGGTGGGCATGTTAAAGAAAAACACTTGAGGCTTCAACTCTTATGTTATTATAAATCTTATTAAAGTATGAGATTGGGTGTGCATCTCACAAATAAAGCAAATTTTAACCAATGAATGTCTTTATTGTCATAAATTTGATCATACTTTTTTCAAACTTTTTTATTTAAGCAGCAGCAGTGTAGTAGCAAAATTCTTTAAAGAACTGTAGATCTGTTTTGTGCAACTAACTACTTGGCGCTGACTTTGGGAAAATACATAAGATTTAGCTGTGAGGCACTAGGAACCTCTTCCGTATTTAATAATCAATGTAGTTTTTCATTAGGTAATTTGTATATTAGACATAAATCCACTACCTTTCATCTCTCTAACAGTCTCCTGATATGAGTTACATCTCCTTTCCCTTCTTCTTCAAACCCCTTTGGAATAAATCAGGACAGACCCAATGTGTCACAGACCGAACCAGGGAGGTTAAGGCTTAATATTTGACCTACACAAGCATGGGGGCAGGTAATTGCCCATTGTAGTCAAGTCAAGCCACACCCTTGCAACTAGTAGAAGGGGAGAATCATGCTCAAATTAAACCAATTATACTGTAATTGTAAAAGTTGCATTTCTAAAAATGAATCTGTTATTCCACTGGATCCAAGCTCCACCTTTTGACATTATTAATATATTACATTTATATTTGTCATAGATTTTCCAAACTGTATTATGTCGAATATTTTAAATCTTTGGGCAAGTCTAGTCTAGTTCTTACTATTCCATTGTGTCGGGGGATCACAAATGAGGGGCAAGTAAAACAACTCTGCAGGCTCAAATGCTGTAGTGTGCATGCTTTATGGGTGTAGTTAGAACATGGGGGGAGTATTCCAGTAAGCAACTTCCTTTTAAAAATGGTTACCTTGAGAGTATCTTCAGCATGCAATAGTTTGCTAGGGTCCATCAGAGCGAGCGAGCTGCTCATATTGCAGCCTCTTCTGTTGGGATAAGGATAACTAATTAACCAGAGTGACTCCCTCTCCTCCTGAAACAGCAAAACTTCAAAGTGACTCCACTGTCCCCAAGCTGAAAGAAAGAAAGGAAGAGAGAAGCGAGAGATTTTGAAAGAGCGTTGTAGGATGTAGGCAGATGGAGAGTGTTAGAAGTTGAAATAGATTGTTTTTCTTGAAGCTCTGTTTTTTCTAATTTTAGTTTTCTTTTTTGCACAGTTCCGTTCTTGGTTTGCTGACTCCGTCCTTGATGCCCGTCCTAGCAGTTCAAATGTGTGTGGGAGACAGAAAGGGAGTTGGGAGATGGAGAAGTCGGCAGTGTAATTGCCCCCTGAAGCTAATAATTGAAGCGGTACAGTGTAAGACGTATAAGGACACTGTGAAGAAAAAGATAGAAGATAAGACAATGTCACAGTGTGGGTCCTCTTTTAGACAAGATAGCTTTTGATAAAAGAAAATCAATATTATATTTTTTATCAGTAGTAATTAAGAACCTCACATTTCTGTTTACAGCAAAATATTTAATGCAACAATTCTTTATTATTATGTTCTACATATTGGCCGGTTCTATTGAATAGCAAACAGAATTGTAATTGTATTTAAATATCCGGTTTTGAAGAACATAAACAAAGACGTAAAAGCCAAGGTTACAGGAACAGAGATTGTGGTGGGCGGCTGAGGTGCAGAGTGCCATGGCGACAGATGAATCACACAAAGTCTAATCTTGTTATCCCGACACCTCTGTGACAGCGTTAGAGCTTTCTTCCTCTGCCATCCCTGCTCTTCCCTCGTAATGATTATAGATTGGTCATTCTCTCCCATCTCACTTGTGCCGCCGGTGCTTTGATTTAGAAATGCCTCCAACATTTTAACTTTGTATTGTGTGTAAATGTGTAGTGTGTGTGTGTGTGTGTGTTTGGGATTGTCTGGGAAAGCCAAAGTCGACAAGCATCTAAAATAAATGGCTTTCATATGTTGGGCTCCTGCGCCTTGATCCATCAGCTTTGTCTGGTGCTGAGCCAGAAGCTGGGGTTTAGTGCAGTTTGATCTGAACAGGCTCACTGCACAAGGAGGACAGTGGGAAAACCAAAAGTGTTTCCCTGCTCTAAATCTGCCACTTCTGTTATCTGTTACTGTAAATCCCAAACGCCAAAATCCTTCCCAAGATCAATTAAGGAACTTGAAGAATCCCTTTTCTTGCGCAGTATCTTCCAAACTGTGTACTTCGTCAAGTAGCTGTGGTTTTTGTAAGCTAAGACTGACTACTTTTGCGACTGATGTTATGGTTGGTAACATCAAGAAAAGCACAGATCCATTACGGCACTTTTAATGTGAAGAGTTAGCACAGGGTTGAAATCATTAATGTGCACAGAGACAAAAAAATAAGTTTTAAAGGGCAAACACCCAATTTGTGGAATTTGTTAATTTTGCCTACTTTATACTGGTCTCTTTGCTCAACATAAACTCTTCTTTAATTGCTACAAATGGTTTAGAATGTTCCTCTATCTCTAACACAGCATTACTTCATGAAGTTTATTTTTGTAAAGGCAGCTTTGTAAAAAAGTTTGTGTTGGAATTATGAAATATTGACCTCAGATCAGTAAGATTCATGTTTTGTTGTGTCTAAAAACTCACTTTTTTGTCTTTGAGACACCAAAAAGAAAAACTCTGGTGCAGTAGGAGATTCAATGCAGTTAAGAGTCTTTTAAATGGCCAAAAGAACCTGAGTACAGCTTACGATCTTCCCCAAGCTTGTACTGAGGTCCGTACTGCTGAATCCCATATAATCTATAATAATAATATAATCTATAATCTCTTATATAGTCTTGTACATGACATTTTGGTAAATTTATATTAAAAGATACACAGTGGAGACTAGCTAGGTGCACTTTGTCTTTAAAGGTGCGGTTAGCCTTCTTCTTTTATGTCAATAAATAATCTTAAACATTATTTTAATGACTTGCGGGCATTTTATTTTAGGTAAAAAACTGTGTTGGTTTGTCCAAGTAATGTTGCCTTGCTTAAAATGGCAGACTGTTGATGTGGTCAAAGTTAGTTTAAAATTACATATATTTATGAATGGCTTATAGTTACTACCAAACCTATACTTCACAATAACAACCTAACAGCTTTTTATTCTTTTTGAAAAACACAATCAGAACTGATGCTCTAAAACCTCTGGTGTCTTACAAAGCCCTTTGTCTGTAATTAGTCAATACAGAGGTCCCTCACAGTCCCACATTCTAATTTAGCTTCCAATCACAACTCCTCAATCAATGCATCCACACTCTTTTTATTTTTTTTGCTAGCGTTTATTGAGTGTCCATGAGACTCTTGTGCAGAGGAAATGGAAAATAGATTTTACCTACAGGGTACAAGCTGTTTGAGGGATTGTTCCGAGATGTCAGCTCCAGCTTTACCTGCGTGACATTATGTTTCGTACTAAATGCCATCGACTGGAGACGGAGATGTTTTCCACCGCTCTTGCCAATATTTGGGGAGCTAAAACTGTTAGCACTGCTCACTGCGGAGACAACGCTCATCAAACACATGCCACGCTGTTTGACTGGTTTTACCTCTATCTTATCAACTTGAGATGAAGATGGAGATCAGACAAAATCACGGAACGGAGAGTAAAACAACACACAAAGTAACTCAAAGTAACAGGAACCCCCAGTGCGCGGGAAAACAGAAAGACAGACATTGAAGCAGCAACTGAAGTTTTGTTGTCACATAGATAACAATTTCTTTGCTATATGTCGTCGCTTTCAATTTTGTGTCTTCTCTGTTTAAGTGAAGGGTACATTTTATCTAATTCTTGACGTAAAGCAAAGAAAGCAGCAGAGTTCCCCTTCAAAGTTTCCTTTATATCCCTGTTGTTTATTTCTTTGTTTTGCTGTGGGAATTCTTCCCCCTTGATATTACCTTTAGAGCCACTAAAGTATATTTTACACAAGCCAACAGAGCATCTTTTATCTGCGTTGTTTAGGTAGAAAGCTACATTACTTTTCCTCAATGCTCAATGCTTCCAGTCTTTGTTGTCAAGTCTATGCATCTTTTAGCCACAAAACTGCTTGTTAGTTTGCCTTTTGTATCGACCTATGTCAGATTTAAGCTGCTTTGGAGAGTTGCTTTGAAGCAGGGATTTGAAAAATTTAAGAAGAAAAGAAGAGTAAAGGAGAATAAACATGCTGGGCTTTTAATACCTAAGCCAACAAATATGTCAGTTTTCTTGACAGTAACTTCTTTATTGCTGGTGAAGCTTAAATGGGGCACAAGGCTGACTGAGATAAGATACTGAAAGGAGCATACAGTACCGTGGGCTAGTGTTACGTCAGAGAGACAAAGCTGTGGATCATAGCTTAGGACTATAACTAGCAACTGCTGCTTTCATGTCCACAGACACACAAGTCACACTTGAAACCAGATGTGTAAGCATTTCATAATGCATCCTGTTGCACATTGTTTAACAGAGCTTTGCATGTCATAAATGGGTACTTATGAAAACCCGAAATTACAATACCTCTCATAACCTTAACAAAACTCTTATATTGAACTGTAATTTTTGGTTACTATACAAAATACACCCAACTGTAAGCACACAATGACTTCCTGCACAAACACACAAAATAAATGTTTTTCTTCTCTATATTCACGCGACCATATGTGCACATATGGCTAGTTGCATGTGTATATGTTTGCACATATGGCAAAGAAGTATGACAGATTTATTTACAAGTACACAACTTAATTAAACATCTCAGACTCTCTGATTTACAAAGTTTGGGGTTTTTTGGGCCATTTTTTAGAGAATATGAATAAGACAAACACTTTTCTTTCACTCATAGTTAGTGGTTGGGAAGCCATTTATTGTCAAACAATTGTTTTTTCTTTTTTCATAATGACAACAGAAACTAACCAAATGAACCTGATAAAAAGTTTACATACCCTGGTGATTTTGGCCTAATAACATGCACAAGTGACACAAACAGGTTTGAATGGCTACTAAAGGTAACCATCCTCACCTGTGATCTGTTTGCTTGTAATCTGTGTGTGTGTGTAAAAGGTCAGTGAGTTTCCGGGCTCCTGACAGACCCTTGCATCGTTCAGCCAGTGCTGCACTGATGTTTCTGTATTCTGAGTCAAGGGAAAAGCAAAATAATTGTCAAAGGGCCTGTGGAAAAAGTTTAAGAGGAATTGAGAATGCCAATCAGCAGTGTTCAAAATGAGGGATTCTGTTAAAAAAAACAAATTACGGTCAGGTAGACCAACAAAACTTTCAGCCACAAATGCCAGGATAATTGTTTGGGATGCATACAAAACCCCACAAATGACTTCAGCTGAAATACAGGACTCTCTCAAAAAAAGTTTGTGTGGCTGTTTCAAGATGCACAATAAGGTGGCACTTGGGCTGCATGGTCTAGTTGCCAGAAAAAAGACATTACTACAGAAATGCCACACAGCATATGCCAAACAGCACAGAGACAAGCCATTTGGAGTGATAAGATCAAAATGTAACTTTTTGGCCACAATCATAAACTTTATATTTGGAGAGGAGTTACATCATTGATCAGGATAATTTGGGTAGTTTTTATTGTCATTATGAATTAAACAGAGTAAACACAATTGTTTGACAATAAATGTCTTCATCCAACCACTAACCACTGAATAAAAAATCATTCATCTTCTTTAAAAAATGGCCAAAAACAGTGTAGATCACATATGTTTTTAGGATATACTGGTTAATTTTCCACATGTTGCCACAATCCAAGGTCACCTTTTATTTCTGTTTCTGTGAAGCATCCCTCACTTGGGAACTGACTGACAGAAGTGACAAAAAGGCAACCTCACAACTTAGATGGTCCTTGATGTGATCCACTGTAATGTTATTTGTAGATAAAATGACTCATCATAAACGACTGAGCCACAAACATATACTCACCTCCCCCTTTATCCTATAGAAGGCTTATGCTTACAACATTTGACCTTATGTTGTGGGGTAGACCGTCCGTTTCACTTTATCACAGCCAAGGTTACCCAGGGATGTGTCTGTTAGTGCAGAATGATGTGACCTGCCATTTCTCTATGTAGCAGCCTGATGGATGTCTCAGCTATTGAAACACACACTGCAGACATCATTAGAGTGGAAACATGGAGGTAAGACAAAACAAACGTGGAATCAGCCAAATTGTCAGAATTGGCATGGGAAGGACAGGGGTAATGTGCAAGCTTTGAAAGGCATGGAGATAGATAAAGGATAAGGACTACCAGGCTAGAAGAGACTATGTCCACATCGATTTACATGTCTCTGGCATTGATCATACTCCCCTGTGTAGGGAATTTACCTCCTCTCCACTAAGGATGACTGATACAGTGATTATCAGAAACACCCGCTGTGCTGTCGTGTGATCGTTTGTCTGTTTGTGTGTATCCCCCTGAAACACAAAAGCAACGAGTTTACTTTTTAGGTTAGATGGCTTTGACTGAAAGTAAATCATGTGAAAATCATTTTTATTTTCTATTTTGTGTTGCTCTCAGCGGGACCAAGAAAGCAGTCAGAGATAAAACTCCAAGCTAACATGCACACTCCTGCACCAAATGTGGTTAAATCTCTCGCCTCCAGCCTGTTTGTCAATTCCTCAACCAATTTTGGATAAGCAGATTTTCCAGTGTTATTGTCATCTGAAGATAGTGGCCCCTGTGCACCACGTAAAGGCACAAACTCTATTATAAAAGGCACACATGGGCACACAACATGTAAACACTGCAAAGAGACATGGCTTTGAAATGTTTTTTTTTAGCCCTATTGTCTAGTTCCACATTTACACCGGTTGCAGCATAATACACAAAGTCACTATTATGGCCCTGCCGCAATTGTAAATTAGTGCCCTCTGTGTAATGACATAGTTGGTTGCAACAAAGAGCAACAGGTGACAATGAAAAACCGCATTTCTGCAAAACCAGGGTCAGGTTTGCTCTTTTGTTTGGGCTTGTCCTCTAATAGATCTGCTCTTGTGCTGTGTTTCTCCTTTTTAATAACAATGGTCTCCTGTACACTTATGCCCTTCCCTGCACTTTCATCAAATGGTACTTTCAGAAAGACCTCAGGCCATATTACAAGTATTTTGACAGGGCAACATGCCGAAATATCTTTTTAGTTTAGGCTCAACAGAGACAATAGCTTTGTTTTGATAGAAACTGTTGAGCAAATAAGTGTTAGACATGTTCTTTTCTGTCTGGAACATTTTAGTAATGCTGAGAAATTGCAAATCCATTCTGAAATATTATTACAAATCAGGCTCTTTGAGATGGACAGAAAATTATTTTTTACATTTGGTTGACAGAACTACTTTATATGTCCACACCATCTTGAACACCCCATGATGTTGGCCCTAAACCCTCATTGTGCCCCGCGGCTTCACATATGTACCACAACAGTGCATACGTTGTGTACAATGTTTTTCTTTTGTATTAAGGCTGATGAGCTGACTAGTATATGTGTCTCCAAGCCAACACCCATGCTGTGATGTCTCCGCCCCTTCTGGTGGGACAGTTTAGTGGGACTTCATTATATTGTTTTCATACCTTACATCTGCTCAAGTCATATTGTTTAATCTTATTTGCCTCTAATAATCTTTACACACTTTGTTTATATGTAATTGAGAATATACTGTATTTGCATAAGTAAACAAAGAGAAAATTAGATTGTCATGACCTGCAACAGAATCAACAGACTCGTATTTATTATGTAAATATTAGTTTGTATGAGTGTGAATTATAGTATTATGGCCTTTGTAGAAGATGTTTACTCCACTGTCTAAACTATTACAAAATGGTTTAGTAAAATACAATATTTATACAAGTGGTTTGAAGTGTCCTGTTCTTCGCCTGTGTTATTTTTTGTGCAACGTTAAGTGCTGCTGTAAGTCCCATGTGTCACTCAATTTGAGTAGTGAGTTTCTTTAAGATTGATTCAAAGTTTCTTGTATTTTTAGGATTTTCCTTTCTCCTTTGCAGAGAGTTACATGGCTTACGCTTCATCCCTCCTGCGCCCCTCGAATCTCTTTTGTTTTTTCCGATCCATCCAGCGATTCTTGCATGCGTTGTAGCTCCAATCTACCCCTGCACACATGGCTGCCCTGTTGACTTTGATCCTCAGATCTCAATATCAAGGGAGCGTTTGCCAAGGGGAGGTGAAAAAAATGTCTGTGTTTTCCTTCTGTGTGTCTGGAAGAGACAGGCAGAGAGGGCGCGAGATACAATAAGTGGAGAGTGAGAGATGACAGAGCCTGTGATCCCAAATTTTTCCCTGGTGAGATTTTGGGCCTATATGCCATCGCTTGTGTGATGGGTGACATGTGTGACAAGAATCCAATCTCTTTACATCTTTGTTGTTCCATGGCCATCTCCCATCCGCTACGCCTCCATCATCGGACTGTTAGCCACACTGATGAAACTATCAATGCTGCCACTCATTTGTTTGCTCATCCATCCGGCCATTCAAATCCACGCTGTAATTTAAAAAATCAATAGCGACGTGATGGAACTTTGGTATACCCACTTATATTCTGTAAATTCTGAGTGACACATATGAGCGCCAGCAAAAACTTTGGGTTATTTGTGGTCTTTAATGCTTCACTGCACACTGAGGCTTGTTCAATTTCACCATTATTACATACCATCTGCACCTGCTAATTCCAAAATAATTGCAACTAATAAATCACATTAGACGACATACTTTCAAACACAACAACACCAGAATTCAATTTCAGCGTAAAAAACATGCTGGCCTGTCCGATGTGGCGCCTTACTTATGGGAGTCATTACCTATAGCAACTGTTTCTCGATTTTCTTTTGCAGCCCCCTGACCATTGCACCAGTGTTCCACAATATTGATTTGTTTGTGTGACAGGAAATCCTATGGGTTGTGGTGAAACCGCTTGTCTTGTTCTGAGAAGTTTTCTTGCTAATAATGATGTGCAATACTTTGAATTGACCGGACACTGTGGGTGATCATGTTTTTGATTTGTAAAAATTGTGACAGCATTATAGGCTTTACGTAAGCAATTGGCTGTCCGCCTTCTGCTAAATGACTAAAAATGTAAATGTAAAGTAACCCTCTAAGTAACTAATTAGAGCAAACAAAAGGCACCAGGTAAAGAATGTTGTTGTCAAAAAAATCTCAGGATTCATTTATAGATTATTTTTTTTTTACATTACACATTCTTTTCCTTGGTGTGGGACTGAAAACTCATACAGATTAAAACTGTGCCATATCATATTGCCTACAATAATACCAATATTAAGATAAAAATCCTCACACAATAGCAAGAATATAGAAGAGTCACAAAACAGTCATAAATGAGAACTGTTCTTCATAGAATTTTCTCTAATTGTGCACACAGACAGGAACAGGATTAAAAAAGTAACATTCAAACCTTATGCAGCGGAGACAAAGTCAGTAGCAGGTTCTGTTGGCAGCAGCTAAACTTTGAGACTGTGCTAATTCACAAACAAGTCTATGCTAAATGTTTCATCTTCTGATTCAAAGAAATCCTGGTGTATGAGAGATGACGTAAACAAATAAATGTAAACTAAAGTGTCTACATTGAATTAATGGGACGATATAATGCTGTTTGTGCTGGCAATACGGCATTAATTGTGCACTTTGATGTAAATTGTCAATAGAGGTGAACAAGGAAATGGACTTAGGTTTGTTTGTAATAAAAAGTCATTACAGTGTTCAGTATTTTTAACATATCATATTATTTTCTTGTTGTACTAGCTATTATGTGGCTCTCTCACCTGCTCATAAATGAGCTGTTCCACTAAACTATAATTGAGAGACTTCCTGTTTCTGACCAGTGACCACATGTTGATCTGGTTGACATAGGCTACTGTATCTATGTGTGTGACTCATTGGTGAACTGCTTCCAAGTTGCTGCTAATAAAGAAATAATGAAAGTCTACACATTTACGGTTTCCACACTCACAGATATGAAATTTAATGAGAGCAAGTAGAGTCATAGGCAGGAGACAAGCCAAAAGGCACCAGGACCACCTGGCGTTTATGTTAGGTTATATGTGTCCACTTCAAGATGAATGCAGTGTATGTTAATGTTAAAAAGACAATATGGTATTTTGTAATTTGGGTTTGATTAGATATTAGCAAGTTAGTTGTTAGCACATTTATAAAGTGTAAAGATCTTTTTTACATTTGACTGTTTATTGAAAGTGTACTGTGGCTGAATGTGTTTAGGGCAGCACCACAGATTTACATTACTGTGTTAATCAACAGCTAATCTAGCAATAAGCAGACAGTTGTGCTCCTAAGTCTTTGCATTAAGCCTAATTTCTCGTATTTGATTTAACTAAAAGGATGTGCTTAGGGAAAGCTTAGTGAGACAGCTGCTGGCTTTGTTACATCTCGACAGCTCGGCCCTGGCTGAGTCTTTGGTAGCATTAGTCTCTCTGTGAGGGAGCCCTGCTGCCTGCATGCTAGCTAGCTGTAGCCACTGTGGGTCGAGTGTTAATAACACACCTTAGCCTCAGAGGTAAAGGTGGCATCATAGCACAGTGGGTAACGCTGCTGATAGCACTCATTAAACTATGGATTAGTAGTCATTAGCCTAGCTGTTGCTCCCACTGATACACCACACTTACATGCTAATTACAGATTCAGCTCATTAGCATTGTTAGCTGTGTTCAGGACTATGTTTGCTTTCTATTCCCATGCTTTCCTAGCTGTTTATCTGGTTATTAGACACATTTTCTCATTCTCTTACTCCTCAGTTTTGTTTTGTAATGTAAAAAAATCTTAATAAAAAAAAGTAAAATAAAAGTGAAATTAATGATTACAGAAAGAGACGACATAAGGTGTAGGTACAATATGTCTGTATAAAATAATCACCAAAAGTTTTTCAACCTGAGCTGACAAGGATTCGAAGGGGAGCAATTTTCAGCTTGAGAACAGAATAATTAGGAGGGAGTTCCAGATTTTACGCTTGGTCAAACAAAATGCATTCTGGGAATTAAACAAAAAAACATCAGGGCGGCATGTAACTCTGAGAGTGACAATACAAAGCCTGTCACAGCGAAGTGATGCAGCCAAACCGACTTTGATGAGATTGAGAAGAGGGGAAAGAGCTTTTGAACTCGTCTTCATCAGTCACTGGAAGAGAAGAGTAAGCAGACGAGTGCAAAGAGAGCTTGACAGCAGCACAGGAGGGGAACATTAAGACGCTTTCTGTCTTCTTTGCTGATTTACAGTCGCAACGGCACATGCTGACTCCCAACCTTTTTAGAGATGCTGACACAAATCCAAACAAATCTGTTCAATTTCTGTGATATTTGGTCTGAAACTGTAGGCAGCCTGTCTCTCGGAGGCCCAGTAAGCAAACACAGGACATATTGTAGACTGCTTGTTGTTAAGAAAGGTTAAAGGTACCACTATGATGTACCTGTGTGGACATTTTGACCCAGATTCTCTGGGTATATTAAACCCGAATGCTTAAATCTCATATTTCTGAATGGGACAGTGTTTTTTATTTCTTATCTTCGAGAGCTGATTTGTGTCATCCTCAAGCAAAGCACTGGATTATGAATTGTGATTGCAAAGTACTCAGCCAAGGACAGAACACAAGCTTTTGTAAGATAAGACAAACAGAAACCCATTTTATTTTATTTTTGATGAAACGAAACATATTTTCCACCTGACTTACTGGACTGTATCACAATCGCAGTGTGGTCAAAGCTTATCTCCTTCTGCAGTAGAAAGTGCCAGTCAGCTGCTTCTGTGGTAATTTTTTCCTCCCTCTCTCTGTGTTTAAATGGGACTTGTAAGGAATGTCACAGATTTTTATTGTGAATTTTACTGTATTATGCTAATAATATCTCTCTTGTCTCTTACAGGTGGAGCGGGAAATAGCGATTCTGAAGCTCATAGAACACCCGCACGTTTTAAAGCTACATGACGTCTATGAAAATAAAAAGTACTTGTAAGTATCACCGGTAAAATGTAATATGTGTCAGTGGTTATTTAATATTTTATGCAGACAGACACCTTACCCAAGACATGTGTTAATTGTCTTTTATATTGCACTGTTGCAATATAAAAGACAGATAATAATGGAGATTATGGAGAACCGACCAATCAGGGGAAGCACATTTTAAACACTAAAAGACTATCCATTCCAATGTAGTTTTTTGGTTCAAGGCCCACTGAGATGGGATAATGAGGAAAGAAATTCACACCAATATTAAGCAAAGGAACACTAAAAGGGTAGCCTTGCCAGCCGCAACTAACACTTTTCCTATTCTATACAAAGAAGTTAATCTGGTAACCTGTGAGCGGACACCACAGCAGTTTCGTCGTTTATATACTTTGCTGGTTATGCAGAAATTAACGGCCTCTCGGTAGCAGCGTCTGCCATGTTGAATGTTTTAAGCAAGCCGCGTGAGCCTTGTTACTTGTGTATCTTGTAGCCAGCAAACCACACCCTGCTGCAGACAAACTGCTTTTGATTGGTCCGTCTGTAAAATCGCAGAGGAAGGGATTTGCTGTGAGGATGGGATCCGACCGTCCTCCTTTTGAAAAAATGAAAACGGTCTGGTATGACAGGCTACTAAAAGTGGGCTTCTGAGTGATGCTTCCATCTAGTGAGGACACAGCTCACTAAGTAAACACAATTCCCCTCATTTTTAAAATACACATTGAGACTCACTGGAGTTTGTGTCAGTGCAGTTGCATAGTACTGTTTGTTATATAGTATATCATGCAAGACAAAAAAAATGGACGTAAATTACGCTTAATTCTTCATTTGCATTTGGTGTGAACGCACCTTTAGAGGAAATGCGTAGAGGACTGCTATTAACAAGATAAACTGAATGTAAAAACATGTTTAGGCAGGAGAAGAGACAAGCTTAGGAATAGCTGTATTTCTGTCCCAGTTCACACACATGGACATAAATCTAATATTGGACTTCAACAGTTTAAGTGACAGTCCCATCAGTCGTTTAAAGTATCCTTCTTGATTTACACATAGTTTGTCCACTAAATTCTATTAGATCTTGTTATAAGCCTTTGGTTGAAATAGGGTTGGACATGCGGCAGTGTACATGTCATCCTTTAAGACCAGAGAAATAGAAGCATATTCTGAATCACGGCATAATTGGATTATTAAAATCACATTTTGTGCTTGTTGCTTCATCACTTCTGACAGTTGGTCACTAGTGGCGTCACACATGATGGATGGCCTCGTACTTGCCTTCTGCTCCTTATATCCGTTATGGCATTTAGTCATCATTATCAGATTCTGACGCCCATAGCTCAAGTTAAAGACAGTAATTGGTAGAACTCAGCATAGAGCCATCTGCTTTTTTGTTCTTTAATCTGCAGCTGTCTGTAAAATGCAGGAGTCATGGTGCACAAATTAGTTATAAGTGGACATAACTAAATATTGTATTCAAGTTTTTTCTTAGATCTAATCAGAATATACTAGTTTTTAAAATATATATTTTCATACTTAAGTTTAATATAGCCTACTTTTTTTGAATTAGGAAATGGTGCAGTGTATTAAAGTTGCCAAAGCTTTACCCTGCACTTTTTGGAGTTGATGGATTGAGGTTTTCTCAGTTAACACATGCTCTGTGGCTCAAAGCAGTTTGCTACTTTATACTGTAATGAATAAAAATAAAAAAACACCATGTATACACATACACACAGCAGGTTGAGGAAGAGGAAAGTGAGTATTCCAGCAGCTGCCAGAGTTTCAATTTGTTCTAGTGAAGATGAAGGGAACCAGCGCAGGATATACGAGTGAGGCGGTCGAGTGCAGGGCCACACTAGCACTGGCATTGGGCCCAGTGACGCGCCCCGAAGCCTGGGTCAGCACAGATTCATCTCCTGCCTGTCTTCCGGAGCCCTGGAGCATGGCCGCACAGTCAACATGACAGACTGCCCCCCTGCACCGGACGTACTGCCACTGAGCAGAGGCCACCTGAAGAGGGACTTTAATACTGTGGTGGAAGGAAATATGTGTGTGTACAAAACAAAATGGCTGTAGTTTCAACTTTAGTGTACAGGTTCTCAACTTGTTTAAGAAAATGTTAAAGCAAAAGCATCTGGAATCAGTTTTCAAGAGGAAGACGTTTTGTCTTTAATTCCAAGAGACGTTATTAATTCTGAGATCAACTAATTAGAGAGCTGAGCTTATATAACGACTATGAAACCAGAACAGCCTGGTCCTATTAGGTTTAGTTTCAGGTCAAACCCTTCCCTCTAGAGATATAAGCTCAGCTCTCTTACCAGTTGATCTCAGAATTGATAAAGTCTCTTGGAATTAGAGACACCTTGAAAACTGAGTCCAAAAGCTTTTGCCTTAACCTTTTCTTCAAGATGATCTGGATGACTGAGAACCTTCACAGACATATAGGATGTTTAATAAAGTTAACCGACTCATGAATTTTGAATCAGCAATGGTCTCCTTTAATTCTGGGTATACACTCTTAAAAATAACAGTGCTGCTGTTACCTTTCACTTGACTTATCTTTAAAATGGCAACAGCAAACTGTGCGTCTCTCCCATAGGATGTGACTAAAAAACAATATTTTTCACATTGTATTTTAACCACACACTCTGCAAACCACTTTTAGGTACCAACCTTCCCAATGAGCTCATCGGCTTACATCTTTCCCTCAGATTCTTTTGCTTGATTAACATTGTTCTGAAAGAAAAGACGATTGCAACAGCTTAAAGTATCCCAAACTCCAAAATCCCCTCCGTTCTATTAAGAGGGGTAACACTTAATTTGACACTACACTTGATGCATTGTATCAAACTCCTTGTGTAACAAACTGTAATAACATGTAACTACTTAGTACATACATAATGGAATTATATGTACTTATTGTAGTTAGGGTTAAGGTATGTAATATGTAGTTACATGTTATTACAGTTTGTTACAAATAATGAGGAAGATACAATGTGTCAACTGTAGTGTAAAATCATCTACACAATCCTTTCGTAATTGAACATATTTTCGTCTCCAGGACATGGTTAATTAACACCAAATGAAATACTATCCAACTGCTTTCTTTCTGCTGTCTGTTCTTTTAATTATTCTAATTATTCATCTCTCTCTTAGATACCTTGTGCTAGAACACGTGTCCGGTGGAGAGCTCTTCGACTACTTGGTAAAGAAAGGCAGACTGACACCTAAAGAAGCCAGGAAATTCTTCAGACAGATCATGTCCGCGCTGGATTTTTGCCACAGTCATTCTATATGGTAAGCAGCTTGAAGGAAAAAACTAAATATAGTGTTTATTAATGCTAGAACATGCTTGTTAAAGTTAAATTTGGGATGTTGAGACTACATACAGCCCTTTCAGCTTTTGAAGCTATTGACCTCTTTTAGATCATTAGAGTTCATTTTTAGGATTTCAGATTTAATAGCATTTTGAAAATAAAATACATAAATGTAGTCAGAAAGTGTAGCAATGTCAATTTAGCTGTCACAGAACATTTAACAAATAATGAGTTTCTAAGAAGAATCTAAAATGATTCAAAGTTCCCCCTGAAATGAATCTACAATCTAAATTTCAATTAGTTTATTCATAGCTTTGGAGTGCTGTTTGATTTTCGAACCACTGATTTGATACAGAAATCGCACCAGTGAGAGAACTTAATGATACTTGGTATAAAGTGTGGAGTTTCTTTTCTTTCTTTAACTTCATTTATTAATAACTGGCAGCTAAAATTACATTTATTTGTACTTTATATCCAAGTTGCAGTCTGGATTCTATAGCTGTTCCGGGGAGCTATTTCAATGTACCATACACTGGTCTTGGACTTGACTCCGTCTCCATCTGATAAACTCTTGGTCTTGGACTTGACTCCGTCTCCATCTGACAAACTCTCGGTCTTGACTCTGACTTGATCCCCAATAGTTTGTTACAACTTGGTCTTGTGTATACACTGACCTTACTACCTGGGAATTACCTGGTGGTGTAGGGGACCATACATCTTGTTTTACCCAGGACTATTGCTTAGCGTCCCTTCTTCAGCTTTCACAGTTTTGGTCTGTCATCCGCCAAAAAGAAAGTCGTCATTTACTAACGAGCTTAAGGAACAATACAACTATTTGCATTTAAAGCACATTTTTGTTACATGTTACTCAATGCAATCAGTTAATTTAAATTCCATCTAAATTTCGGTATGGTAATAGACCGACAAGAAGAGATCCAACGCTAAAATCCTGTGACTAGAGCAAAGTCTAAAGTAAGACTAAATGAGCAGAGGCCAAACGTGCATCAATGAGGAGGTTAAATGCCTCTGTAGAGTTTTGTACAGGAACATGTTTTGATTTTTCTGGTAAAATCCAAAAGAAGTAGATCGAGTTAATCTTAATAATTCAGGAAAGGGTTGTCTTTAATGCATTATCAAGATAATATTTTCTTTTATTTGAAGTCTTGTTTTTTAAATGAGCCTCTGTGGTGACTAATTTGACTCATAACACTGATTTATTTTGGCTTTGGGGGTGATTCCACTGTTTACCAGCTCATAGACTGGAGGCGATCATATACTTCAGAAACCAAATACGTCAGCAGGGACTAATAAGAGCACTCACTTGTGTGCGTGACTGATTATTGTGTTTTGAGTCTGCGCATGTGCCGTATATTACCCTCAAGAGAGTGGAAGCCTTTAGTCAAATTTTTGTCATCATGTCCCTGCATAGCAGGGCGCATTGGTGATTGGATTTATCTTTTGAAAACTGAAAGAAGAGATAGGGCCACAGCTGCCTGTTACACTTGTATGTTATCAGTCAAAAGGAAAATATACCAGGACAGAGAGCAACCACCTGAATAATGGCTAAATAAGCAGTCGAGAAGGTGCTGTGTACAACAGATGATTAAATTGAACAGTATATAAAGGGAGGGCAAAGACGTAAAATGGTACATCAGGGAGAGATGATGTAAAAAAACAAAAATCTAATGAAAGAGAATGAAACACATGCTGCTTTATTACTATATTTTTCATCTGGTTAGACCCCAGACTCAAGGAACATGGAGTAGTATGAGCAAGTTCAGCAATAATAAGGAATCGCAAATCTTAAACAAAAACACAAAGCGGCAATGTTTTCTTAAATCCGGCTTGTCATATTTCAAGAAGTAACAATATATTGAAAAAAAAAAAAAAAAAAAACGTGTGTTCCCCATTTGTGACTGAAAACTGTTGCATTATCAGACTCAAAAAAGCAACCATCTGTTCAGATTGTTTAATACAAGTGGACCACATGAAAGAAAAAAAAAGAAAAAACAATACTCCTCCTCACTAAACATCACCTGAGTGGTGCTTTTTGACCCTAAATAAGCAGCTATGACAATATATATATAAAGCAGTTTGAGTAAGTAGAATGGTACTACAGTAAAATGTCTCTAACAGGTGGAAATTGGAGCATCTCTCTATCCAAATGTAGCGTTCACTTGTCTTCTACCGTTTGTTGCACCAGTATAGCCAATTGCTCCACTATAATGTATTCTATTTGTTGAATTGTAGTTTTGAAACTTTGCTTCAATACAATTAATATCTTATATAAAAACACAACTTGACCACATACACCACATATGAAGTCACTGTTTACATAACCAAGTCTATCTTTTTTGTTCATCGCAGTGGCAACACAGGATTTAGCTGTTCCAAACCACGTTGTACCAATCTGACCTGTAGCACTCAGTGGAAATGTGGCTTAATATCCTCTCTATAAATGAATGTAGTATTGAATAGCAATACTGGTTTCTCTCTCATTTTCATGTGGGGGAAGATAAAGCAAATGACAGGTGACAAGGGAGATGAGGCAAACACTGGAAACTGCGAGATAAAATCAGACCCAGGAAAGAGAGTTGTCAAAAAGGAAAATTCACGGTGAATGTCTATATTCTATCCTTTTCTCATATAGATCTTTTGTCAAACTGGATACTTTCCAATTTGCCTGGCTACTTTCTTTTTTTACTACAGTGTGGGATTCTGCAGAACCGTGACTCATAGTGTGGCTTATAGCTCATTGCTGCACTGTGATAGATTTTAATTTGTAATTCTAATTTAGTGTTCACTCTGGAAAGCTTGAAAAAACACACTTTCTAAAGTTTTGTTTTTGGCATCGACAAATTATAGACAAACTGGAAGTCATTTTAGTGCTTTATTGTATGTCATATTATAGCCTTCCTCAACTTCTTCATAACTCTCTCAAAACATTAAAGCATTTAGAAGTTGTTTTCCTTTCTCTGCACGCCCAACTCCAGTTAAAGAGTTTCCTGCTGATGATAAAGAGCAAATACCAAACACATGCTTTAATATCCCCTAGAAATTTCTCTTGCTGCTGGGCGCCGAATGCTGGGGAAATAGATTTGCATATTGCTGCAGAGGCAATTAAAAGAAACAAATTAAACTGATTCGTCACGCAACGCTTAGGTAAGAGTGGTAATGATGTGATTTGATCTACTTACTTTGTATTCTTGCACAGTATGTAACATAGAAGAGGCAATTACATTTTGGGCTGCGGTGATTTAATAATATATCCACTGAGGGAGCCGTTATGCACAAAAAGAACAACTTGGACACATTTTATTGATTATCTTACAATGAGATTCTTGACTTCATTTTAAACATTTAACAGGTACTTGATGTGCTGAACTTGCGGTAATTGCAAACAAATGAAACAAATAGAGGGGGAATGAAAGTGTGTAAATAGGAACAGATTTGTTCGATTACGAGAAAGCAGTTTGGATTGGTGGTGGAAACATGAAAGTAGACAGGCCCTCGTCAGACTTTGCATTTCAAACCCGGACAGAGTGATCTCCTGTGGCCAACCTTAATTCAAACTGTAGGTCCCGAATGTCCCCGTAATGCATTCTGAGAGATGGGATCTGATTTTGCATTTGGACATGTCCTACATCAGCAGTATCTTTAGCAAAGCAAGTAGGAACAGTCATTGTATTTAAACTCTCAATTAAAGCAGCAGTGTCCAGACACACCATGATCATTAATGAAACACTTAAAATAGCCAACAAGAATTGTATTTTTTTTATATACATTTACATATTGGTAACATTGTTAAAAAAATGTTACCCTCTTTCGCTTCCCCTGAATATGGGCTTATTGCTATACTTTAAGACCCACTAAAGAAAGAACAATATTAAATTTGTAAAGACCTGTCAAAGGCAGAGTGTATGGCCAAATGACACTGCATAAAAGAAGCCTGGCAGAAGGACTTAGGAGTAGACATCAACAACCATCAATAGATTAAACCACAGGAACCACAGAATGTCTACTTTTCTAAAGTTTGCATTTGTCACAGATTTCTGCAGTTTAAAGTTTTATACAGATTACACCTGTCCAAACTGAGGCTTGGAAAAAAAATGTTTTGGGCTGTGGACCAGTGTGGTACTGTCTCTTTGGTTGATACTTTCTTGAGCTGTCCAAACATCTCCACACATTGGATTAAGTTTAAAAAAAAATGTTAGACCAGACTCTGTTCTGGTGTTTGGTATTGGTCCGGTCACTGTCAGCATTTAAGGCTAATTTATTTATATGGCACAATCCATTAGCTTGACACAACCTGACATGAGCTCTGTATATTCTATATACAGGAACTCAGTCTGCCAAAGCGTCATAACTCAATGAATCTGTTTAATATTTTCGTACCAACCAGTTGCATTAAAATACCTCGTGTTGCCTTGCACCACACTTAGGCGATTGAATTCTTGTTCAAAACAGTCGAGATGCACAGGACTGCCGAAATCTTCAATCAGATTTAAAAAATCAAGATAACATTACGTGATTAAAGTCATTTACAGGCGCTCCTCCACACGCCATGTTGGATTAACGCAACAATTTTTGAAAATTGTCGCCTGTCTAACGTCATGCCCCATCAGTCGCCGCTTGGAGGAAAACAAAGTGGCAGCAACCCTTTCCAAACTCCTTGCCGATACAGTGAGGAGTCTGGCTTGCCAGGTTAACAATACATAATACATATTTAACAATACATATTTGTCTTTAATTTCTACAGAAATTAAAGACAAATTTAAAGTACACAGATAATAATTAGAATAATAAACATAAGTAAAACATAAAATAAAAAGATTGCAAAGAGTGCAAATAAAACACTTTTAGTTGTCTTTACTGAATGTGGGCAGAGCTAAAGAGGAAGGTTTTTAACTTCTCCTTAAACATTGTTTAAGTTGAGGCTTGTTTTTTTTTTTTTTTGCTGCATGAAACTTAAACGCTGCGTCACCATATTTAGTTCTAACTCTGGGCACGAGCAGAAGGCCTGTCGCAGATGTTCTCAACAGTTCGAGGTGTCAGAAATATATTCTGGTGCTATACCATTAAGAGACAGTGCTGTTTTAAAGTCTATTCTCTGAGCATTTAACCTTATGACAATTTTTATGTGCATTTCCCTTTGCTTCTTTTTTCATTGTTTAAGTGTGTAATCAGACATAGCCAGCGCTGCTCAAGCCAAATTCCCAGTATTAATTTCCGTCCCTTATTCGAATGGGAACAATCCCTCTTTTATGGGAGTGTGTGATTGACCAAAGCTTGCTGTCATGGGATAAAAATTCTCATCTATTAAAATTGATGATAAAGACTAGATGACATCTTAAAGTCAAATTTATCACAAATCAATCTTGTCTATGTGCTTTTAAGTGATTAAACAACAATGGATTTTGGACACTGCTCATTATAAAGTATCAGCAGCATACACACAGTTAATGTACTCTTTCTACATACAATAAATAAGTAAACAATCAGAAAGGCCAGATACAATGAGGTGTATAGTTTTGTATAAGAAGTAATAAATTGAGTCTATATCAACACAAGAGGACACATCTAAATACCAGGTTTGAATATGAGTTGAGCGGGTCATGTCTGTGCACAAGAGCACAGCTACTTGGAATGAAATGCCTCGTCTAAAAGCGACCATAGATAACTGCTATAACTAAGTCTTTTGTAACAACATTCCTAAGTCGCTTTCTCTTTGCTGCTGTCTCTTCACAAATCCCTAACCTGGAGCCATTAAATAGAAAGTGATACCTTGTAAGTTTAGCTCCAAAAAGGATTATTTGGGAACCTGCTCGCCCTCCTCCCAACCTCAATTAGGTGTGCACAGACAGACAGAAACAGCCCTTCTCACCTCTTTTCTATTCCACACTAATGAGATCCCAGCATCCCCTCAATAAAAAAGCCGCTTGTGCAATAATTCCTTCCATTTCGACTTGTCGGCACAGGGGACCTACACCGGCCATTAGAAGAGCTTCCATTCCTGTGTGACTCACTACGCAGAAGGGGGTAAACGCATGCTCTTCGCCTACCACACTCCTCTGAATTTTTTTTATTTATATATTCTGTTTTTCAACCATGTTTGTATCTCTCTTGAGCCAGATTGGTGTTAGTCAGGCGGCGACAAGAGAAAGGAAAATGACTGTTTATGAGTCACTGCTCCTCAATCAGTTTCTGATTCAGATCGCGTTTAGACAAAACTTTTTTTCTCTTTTGGTGAGGTGTTAAGGAAAACGAATGATGGGTGACAGGGGAGATGAGGCAAACATTGGAAACAGTGGGATGAAATCAGACGCAAGAAAGGAAGTTGTCTGTAAAGGAAATTCACTGTGAATGTGGAAGCAGTGGATGTCTTCATTCTATTCTCTTTTTATTTATAGATATAATGTCAAAATGGCTGTCGATTGTCTGGATACAACATGTTGTGATACAGTGTGGGACTCTGCAGACTTATAACTCATAGTATGAGTGACTGAGAGCTTGTTGGAGCAGAGATCCTTCCGCTCTTTGATACATTTGAGTTTGTTGTTTTTTTTCGGGTCGCAAGCAAAGTCACAGGTCAAGGTTGGCTCCAGAACAACTCCACTGTTTAGAATTCAGCTGGTCAGTGTCACACAAAATAAGTCAAGGGGAAAATGTAAAATCTAGAGGTACATTGAACAACACTAGTAGAGGTGTAGTTAAGTTAGGCTGAACAGGGGTTGTGGTGTGATTAAGGTTTAGGTGTATTGTTTCTTGTTTAATGCACCTTTATTATTCTTTCACTTTTTTATAAATATATATTTATGTAGAATTATCATATTTCTCATCAAATCTCATATTTGCTTTTAATTCTATTATTGTACATATATATTTGAACTTCTTTATTTTACTGAGTGTTTGTTTTTTGTAACTGAGCTACTGTGACAAAGCTATTCCCCTGTGGAATAGTAAAGATGTAGTTGATGGTTGATTGAGGTGTTGTTGAGGTGTATCTGAAAAATACTTGAGTCAGTGGCATTAAAGGATAATCAGAATTTCCGGATGAATTGCTGTACACAACCCGGCGCCATGTCCCATTCTCATCAGTGGATAAAAGTTGAATCTAGGTTGACTTAAAGGAATTGTTATTGTCTTAGAATTAATGTATGTCACTCGCTATATTCTCTTAAAAAAACATACTTACTACATTACTACATTTTTGTCCTTAACCTAATACATTTATAAACAGTGTTAAATCAAATGATTTATTTTTCCATAAACCCGACTACCAACACTATTTGATGATGTCACTCATTGATTCACTGACTCCATTGTGGACTCTGCTCCTGTCTGGAATACAGGTATTGATTGCCTTGTGTGTCTAAGGCATCAGTGACACTTGACTCTCGTCTCTATAGGTGGTCACTTTAAGCACTCTTGACACCAAAGCACGCCCTCGCATAACTCCTCATTCAGTCCACCCACACTAATGGCCTGTTTTGTCATGTCGAGACACATAAATGCATAAACTATCTGAGCATTCATATGGAGACTCACAGGGAGTAATCAATAAGCCCTACAACCCCCCCCAGTCCCCTTTGGCACCTAAGTCGCATCGTCTCTGGTAACCCACTTTGCAAGCTGATGTTTAATACAATGCGACGGCGAGTGGGCGTTAGATCAAACTAAGAAAGATGGGAAGTATCCTTAAAGCTTCCTCATACATGCAGAAACACACAGGAAATGGTCACACATCCTCCTATTCTGACACGTACGCTCGCTTTTTGGCAACCACCTACATGTGTGCAGACTAACACCTGGTCCAAAAGTCACATTACACCCACTCACAAGCATCATCACAGCACTCATGCGTATCCACCTTCTGGGCTTTTACTGTGTCGCCTGCACATTGCCATTAGCAACTTTAACGTTACAGTCGTCTCTATACGACACTTCATCTTCCGCTATTGTGGATATTCGTTGCTGCTTTTCATAAAACCCACATTCCTATCTTATACACCATTACTGCTGATGATATATAATGCCACAAAATCCCATTCTTTCCCTTTTTCTGATGGTTCCCTTTTTCTGCATTGCCAGTTATAGCGTTGCTGAGTAACCGGATGAAAAAAGGGAATGATTTCAAATGGATGTGGAATGGAGAAATGGAAATTGGACGGCGAAAAATGGCTGTGGAAAATGGTGCCCAGGGAAAGAGAACAAGTCTTGGCGTAGCTTGGTTTATGGAGGTTGATTTAGAGGAATGGGCAAGTGGGTGTTAGCGGATATCCTCACAAGAAAAATGGGACTGTTGGGTGTAACAGTAAATAGGTAGAGTGGCATAAATGGTAGCTGGTTGAAGGTAAGCAAAAATGAAAAGTTGCTGATAAGACTTGAATGTCATTTTTAGAAGACCCCAGTGAGTAGAACGTCACACAAATTCAAATCCAATTGTCTGTATTAGATAACCTGACTTTCCGAGCATGTTTTCTATCTCTGCCACCCTTTCACTCCGATGCATTTCTGACAGCTTGTCTGTTTATTCTGCCTTGAAGGTCCACTGCTCATCCTATCTTCCCCGAGTCCAACTTGTGTGGATTAAGAGCTAAATGCACACACAGATTTGTCACAACAAAGCGAACGATTTGTTTTCAGCAGACCCAGTTATCGTAGTAATCCCACGCTTTAGCCACTGCATTACACGAACAATGTTTTTCTTTCCAAGTGTCGCTTAAAAAGCCACAGAAGCAGATAAGAATGCTCCAGATGACACAAGTGATTCTGTTCTTACCATTCTCTGGAGATGGGAGACTAGTTGCAACATAAACTTGACAAAAAGGAAAAGCCACCATGGGGGTTGTCATAAATATTGAGAGAAGAATATTCAGACATCTTGATGCAACTTTTAGATACAACTTCATTATAAAAGTCAAAATTTTACTTTTATAGCATGTCCAAACACATACACTAAAGTTTTGCGCCAAGACTTCAGGAAAGGCCGTAAAAAGAAGTGATAACACTATCTTTCTAGTGCTCATTGGCTCAGGGAAAATGGTACATTCAACTCAGCACTTCCAATGCTGTCCTCTTTTGCTAATGTGATAGAATATTAGCCTTAAGGTCTTACATTCAAAGTGTTCTGTATCTAATTGGGTCAGTAGAGGCCTAAAAAACTTTGAGAGAAAGAAAGGGAGGCATATATAATGAGGAGGACGAGACAGAGGCACACCACAGGCTAAATGGGTGCATTACAACTGGCTGTGTTCAAATCTCCTCTCCAGCGAGCAATAATGGTACCAGGCAAGCTTTAGTGCTTTGTAAAAATGGATGAGCAGGTGTGCTGTTTTTCCAGGCAACATTAATATGCCAAAAAGACACACTTGAGCCATTAGCGTCACATTCAAGTGTTGAGAGCCAAGTCTAGTTTAAGTAATTAGTGCAACATACTGATGCGTAGTAACTGTCTTAACAAGAGGAAATATTAGATGTGCTTATATCAAAAGTCCATTTGAATTTGTCTGTCAAGTCGAATTTCCTTTTAGTAAAATTGTGCATGACCATAGGTGTGTCCAGTGATGTGAAAAAGTTGAATCCTAAAGAAGTCTGAGCCAATACAAGTCTGTGAAAAGCACAACATATCTGCATGGAGCATGCAAATGATCACAGGCAATTATGAGCTACGTGGTGTTGGATTGTTAGAATCATGTCTAACAGCCCCACTGGGTGTACACACACATGTATCCAGTAAATTACACTAAATGAAACCCTAAGGACAGTGCAGAGTGAACAGCACGGCCTAAGCGTGATGAAATTAAATATGTTCAATGCCACAAGCAACATTTGATATGTTTCTGTACAGAGAGGTAATGTTTACTTCATTATTATTATCTGATTATTAGTGGGATAACACCTATCAAGGAGCTCATTTGGAAACAAATGTAAAAAAAAAAACACGATCTTCATGCAGCACATACCTGTTATTTTGTTGGTGGAAAACAATAGGTGAAATGTTTAATTGATAAAGACACATAATGGCTACCAGACAAAAATAATCTTAAGATTATTCTGTACCCGACTTCAAATAAAAATGTGTTAGTGTGGATGTAGCCTTACCTTACTGCAGTTGCTGAATTCCTGTGAGGGTATTGGACGCAGTGTGACATATGAGTGCACACACAGATATTCCCCACTGCAAAGCCTGCTGTGTGTGCAAGATTACAGTAGCAACGTGAAACCTAATGTGTCAGAGAGACAGTTTAATGTCCTATTATGGATGCCAGGTTCCTGACAGCCAATAAAACATCCAGATGCAATTTGTCCTCTTGATGTTGCACCAGATAAACACCCCGCTGCCCTTTTTTTCCCCTTTTGTGCAGCAGTCCCTGGAGATTCTCTGCTCCTTTATGCATTTTACATGTGATTACGCAGTGTTTATGTCATGTTTATGGCTCTTAAAGATAATAATGGAATGTGCTTTGTAAGGTTCTGAGTATCAGGATATTTATGATCCTAGTAAAGGCTGTGTATTTATGATTAGAGACCCATGTTTAAAAGGCAGAAACAATCAGTGCTGACTAATGTCCTTCCAAATTTCAAATGTCCAGCCTGCCTTGTTTGGCCTTTTCTGTTTCTGTTTTCAGTTTTGAGCATCTGTCATATAACTCTGGTCTGGTAGACAGGAGTTCAGGTTGTGCACAAAAAATACCAAGGGAAACTTTCATTTTGAGGGTTTAGGGATAATATTCTGGAACTGTCTGGGAAGACTTCCATTTGTAGATATTTTAGACAAAATCTTAAAATAGTTCATTAGTAATGGTAAAATTTCAAATCTAAAACACAGCCGTAACTGCCATTATTATAACACCATTGGTACAAACTGGCACTGGTTACTGAGCAAATGAGCAAGATGGAGTTTAGTGTCAATAATCTCATCTCAATCCAGTTGCTGCAAAAGATAATCATATTTCATAGAACCCAAAAACTTATTCTTAGCATATTTTTGTTCTTTTTTTTACTGTTCCTGTGCTGTCATTCCTTTTAATGCTCTTGACCATCACCAATTTCCATATGTAGATCAATTTTTATTGTTGAAATTACTGAGTTTGAATGTTTTGGCTTCTGGCCCAATGTTTGGTAACCTCAGCACTATTGTACACAATCTGTAGTGTAAGAGAGCTCTGAGTATCATACTTCAAGAGTGGCTAGAAGTCTATATTCTTTAATACACTAACGTACCGGTGCCCCCCCTTAAACACTCGGTTAAACAACAGGCTGATCCCAAATGTTGGCTTGTGTGAACAGATAAGGTTTTTTGCCTTGGGGGTAACCTGTTTTAGATGCTATCTCTGTTTTATTTCAATTATGGCTGAGATCACAGAGGCTCTTGGTGTGATAACAAAGCAGCTGACAGCTGATCCCTGCGGAGAGTAAACGGGCCGTACAGCATCTCATGTCATCTGGGGTTAAACGTCCACAGTGATGAGGCACTCTTCAAAGACACACTCAGCTTGCTTTTTATCATTAGGCTAAAGGGAAGATTAAAGTCTAGTTCGTGACATGGCCTGTTCTTTCTGTGATTTCAAAAGGGAGGAGTTGCACTGTTTATGTAAACCTACTGTACTACAGTACATAGATGCACAGTGTGCCGCAAGTCTCGACCCAGGGAGCAATGTCGACTGCAAGCTAAGGCTACTGCACTTTTACACAGTCACTCGTCATATTTAACCTCAGCACAGCGGTGGCGGACATGATAGGATAAAGATCACCCTCTCGGCGGCCCCTTTTAAGGAGGGTGATGGTGTCTGCTGGATACTAATACCCCTCGCTGTGTTTAGTGGTAATGAGTGGCAGCTAATGAACACCACCTCTTTGCCAGACTCCCCTCCATGCTCCTTTAGCTCAGCCGGTTCACTGGTGGCTGTCTGGGAGATGAGAGGAAGGCGATGCAGGGCAAGGGGGGAAGGAAACACAAGGAGAAAGAGACAGCGGGGGGTTGTCACTCCTCATACAGCCAGGCAACGAGGTGGGAACCCCTTGTTTAGGCGCAGGCAGATCAAAGGGGGAAGGTACAAGCGCTGTAACAGGTTGTGGGGGGGGTGTACAGTGCAGTGGCGTCCGCACGTGTTAGACGGTGAAACGAGTGCAGGTTTTTGTTAATGTTTTGTCTCATTGTCTTGCAGCCACCGGGATCTGAAACCAGAAAACCTGTTGCTAGATGAAAAGAATAACATCAGGATAGCAGACTTTGGCATGGCTTCCCTTCAAGTTGGAGACAGTCTGTTGGAAACCAGCTGCGGGTAAGAAATATACAATACAATATACTGTAGCCTTTTTTCGAAGGAAGCGCATACAGTATTTTTAGTGAAATATGATGTTGTGTGAAGATATCAAGCCACCTGGCAGGTGTTGTGTGCTCAAAGCCTCTGTTATCCCACAGTGTTAGTGTTTCAAAGAGAAGCGGTTGGTGTTTCTCCAAAGTGTGATATCTGGCTGTGAGCAGGGTCAGGGCCATGGCCACACATTAATGCTCCCCTTCTCCTCATATCTTATGCCTGCTTTTAGGATCTGGCAGTCACGACTGGAACAACCCTATCAGTTTCACAATGTCCCGAATATATTCACACGGAGCTAAAGTCACTTTCAAACTAGAAGCAGTGCATTCCACAAACAAGTGCGTTCCATGACAGTACTAAACATGTTTGAGCAAGTAAAATCTTTGAGGTAACCAATATACTGTGAGTACCTTGACACAGCATGTAAGAGTAAAGCTAAAAGCTAAAAGGCCTGTTGACATCTGCCCACTGTTCCGACCTGATTTCATCCAGATTACTTCTCCGAATCAGTGGTTTAAATTAGAAATGGTTGAATACACGCAATTCCACATCTGCACGCAGCTCTGGCAGGGCTTAGTTCCTCTCTGACCTCCAAGACCCTTTGTCCTGTGCTTATACTATCTCCCTCCCTTCAAAGCACTGGCATCCATTTCAATGTGCATCATTTCTGTCCAACACTAACACAGATCCTGTGCTCGCATGGCTCATCTACAAAGGTGTTTGTGAACAGCTATCTGCAGATAAAATGTACACAACTGAGTCACTCTGCAGCAACACGACCAAACACACAATTGTTCTGTTTTCCTCAAAACACACTCTCGGGTGTCAGATTTAGAATGTGGGTGGATTTTTCTCCGACAAGAAAGCTACCATTCATCGAATATTTTAAGATGGCAAAAATAATGTGAATCATTCATTAGCTGGACAAGTAAAAATATAGTTTTATATTTTTGAATATAACACAGTCACAGCTTTTGTGGTTAATACAAATAGATTGAATAGGAAAAAGGATTTTGTTGAAAGACCTTGTACTGCAATGACCTAATACAGCAAAAGTGCCATTCATAGAAACCATACAAATGTCAGTTGTCATCATTTCTATGGTAATTAAAAACAAAGAGGAAATGTATTAAGATTTCCTGCTGACATTTACATACAAGGTTTTATATCTATTTCAGCTTAAAGATTGTTCTCTAGCAACTCAAACAAGAAACCACAATTTTAGTCTTAGAACTTTTTTCAGTCTGCATATTAAGTAACAAATGCACCATATGATCTGTGTACAATGATGTTTTCACAAAAAATAGAACTGGCCACATATGACATTTGGGGAAAAGACTTCAAAAATGAAAACCCTAAAATCGCCTTCTTTGATTTGCCAATTTGACTCATGTCTACTCCTCTTTTACTTTGCACTAACTAAAGAGATGCCTTGTGTGGGATTTTCCTTGAATCGGCTGTTTTTATCTTCCACTTTCACTGTGTTATCACTGTCTACTACAGGTGCAGTGCTCCCCTGTGCACATTTGCTGAAGGCACTTGTTGCAGGTGGAAACTGAGCTTATACTCTCACACACTCTGAGCTGAGTTCTGTTTTTGTTCCACTCCTGTTCAGCTCCGTTGCTGTGCATCTAATATAAATATATGAGTTTGTGTTTCTAAATGCCAGCGCCTAATGCATGTAAATGTGCATATACTGCATGTGTGGTTATTGATTATTCATGCTCTTCTGGCTGTCCCATCTCTAAGTGTAGATATGACAGTTTTTAATTAAACACATTTATCTGCCCCCCGCTCACCATGCAACAGTCTGACACAAATGTATTCCATTTGCCACGGGTAATGGAGCTGAGTGAAGATGAGACTCGCTCCAGGTAGAGTAGTGGGAGCCCAGAGCACATATATTAATACACAGAGACACATCCAGTTAGAAGAGCATAGGCATTGACAACAACATACAAATATGGATCTGTGCGCACTTGTAGACCGTTTCTCCATCCGTCTCTGTCGGCAGCGGCCCAGCTGCGAGTTCACAACTCGTTGTTTGATTAGTTCTGTTGTAATGACTGATGAAAGCAAATTAGCTTGCATACTGTCACACGCTGCAACATTTTTGTCTTGTTGTAGTCTCTTTGTGTACTTGCACTCTTCTTCCAATCAATCCAATTTAATTTAAAAAGCACTTAAAGCGGCTCTTTGTAACTTTTAGCCACTAGGGGAGCAGATCCCTCTACAGACTGTTGGTGTTTTTGAGAGGAAACTATCCAAAACCGGCAAGTTTGGAAGAAAAAAACATGTCTTCTGAAAGTATAGTGCCATTTGAGTGCATTCTGTATAACTGTCTGTGAAGGTTCTCAGTCATCCAGGTCATCTTGAAAAAAAGGTTAAAGTAAAAGCATCTGGACTCAGTTTTCAAGGTGAAGACGTTTCGTTTCTTATTGCAGGAGTCCATATCAATGACTACAACTTTGCTTGGGTCCAGTGTATTGACCTATTTCTGCTTCTTTTGTCTGCTTGCTGAAAACATTTGCATTCAGGTGAGGTCTGCGCGTCAAGGTGGCATGGAATTATATATAATTTTGATTGGAGTTTTCTGTCCAGCTGAGGGTACTGTGTCTGTGATTCTACAAAATTGTGTATCTAAGAGCCATTAAATCAATCAAGAATATATATTTTTGGACTTTAAAGTTACATGATACTAGTTAAATGTTACGCAGTGCCACTTTAAAAACAACATAGTTAGCCAAAGTGCTGTACACCAACAAGTAGAAAAGCTTGGTCACCTTCCAATTTCTTTGGTCTTTAGAATGACTGTTGTATAGACTGACCTGCGAACCTAAGAAAACATCAGGGAGCATTTGGCTGGAAGAGGTAATGGTTTTTGCTTTTATTTGATGGGATAGTATGGACAGGAAGCAGAGTAAGAGAGAGTGAGCCGAGGAGAACCACTATTTAGACATCTGAAAACAGATTGGAAATGCACAAGGAACTAATAAAGAAATGGAAAAACTTTCTGAGAGAGTCAGCATCAGGTTATAACAGTCAGTAATTGATCTCTCTGTAGAAGAAAGCAGAAGTGCAAAATCAAGAGCTGGCAGAAGTTAAAAGTATTAACTCTAAATGAAAGCATAAAAAACATAAATAGACGATGAACTGCCCCAAATACATTAGGCGTACTGTCTGGGACTTTTTACTGTGTAATACGTAACTTTAGGATGAGAATACCCCCTTGATTATTGTCACAATGTACCTAACTGACCGTAAAATTTGTATTCCAGTGGAGTCCCCCCCTCCTCCCTCCCCCAGTTCCTGTCAAGCTACTGTCAATTATTACTAAAAGGAAAAAGGCCTAAAAAAATCTTTTAAAATTAGATTTATTTGATTTTTGGAAAGACTGTTGCAGAATACAGCAGTGAACATACTTTAAAAACTTATCAGAGTCTAAATTGAGATAAGCCGACTGCCTTTTGGCTTCTACAAAAAGAAAGAGTGTTTGACTGACTGGATAAGTACCTCATAAAGCCCCCTTCAATCAACTCCATGTAATCCATAGTTACACAGCATACAATGTAGTGTATTTTACAGAAAGTTTATGAATGTTTGTTCGAGCTCTGATGGCTTTGTTGGGCTTTGTGGTTGCCATATCTCTCTGCAAATTGCTCCATCTGACAATATTAATCCTCTCACAGAAGATAAAGTACACTTTCCACAGTTCTCTTCTTACCACAGACTGAATACAGCCTTATCACACATCTACTTACAGCTGCTATTGTCGGCCACCGAAGAACAGACAGATATTGTGTTAAATTTTTCCGTTTTCGTGAACTCTGCACTCGCCATGATCAGCAGCGTGGGGTTGAGAGACTAAATGAGCAAACAGTGGGAAAAAGACTGATGTTATGTCAGCCCACGCACAACTGTTCCTCAAAAGACTACATTTTTCACACTGGGCACTGGGAAGTGGCTCTTATTGCTTTCTATTTATCTTTACTATCCTTGTCTATAATGTGGGCTTCTTGTGCAAGTTTCTGTTTGTGAAGAGAACTTTAATCCACAGGTGAAATACAAATAGCACAATCTAAGGTTGCCTGATGTCATCTTGAATATTGCAGCTTTTCCCCAAAAGTGAATATAGTCTTTCAATTGGATAAAAACATAAAATAAAAATGTAATCTGTTTCAACTATTTAGTTGTATTAACTTGTTGGGTTGACAAATGTGTGTGGATGGAAAATTTTTGAGAATATTAGTTAGCCCAGTAGCTCTCAACTGGTCTCATCTTGGAACCGCCAACTTTGCAGTGGTCATTTTAGCTGAGTAACAGCATATATTTATATATAGTCACACTCGCAAAAACCCTAACACCAGCTCAGAAATCAGGACTTATAGGCCCAGCACAGCTCAAGAAGAATGGCACATAGAACAATTGGGCAGATGATTATGATACAAATTTTAAACATGTTGATACTACAATGACAATAAAATATTGCCATTGTAACTTATCTCTTATTATTTTAGTTTGGTGTCTTACATAGTTTGTCCTGCAGAGTAGGACTCAACCATTTTAAATCGCTTTAATGTGCCGGATTAAAAATCTTACTATTTTGTGCACACCAGCTTTAATTCAACACATAAATTAGGTGTCACTGGTAGTATATTTTTTGAGAACACAGCTGATATGGCCAACTGATTTAATTTATAATCCTCATAAATTAGGATTCAGCCCTCTACCCATAAGCATCTACAAATAATTTGTTTATAATGATGCCCAATCTGACTGTGGTGATGAGAAGCCACAACTAGTGAAGGTCTCTGGCGTTCCTTCTTTTCGTCCTCGCTCATCTGCATAATGCACTATGACACATGCAATCAGAAAGGCCTTATTTGCATAGGCTCGTGTTTGAACTTGCCCTGTTGGAGCAGTGGCACCGTTTGTTATCAGCCAGTATTTTGACAGCCTAGGGAGAAGCGTGGGGCCGTCAGGGAGCGCTATTCATGAGCACACAAGACAGCGACTCAGCTAATGGGCACCATGTTTACACACCTTGGATAAACCCTCATTAGTGACACATATCTTGCAATTAGATGAGATTTAAAGGCAGAAAAAGGTGCAGGACATTACTCAAGTCAAAGGGTTGAATTTGCTCTGTGTCCCTTGTCACATGACGGAAACATCCCCAAATTAAGCTTCATTAGTTTAGGAAGTGATTGTAATACTGCCACTCAAATAAGAACTAGTATTTATTATAAAAAGTAGGGTAAAGCCTTCCTGTTAATTACTACAAAAAATATCAATTTTTTTTGCCATATTGCCCAGCCCTCATAAAAACATACTAAGTTTGTATTTATTATGTTTTATATGAGTGTTGGGCCATTCGAACACAAATTAAATCTTTTAACACATTTTAATCCATTTATTAATTCAATATAATAATAGTAATAATAATAATAATAATAGTTGCTGTTGTTGTTGTTATATTATTATTATTATTATTATTATTATTATTATTATTATGTGCATGCAGTACCCTCAAAGTCACCAAATCACCAGTTTAGACAGGATACCTTTTATTTCAGCCCTCTCTTTCTCCATAGACCAGGTCTTATATAGTTTACATTCCAAACAAAGTCATGTTGAAAAATCAATTGCTTTGAAGCACATGGCTTATTTGCATAAACCAACTAGTATGTTGTACCTCTACAGATGCTACCCTAATCCCATTTATAGATATTTTCACACTAAATTGAGGCATTACTCAGGTAATATAACCTCCTTTCTCTGATGATTATTAGGTCCTTTAGCATCTTTAAAGTCATTGTGGTCATTATTTGAGCATTGTGCAGCAACAAAACAGCACCATTCATTTTTGTAATGTAACCGAGAGGTGATGACAGCATTCAGGCAACATTTATCCAGCACAGCGGCTTGAAATTGAACAAATAACAGCATGTACTGTTATGTAGGCTCTAATGTACTTTTGACAGAGCGTAAAAGGAGAAGTGACTGAAATGACAAAAATGTAACAATTAGCATTAACTGAACATGTAGCCTTACCATCAAAGAGGTTCATTTGAAATATTTAAGTAAGTCTGCCATTTTCCTGTTGCAAGTCTCTGAAAATGTATATTCATTTCCCCAGTTGTATGTGTGAAAGAGGATGTTGAGCACTTGTATGTAGGATAAAGTGGAGCATTTCTTTTGCTGTTACTTGGCATTCCATATGTGTTGTTACTGTAGTGTGAACTATTGATCTAGTTAGTATATTAGTACATTTGATTGCCTCTCAACCCAATATCGCCACCTTCTGCACTCAAACATCCATAGCCACTGGCCTGTGAAGCTACCGTGGCCGTTGTTTGCTCCATTCAGTAAATCTTGAAATGATATTGATGTCAATCTGGTTGTCAGTCAAGTCATTGGCCGCGCTGTCAGCCGTCCATGTGCTGTAAAAGATTAGTGGCTCTGCCGTCTGCCGGTAGAGGATGCCCTTGAATGAGCCGAGCGGGAGGGCACCCAGATACCTTCAGGACGTCTTGATCTATGCTTGCTGGACACATTTATTGTCGACCTAAATTGTTCTTTTCACTGTTTAATATTGCAGAGTATGCTACTTCTTTACTTAATAACTCAAAGTATATGAACTTCCCTCAATTATTGATTGCTTTTCCTCTCCAATCCACAGATCTCCACATTATGCTTGTCCAGAAGTCATCAGGGTGAGTCTCAAGAGTCAGTCTGTAATATTAATATGTTCTTTGTGCCCCATTTATACTTGGTTATATTTGAACCCTCTTAACACATTGACCGAATTGGCTAATAAGTTCTCTGTTGTCCTCAGGGAGAGAAGTACGACGGGAGGAAAGCAGATGTCTGGAGCTGTGGGGTCATTCTTTTTGCCCTGTTGGTGGTAAGTGTCAACCCAGTTTTTGATAAAGGTGATTGAAATTATATAGCTTTTGAATTGCTACAAACGTGGCATGAGGTGAAGTGCACTCAGCTTATTGTATGCTTTAACAAATCCAACAACGGTAAAATCAAGACTTTTGTTGAGTGGACAAAACCAGTCCAGCTTTTTGACCCTTCAACATCCCTTTACACTTAATTGCCTTAGAAATAAAATAGAAAGCATAACTTTTGTTGAAGAAAAAATTTTTTGTCTTTTATTGGGTCAAAAAAAACGCAATTTGGTGTCATGGTGACCTCTTTCAAGTACTTGTTTTTGTCCGTCCATACTACATTAGTGGCCCCGAAACATGCACAACTAAGTGTCTATGAAATGTAGTGACAGGTGACAGTTGTGGCCTGTCCCCTTGATTTTCTAAACATTTATTATTTTTTTTAGCCCACAGGCTTAAAATTGGGCATTTAACAAAAGCATGGACAGCACGCATCAGCTTCAGTGTGGAGGGAGAAGAGACAGAAACAATATTATACAGTATAGCGCTAATGTAAATAGTTTTAGCATTATCTGATACATATAGCTTAGCATCAAAGAGCTTGACTTTAAATACTAAAGTAAGCCTGGCGTCTATACTTCTCCCTTCCTTTAGCCAGTCTCTTTTCTATAAAGACCCATGTTTGTCAACATCAAAGCATTCGGATGATATAGCTTTTTTATCATTTAGCCATTTCTGAAGTTTTAACTTTCCTAAAATCGGATGCCACCATGCAACCGTGGCTTTATAAAGTGTATAAATTTAAGGTTCTTTAGCTGGCTAACACCAGTTAGCTTGCAGTCCAGTTTGGGTAGCCTATAATGGATTTATTCAAACTACTGCTAATGATAGAACAGAGTTAAAGCCTAAAGGATTTCTGTTGTAACACATTGTTACATAAATTTGATTATTTAGGTAATGATAAAGTAACGTTGACTAACTACTAACTTACTAAAAGTGAATTGATTATACTCCACCCACATAAATATTACTAATATCAAATATCACTACATATATTATCAAATATCACTACATATATTATCAAATATCACTACATAAACAGAACCACATTTTCATTTGGTTGTTGGGAAATTATATTGGGAAGTTATAATCTGCCAGGACTAATTTCTGTAGTTGACACTCATTTAGCGTGACCAGATTTTCAAACTTCAATACTGTGACATTTTAATTTTAACTTTAATGGAATGCCTTAATGGAAAATGCGGCGCAAAATACCATCAATAAACACAAAAAAAAAAGTAAACTGATGGCTTTGTCTAACTTTTTAACACCGGACAGGGGGAATAAAAACAGGACTCAGCCGGGTCCCGGCTAAAACGAGACGTATGGTCATTCATTAGTTTGGTTGACAGTCAGATAAATTTCAGCAATATATTATCACTTCTGAGTCCACCTAAATGTGCTGTATTGACTAAAACTACTTCCCCTTTCTTTAAATTCCTATTGTTCTCACATCAACCTTTCCGAATCGCCCTCAAGCTGCTCATTGTTGCACAATAAAAGATCAGACAACAGATCCTTTTTTATTCATTATTCTGTATCCTGTGCTGTATCCATAATGGAGTCTGTTCTGAACTACATTACCTGTGTGGTTCCCCAGCCCTGCAGCTTTGTTTCTCCAACAGCTGTACCATAGTACCTACACACTCCTGTCGCATGAATAATTCATCCAGACAAAACCCAGAGCAAAGAGCCCAAAACATACACTTACGATGACGGGCCAAGTTTTTGACCACAGGCTGTGCACATTTATCTTTTACCTCATCTTTATGTGACACTGTGTTTGTGTTTTTATGAGGACAGATGCTCTTATACGTCTGCACAGACCCAATGCCATTTTCCATAACCCCTAGTATACTTTCTCTCCTGTAAAAAAGTTTCATTTCTTGGACGCTGTTCTGTAGATGCTGGCTTCTTCCTGTTTGGTCCCGCTGTCTAGCTGCAAGATAACCATTTGTCTGATTGTGGGAGACGTGCATACTCCCCAGCAGTTAGGCTGTGCTCAGATCATCTGTTACACAAGGCTTTTTTCGCCTTTCTACCTCTCCAAATCTCCAAATCTCTTAGCCTTTCTCTCCATGTTTTTCTTTTCCTTTTTTTCCCCCTTCTGCGTTCACCCCTCGTCTGTCTTGTCTAGTGTTGGAGGTTGTCATTCATCAAACAGCCACATCTGTGAGGTGTCAGGCCGCTCTGATGAATGACTCTGATGAGAGAATGCTAAATGAAGGAGGTAAATTAGAAAACAGGGTAATTATTAGAAAAGCCCTGTTTTCTACTTATTGCTGTTTATTATTTATTTTCTGTAGCTGAGGGCAAAGTGCTCTAATTAGAGAGCTGAGCAAGTTGAGAAATTGCTTTTTCTTTAACTACGGCAGGATTAAGACTCCAAATGTGGCCTTGTTTCCCAGGGTGAGACTTGTTAGACGTGTTAACTTTTTCTATCCAATTCTATGGATATTGGATTTCCTATTCTGACATCAAAACAACATATTAACTGTGCTCTTACCTGTGTCCATCAGGGTGCATTGCCGTTCGACGATGACAACCTGAGGAATCTGTTGGAAAAGGTCAAGTTAGGAGTGTTTCACATGCCCCACTTCATCCCTCCAGACTGTCAGAACCTGCTCCGTGGAATGATCGAAGTGGATGCCACCAAAAGACTAACAGTAAGTTTATTTATTCATGTATTTGTATGGGGTCAGGTGATTTGTGTGCTTTATTTATTGATATTATTTTAGTTCTTTCGTAGTAGGCCTTTTGTCCAACAGGTTTTTACATTAACCAGAATTTCTGCATCTATCTAGTTGTCAACACAGCAAAGATCCATTCACAATACACTTTAAATTGTAGTGTTTTGTTCATTTTTAAGTTGACCTCCTTAGACATGATTTGCTATAAATCCATTTTAAATGAGTGACATAATGGATAAATATATAAAAAACATTGCACTACCATAAATTAATGATAGAAAAGATTCATTACATAGGACTGGACCATTCACAAGTACTGTACAAGCAAGAGGGAAATGTTAAGCCTACATCAGCATTACAACATTGTATATCCTTTAAACCTAATCCACCTTGCCCTATTAATGCCTAACACATGTTCTTCTAAATATACTTTTCAAATAAAGTGGTAGGGGCCAGGTCAGTCCAGCACCCTTTTGGAGATGTTTCCAAGGTCACATGGGGTATGAAGATTCCCAAATAATCATATCATATCACTGTGGTAATCCCACAGGTTTGGTTCTGTCATTGTGTTAAAACTACTAAAAGATGGAGCTAAACACTGATTGATTGGACTATAGAAAGTTATTACTCAAGTGAAACTGATCATTAGGGATAGACAAGGCGTGTATTCCAAAAACTTTTCTGAATAACAACTTTTTTTGGTTTTAGATCAAGTCAGCATCTTTCTGCTCTTGCTTAGTCAATTAAAACATTGCATTCAACACAAAAGAGTGATTCGCTAACATCCAGAAAAGCTAGGAATAAACAAGAAATTATGTTTTTCAGCGGTTTATTGCAACAGTAAATAGCCATTCCTCCAGTCTTTTATTCAGCTACAAACAACAACAACTTACATCTTTATTAATGGAAATGCACCCACATTTTCAAAGTTCACTCTAAACACCATTTTAGGAAGAAGAACACATTTACCAACCTATGCCACACTGACACTACCTTGCCACTCAATAAAATTGATGCTCATGTGGCTAGGTCTCATAATCTTGTCAGACTGCGCTGTTACTTTAAGCGCTCCCATTTTAAATGATGATTGCAGTCATTCATAACTCATGTGAGCATTCAAATAATTGCTTCATGAATCACCGCAGTTGTGTTGCCACAGCCGTACACGCAGCATGCGTCTACACTGGAGAAATGTGCACGCTGCTCTTTGCACCTCATTATGCACAATTCATACATTTGGAGTTCACTCAATAAGGGCCTGAATCAAATCTGCATTCAATATTTCATATGGACTCCACCTCCAGTAGTGTTTACTAATGATGTCAAGCAGAAGCAGCAAAACACATTAAAATGTTATTTGGAGCATCATTTATAGAAAAACACAGACAAATCAGGTCAGGGTTAGAGGAGAGGTGTTATTATATTTTGGATTTAGTGCAAGGTGAAAAAAGTTAAGAAGAAGAAACGGCTCATAGAAACTTAAGTTGTACTGTAAACTTGATTCTGCTTTTTGTGTTTTTTTTTTGTTTTTTTTTTATTCTAGTCTTGTGTTTGCCTCATTTCGGATTCTTTTTGAGTGAATCCAACAGAGGACTGCTGTTTGTGTGCTCTGTTTTGTGTATTCATCACAGTGCCAGGTTCCTTCCTAAACAGCGGCTGATCTGAAGACAGTTGGCTCATAGAAGTAAAGGGCAGAGGAGGCAAATGGTCAGGGATCTTAGGAAAACACATACAGTATTTGGCTTTGACCTTGTGCATCATTTGAATGTAAAAGAGGGAAATAGGCATGAAGGTAACTTGTACTGAGCAACATTTCTGGGTTTTCTTGACTCAAACTCTACATCAACATATGTAGCTGTAAGCAAATGTTGTGACCTTGACCAGATGCTAATATACCATTTTGCTGTCCAAACATTTAAAAAGTAAAGGATTGAGACATAACACTCGTCCATTTTGGCCCGTTTGGTATTCTACATATATTCCGCTGGCTTATTTTTCAGTTCTGATGAGAGGAGGTCACCCTGAGATCCTCTAGATATGTCCAACAGCCTCTAGCGCTGTCCTCGACCAAGGGTTACACACTGACCGAGCCACTGAATGGAAAATATGCTACCTGTCGGCCCCCTTTTTCCTCCGAACATAGCTCTGGGGATGTATTGTAACCTCACAGAATGTCAAATAGCCCTGTTCCCTGGTATGTAAGAAGAGTTAAGACGTGACCGCCTTGTCACAAATGGGACAGGGACACCCAAAGGTGGGAGTGACATCACCCAGGAGCAGTTTTTTCTGGATATAGACAATAGCTTTGTTTCATTCAGCTTTGTAAATGTCTTGTTAATTAGACTTTTGATGTACAAAGATAGTCTATGGGAGTAGGAGGGCATGTATGTGGGCTTAAGGGGTTTACCGCAATAAAAGCCATTCTCTTCATTTCCTGTCAGGGCCCCGGAGGAAACTGGGCCAGCCACCTTAATACAGACATCTCGTCCTGGGTTATTCAAATGTACAGCAAAGATGTGACTCCCTGTGAACCTGGGCTAATGAACAGAATGGGAAACGTATTACATTAAAGAGCAGTTCATCAAATAGAGACAGAATATGCTCATGGGTGCAGCATTGATGATGATGTAAGCTGTTTCCTGGAATCAAAAAAGAGATGAAGAGTGTGCCCTCAAACGTTGAATACAATTGACCCTATTTTGAAATTATACACGATAGTTACCTTTGATTCAAATAAAAAAATATATATATATATTTTGCTCCAAATTGACCTTGTGTGAACTTTCAGCTTTCACCATTTCTTAAGGGCTCTTTGCTTTCTTCCAAATATTGAACAAACATTAACACATTACTTTAACACAAGCAATACAAATGCAGCAACCCACATTCAATTCTTGACATTTGTTCCTTTTTTACTGTTTTTTTTAGTGTTAGAAGTAAAAAATGCCCCAAATAAATCTGTCTGTCTTTGCATGCTTACTTTACTGACCACTGCAGAAAGTGAACAGTGCCAAAAACTGCTGTGTTGTTAATGCTCTCCCTTTGCACCTCACTGCATCTGACAAAATTGCAAATTTCCAAGACATCAACTCCAAAGACAAAGCATGCTTACAAATTAAACTCTAAGACTATATTATATATATAATAAAACTAAGTCCCTTGGATAAGAAACGAAACGTCTATACCTTGTAAACCTACGTCCAGATGCCTTCTTTGAAGACCAAGACCAGTCTCTAGCACTACAACACTAGCAGCCTAGAAAACAGATGAATTTCCAGAACATGTGTCACCATTTTGACTTTATCTGTGCACACACAGAATAATAAGCTGTAAGCATTTTAATGAAGTGGTTATAGGTGACATTGGTGCGTTCCTCACAGCCTGATTGTGCCTAATGAATTAGTACAGCAGCCAGAAAGCACGCACTTGGATGCACTGTTATATACAGTACAAGATGGAGCACTTTTATGGGGAGAGTGGCTGTCTCTGAGTGAAAGCACCTGCAATTGCTACTGTCACATTTAAAGCCTGATTGATGTTATAGTGCATTTCCAACCACATCACTTTCAAGCCGGCGTGTGATATCGGTCTCTTGCCTCCCGGCTTTCAATAAAAGTGGGAGAGAGTAGGTCACCCACTGGCCTGTATCTGACAGGCAGGGTGTCTCCGTCGATACTGTGACCTCTGTGGAAGCACAAAGCAGTCACCTCTGGCCGGTTGAAAGCAGCTAGCCTCTCCGCCTGATTGCACTAATATCACACGAAGGCAGCGGGCAGAGGTCCATCCGTTGGGATTGCCGCGGCATTAGGACAATAATAGAGACACATAGCCGAGAAGTATGCGTCTGAATAAGTGACAATAATTAGAAGTGCTGTGTGCATCTCCTGTGGCTCCACAACAACAGCAGGAGCAAATTAAAAAGTCCCAGCAGTGACATTGATCCTGTTTTCCACCGTGGGCCGTTAAAACGTTCAGCTTATTTTTACAGACATCTTTCTCTGTCACCCCCATGTTCGCCACTAGTGTCTCATTCTGCTGCACCTTTATTGGTAAAAGACAGCGTCGGTGACAAAGTGGACGCATTAAAAGGGCAATGATCGCAGTGGCAAAGAGATTATGTGTTTGTAGGAGAAAGAGAAATGAGAAAAGGATGGTACGAGGAGATTCCCTTTGGACCAGAGGGCATTTGCAGAGCAAGCAGTGAGTAAGTCTATATGTGTGAGGCAGATAATATTCTCCATAGCTCCTTTCTATCACAGCATTCTGTCATTCTGCTATTGGTGTCATAAATATTTCAAGGCGCTATTATTTACTCCTTCTGGCCCATTGTTTGCTCCTATTAAGTCAGTTCTGAAAGAGCTCCGTTATGCTTATGCACAGGTTTTATGTGTTGGGTGCACATAAATTATTCTTAAGCAAAACACTTTTTTTTTATGAAGTTTCTGTATAATATGCTTATGTTGTAATTTGTGAACCTCTGGAGCAGCAGAAGATAAATGAATGGCTAATGCAGGACCTTTCTGCCTTTAACAGTATTTCCTCTTTAGTTTTATGTCTTGAGTTTACCTGATTGCATCATTTTCTAACGGGTTTACCTTCAGTAAGAAAAGCCGTTAATGTATAGGCTTAGAGGAAAAGAATATGGATAAGGTTTATTTCCCTCAGGAAAGAAAATCCTGTGAGTGGGGAATAGTCACATGGGACCCTCTTTACTGGGACAGAAACATGCTTTTTGTAATGATTAAATTATTTGCAAAATAATAGCATAAAAGAACATATAACTAAATGGAGCCTTCAATAGGAATAGCACATATCTATCTATAAAGGGTTTTGTTTTTTCTGAATGATGAGGCAGTATGAACCCTTTTATAATGGATCATTTGTAAATCCAGAGGGTCACTGCACATGCACAGTTCATTGCAAATTTATTGTTATTTAAAAAATCAACAGAAGAACAAAGAACTGCTTCAATTTGAATAATACCATAGTATGTCACATTTCAGCCATTCAAATATCTTTCTAAATTATTGGCAAAATAAATAATTTTCTCTTCCTTCTTCTCGACTGCCATAAGGCTGCACAATAAATCACTCTATGTCAGATGAAGTCATTACTATTGAAAATTGTGCTTTAAAAACCTTGACAAACCATGCATTATGCCCTCAGGTCCCATCGCCGGAATAACTCCTATAGACAAATATGTTTCCTGGTGACTAACACGTTATCTCTTGTGTCTTGTCTCTTTCAGTTAGAACAGATCCAGAAGCACACGTGGTACATGTAAGTATCCCTCTGTCAACACCCTCCACTGCTCTGTCCAGTCTATTCTGCCGGCCCTGTAAAACCTGAGGGGAGCCGCCACATGATAAATGACTGTGAGCTGCGAGGTGCATTTGAGCGGGCCGTGACTCCACTCTGGGGGATGTGGGGGTAAATTGGTAGTGCATGAAAGAGGATGTGCAGCATATGGCCGGATGAACAGGGAACAGTGGAAGAAGGAGAAAGCAAAGGTTGAAGCCACATAACCTCCCTGTACTTACGTTTAACTTTAATAACAGGGCGTACCCTTGTTTTTATGTTAGCATAAATCTTTTTGGAGATAATTTATTGTTCAGTACACTGCAGAGTTGAGTTGAAGATCATCAGATTGCATCTCTAGTTGTCACCCATTTTGGTAAACTTGATTCAGCATATGTCCTAACGGTACAAGAGTGAAAATGAATCACAGGAGATGAATAGGAGTCCAGCGAGGGGGTTGAGTTATAGTTTTGAGTTGTACAAGATCATGGAAACAGACAGCGAGACATGATAAAAGAAACAAGAGGAGACAGGCGCCGAGAGAGAAAACTAATGTAGTGTGAGTTTTGTCAGTGTCGGAAAAAAGCCCCCCGACTGTCTGCCTCCGTGACGGGCTGAATGATTAAAACTACACATGAATGAATGAGGGGGGGTGACAAGCGGTACACGGCGAGGTGAACAGAGAAGTTTTTAACTTGTGTGAAGGTGAGGTGAAAGATATGGTGATAAAAGAACAGCTCCTCACTTGCAGAGTAAAAAAGTTAGAACTGTATAACACTATATAGGTTTGTGTACAAGGTCTTCAGGGAAGGAGAACACAGATTGGCTTTAATGATGCTATTTTTACTTGTTCAAACATAAAATTTTCTGTTACTGAAGTGAGTTGTAGGTCAACGGCGTGTCAGAAAAGCTTACGTTTTGGGGTTTGCCTCAAGATAAACACATAAAGGGTTTCAGTACAGTGTGTACAAACCAAGTGCCATATTCATCAGTTGACAGGTGGCATCAGAAGCTCTCCTGGAAAAAAAAAGATAGAAAAGGTAACATCATTAAGAGAGAAAAATGAAAATACACACAAGGAGATTACAAAACAAAGCAGTGTGACTCAGTTGTTTGGCTGCTTGTTGTTGAACATGACCTCATTTTGCCTACTGATGTGAACATGGAAAATGACTGAAATTACACATAACTAGCAAAATGTTCTTGGTGGGTATTGATGATTGTATTGGATAATATTAATATATACTGTGTACAACAATTTACATTTACAAAACTAAAGAAAATGAGCCATGTGGGTAAGACAAAAACTGGGAACATAGTTTTGCCTGATTATCTCACTATTTTGACAAGACTTTTCTGGAGAAACCAGTGCAAATATTGTCTCTTTTATTCATAAATTATAAACAATATATGTAAAAATTTAAAAACAAGGGTACCTTCTGTCACATTGAACCTCATTGTTGAAATTCACTACAATATACAACTTTAAGTAGACTTAGCAAATACTGTATCACTTCTAATAATTGGCTTTTGGGTTAGTCAAAGTGTAAAGAGCTCCAGAGTCAGTCAAAGTAAAACTAGTAAACAAGGAATAGAAACTCGTCCATAAGGATAAAAACGTTACAAATAAACGGTGGCATATATTTTAATAAGTTATTAATCTAATAAAGTTTAATGTTACAACTACTACTAACATTAAAATAATTCAAGATCCTTAAAGGCTTAGACACATTTACTGGGATAACAAATAGAATACTAAATATTAGCTTGCAGTTAATCTATCCTTATGTTCAGATTGGCTGGTACATGTATTCATATCTATTGTTAAATGTTAGTTAGTTATTGTTATATGACTTTTGCTATTGTTCTAGCTTTATCATGTGATTAAAAAAATAAATGGTGCATAATGAAATTGGCCAGTTTTTGTGTCACTACTAAAGGTCATAAAGATCCTTTCTAAACTGTGTAGGTCATTATTAACAATTACTCTGCTGACTGTGTCTTTTTGCTGCGTTCCCAGAGGGGGCAAGAACGAGCCTGAGCCCGAGCAGCCCGTGCCCAGGAAGGTGGCCATCCGCAGCCTGCCGTCCGCCGAGGACATCGACCCGGACGTACTGGACAGCATGCACTCTCTGGGCTGCTTCCGAGACAAAAACAAACTCCTGAAAGACCTGCTCTCAGACAAGTGAGTGATAGGACAAGTAAAAGGGTTGGATGGGAAAATGAAGTGAGAAAAATGCAGATAGGCCTGTGGATTATACAGGTGAGTGAGGATGAAAGGGTAGGTGATGAAACAGAGAAAAAGAGAAGCAGTCTGAGATAAGTGGCAGTGGTGTGGTTAAAATAAAAGAAGAGGGTTGATAGCTGTGCGGTGGTGTCGGCCTTGTTGTGTTTTAGACTGGCTTTTATGAAATCCTGTGAGGCTGTCACTTTCCATGACACGAGCGATAGATCACTTAACTGTTATCACACAGCTCATACAATGCTTGCCACTCGATCCTTTTGCCCAAACAGATTGAGAACTGCTCTTCAAATTTGTTATGTTTCCTTAGAATTTAAAAGATAATTTAAGTCAAACTTAATAAAAATGCTTCTTGGGTGCATTTTTATTAAGTGTTAAGTTGTGACTTTTTGTCTGAAAGAAATTTGCTCCATGTGTCACTTGCCAAGTCAAATGTTAAACTTTTAACCTCTCAGATATTTCAGAACTTCTGTACATTAACTATGAGGTGTTTTTGTCCTAAATTTAGGAGGATGATTGTAAAAATACTAAAAGCGGTGTTAAATTGGTTAATAACAATGTAAGTCATTGCAACCCATGCATCTCAGAGCTCTGCATATTACTGTACTTTTGTAAAACTAGCCCTTTGGATAAAAATTTGATCAACGGTTGTTTCTTTAATAGCATATGTGAATGTTTTCAGTTAAAAAATGTATCTGCATCTTATAAAGTCAGTCTGGTTCTATTTTCAAGTACATTTGTTTGAAACAACAGTTACAACAGCATTAAGGAAGCAAAAATGTGTGAGTTTATACAAAATTAAACACCAATCAACAATTTAAAAAAGATTTTCCAAAACATATTTCAAACTAATTCTATTTATTTTACTAATTTTATTTATATGCACTGTAGAAATTTTAGCTCATCTGCTTTCAGTGCATTTTATATATTCCTATCCTCTCCTTTTAAATCCTAAACACATTTACTTCACCACTTTGCCCTCTTGCTGGTTCTTCTATTCCTGTTTCCCTTGGGAACGGCCCGTAATAATGCTGGACTGGTAGGAAATCCACCATCTCTTTCTGCTTTGCCGTGCTTGATTTTAGCTGAAGTTGCAGGTCCTTGTCTCTTTGCCTCCTACTGCTTCCCAATCTGTCTTTATTACAGCAGACTCATCCCTGGGCCTCGTTCTCAGAAACGAATACAGGCCTATAGGCTGAAGATATTAAGCTCCTTATTTAGTGAGAAAAGGACGAAGTCATAATGTTTTGATACTTTCATAAACTTGCTGGTAGACTCTGCGAGAAGAGATCCTAAAATATATGCAGAATATTATATGACAACTTAATGATCTGTAAAAGTTTTGTTTTAATGATTCAAGCCATTTAGCGGTTCCACAAGGAAGTTGAGAGGATAAAAGAACATTACTCATAGTGGGGGGGGGGTTATAGTTTGATGGGTTGTTTTGGGGAATTTAACATGCCTTACACTTTTTCTTTTTAACACATCCTGATACAATAACATCTCAAGAAAATGGAAATAACATTCTACGGATAACAAGAGATGCAGTCTTATAGGACTGTTAATGGCCTATCTCTTTTATTTCACAGTGAATGTGAACGGTTGCCCTCTGGTAGTTGTTTCTGGCTTCTGTGTTGTCAGCTGAATCAATTCATACCAATGTCCATTAAGCTTTTAAACAGCTGGTAATTGTCAAAGGCTGCAACATTGATGGGTTTTAGTGGTTTTGAGCACTTTAAACTGTTTTATTGTTTTTCTTAATTGTGACTTTAATATTTTTTTTATTATTTTGGTATGGCTGCTGTTGAATGATAATTGATGCCCATATTTTTTTTATTTATGTGGTAGTTGCTGCAGCATGGATGAACAGCCCAAGAAAAAACCCACATGAGGGGACAATAATCTCGATCTTTCACTGTCATTTAAAGAAAATAAATGGAGAAATGATTGTACTGCTCGACAAGGAACAATATGTGAGAATTAAATACACTGTGGTAGAGTGGTTAGCAACACTGTCTCAAAGCTGGAATAAGGATAAGGGCCTTTCTGTGTTTAGTTGTCCTTCCACTGTCCAGAGACATACATGTATAGTGCATTCTATAAGTGTTAGTGCTGCGATTAAGATATTATCCAGGGAGGTACCAAAAGCAGCTGGGATAGGCACCACACCAGTGATTGATAACCGCATATGCTCTAGAAAATAAATTAATAAATAAACACACTGACAAAGAGTAGATTAGTTGTGAGTAAAGGTATTGTATTGGGATACAGGTCATGTCATTAAACTTTAAACATCTTATTAAAGTGCATTTTACACTCTTCTTTTGCAGTGATAACCAAGAAAAGATGATTTACTTCCTGTTGCTGGACCGTAAGGAGAGGTATCCCAGTCAGGAGGACCAGAATCTGCCGCCTCGCAATGAGATTGGTAAGAACATTACATTATTGTTTATATTTAACAGTTTTGACAATAAAGTACTGTAGATGTCTTAACCATCTGAAGCATCAAAAGTTTTTAAGAATTTGAGTTCTGGAGGATTGGCTTTCCAACAGAGCTTTGGGGTGTTCTGCTTCTCAATGAATTTAGCTGAAGAAATAGACAGTGTCAGTAGGCCAGGGAGTGTTATTTTTGAAAAATTGCCGGCACAGAAAGCGTTGGTTTTAGTAGAGCTCTAACACCAAATAAAGATACTCCCTCATTTACCCATGCACCAAAATACAGCATAGATTTCCACCCACTGGAATCAGAGGCGATGGAGATGCTCCACTTAAACTTGTGCCAGGCTTATTTTCTGACAGCAGCAAGCGTGTGCGCTCAGATACCGACATTTTGATAAATAGGCTCCCACTTCAGTGAATGCAATACAATCAATGTGCCGGCCATTAGTTCAAGGTCTAAACGGATTGCTTTAGCTCTTCAGTATTAGTTAAATGTCTGGGTGATCAGAGCTAAACATCACTCACAAATGCAAGTGTTTCTCACAAGTCTGTTTCTCACAAGTGCGCAGGTTAATGTTTGAAGTCACCAGGTGCTTTGCTCTGCATGAGTTTCTCTATGTCTGTGGTAGATCCCCCAAAGAAGCGAGTGGACTCCCCCATGTTGAACCGTCACGGCAAAAGAAGACCGGAGAGGAAGTCCATGGAGGTGCTCAGTGTTACCGACGGAGGCTCGCCTGTACCTGCCAGGAGGGCTATCGACATGACGCAGCACGGACAAAGGTACGCACCAGAGAGGGTCACTTACTGTGTAGATCAAACTAAACTAGTCTAGGAGATGGATCTGGACACAACCTTTAATTTAAGGAGTTAAAATAGGCTGCCTGCACAAAAATAACAAATTTGAGCAGAACAGAATTTACTTCTTATTTTGCTGTGCTTTCTGGAGCTTGACTTTTATCAGCATTCCCAAGTCATCATATTGGTCAGAGACGTGAAGAAGCTATCTTTTGTGAACCTTCTCTGAACAAAGAAAGGGAACTCAGAAATAACTTTATTTAATGCGATATTCTGCATTCTGTGAAATAGGATTATAAAGATTTATTGTGAATCACTTTATTGTTAGATTCTGGTCTGCACGGCCACAGTCTGGAAAACCGAAACCAAGTCTGATCCGTGCTTCAAGCTGATTTTAGTGATGAATGGCTTTATTACAGATGTGTTTTAAATGTATTTTAAATGTATCTCCTCAATGAAGGCATTCATTTTTTTAGTACAATCATCAATATTATTCCTTGTTCATTTGTTGTCATGAAGCACCAGCATGAGCACAATTGACAAAACAAAGTAACTCCTAAAATAATGTCTGTTAAAGATAATATGATGTAGCCTAAAGCCTAACATGAACGGTCCGCCCAAAACACTCCAGACTCCACAGTTCTCCAGACTACAGCTGCACGTAGCAGAATTTTAGAAGTAACTCATGCAACAGTAAGTCACTCTTTAAGATCTATACCAAAAGTGTTTCACTATATGTCAGACGTCCTGAGGGCAATGACATGATATAGAGATGTGTACACACTCCTAAAGGCTGGATAGTTCAACAACGACACATAAAAGAATGTCCAAAGGCCTTCTTCATAGACTACTTTGACAGCTGGATTTACTGAAAGGCTGTTAACAGACTGACGTTCTGCTCACTCTGTCTCTCTATAGTAAATCAGTGTACAGTAAAAGCTTGGAGATTCCTGAAGCCAATTCAAAATGCAGCAAAGAAGAAAGGTATTGACTAGGTGTTCTTTACTGTAGACTTAACATCAGAGAGATGTCTGTGGCTGTGGAAAGATGCAGTGGTCCTTTTATTTTTCTTACAAAAAGCTGACTTCAGATTCAACCAATTTTTTTAATTAGCAAACTTCCAAAAAACCAGTGAAAACTTCATATTTGCAATTCAAACTTCTGCTATTTTCATCCCCTTTTCGGTATTAGCCCAATTACTTCCCTCCATAATCTTAATGCATTGATAATCACTTTCTCCCATACTGTGCCCCACTTTTCTTTGCACGCATAGCACTTCTCTATTTTAAAAACGTTTTAACTCTCAACCTCACCCCCAATGTGGAGAAAACTGATTTAAAATCGTATTTCTCCATCTCACTACAACAACCAATACCGCATACTGTATATCATTGCACCAGGCTGTTGAGCTCAGAGGCGGTGACATTTGTGACAGCGGGGAAGATTGAATCTGAGAGAGGTGATAACCTGATCTCCCTAATGATAGGCAGATTGGCAGAACACTGGGGACGCTTTTAAATGAACCAGACATAAATGTGGAGGCAGCAGGAACATACAGTGCTGGAGCGTCAATACTGTACAGTGGAGTCATGGAGTCAAATTTGCATCTAGCTTTCCCTAGCAACAGGAAACTGATTTCAAACCTAAAATGATGATAACCTTCTCAGTTAGATTACAAAGTGAGGAATTAAGCCTTAGTCAGTGTATTACCTACAAGAAATGGAACAAAGCATGCCCCAATGTTAGAAAAATTGTCTAATTGCACTGAAACAAACCAAGTAATAAAGGGCAAACTAAAAAAAACAAAGAAATACTGTAATTATTACTAACATTTAGCAAGCGTTTCTTCAAATTGATTTTTAATATAGTACAGTTGTTTTCTGGAAGGAGCGTAGGAGAGAATTGTCAGACACTGTGTAGGAGTTCCTAAGCGTCGGAGATCATCATTTTGTATTGCAAACACAACTCTGCCTTAGATATACAATCTAAAATGGTCTGTTCAAAGAGCTATAGTAAAGGCATGGATCACTGAGTATAGCGTTGCAAACCTTGCCCTTACTTTGCAGCTGAATTCTTTGCAATGCTTAATTTCTTTACCTTTCCCAACTGCTTTTTCAAGTCAGATTTACGTCAGTCAGTCAATATGTAACATGTTTTTTTTTTATTGTCAAAAGGGGCTCAAATCATCCCAAATAGACATACAATGACATATTATTTTGTAAACCCCTTTCCTAAAGTTCAGAAGAATTCTGCTGTATAATGCAACAATATTCAGCTAACCTCTAACACTGCTACAAACAAGGATTGCACACAGCCCACTAAAATTGAGGCCTCGGCAGGGTTTATGCCATGCCAATCCGACCTGTACTGTTTCACTCAGTCAAAGCCTGGCTTACTTTAAACACCTGAACAGTGACTTTAAATCCATTTTAAAAGCTCTCACCTGCTGCACACCTCTTCTTAATTCTTCCCCTCTGATGCCTCTCTATTTCAGTTAAAACTTCATCATCTTGTTTTTATCGCTCCACACTGGCCACAGCTTTATCTCTTCAGGTGCAACAAGTCTAATCTCTTTTTGAAAGGTTCTCCTTTTTTGTGCTATACCCCAAATCCTCTTCTCGAGTTTACAATCTTTTTATAATGCTGCCTAGAGTTTTAATCTGATCTTATACATATTATCTCTATCTTAAATTAATCCTTATTACAGAACAACCTTTAGGCTCACTCATATAAATCTCAGTAAAGTATATGATATAGTTATTACAAAAGGTCCCCTGCATCTTTCTTTCGGAGCTACTCTAAATCTGTGTTTGTTTATTGCCCCCCACCCTCTGAGTGTTTTCAAGAGGACCCGCTGTAGTGTTTTATATCGCAGCTCTGCCTTTCTTTCCTGTGGTCCCTCATGTGCAGCTGACCTTCAGTTCTGTACGCCCCCCTCTGTTAGTATGAAATTGCTATGCTAATGTGGAATTGCCGCTAGTTTCTCTCTGTCTAACTCCATGGCCACTCAATGATGGGGGGCTGTCTGCTGCATCACCAAATCAAATTGTTTTTTCCTCTTATGATAAGTTTTTTTTCCACACACCATCAATTCATAGCTGCTGAAAATTTTTGATGTCTTGGGGAGTTTTCTGCCCTCTTGTGTGTTTTGTCTGATCATGTGTATGTGCATAGTTGATGGTGGTCTTAGATCCTACATTTGTAACATTTCCCAAGATTTGGCTGACTTTCTCTGAAGCTAACCTTATCTTTCCCCAACAGCAAACTTTTGTTGACAGTGCTGAAGATTTGTCGAACTTCAGATCAGAAAGTGTCAGTGAACAGAATTTCTTTGAAACGTATGTTTTGACAGAATGCGTGAATGGTCCAACAGAGAGGAAATAGAATCTGAAATTTTGCTTGTGTGTAGACAGCTTTGATCCTAGCACAAACCTAGCTTAACTTTAAAAGAGAAAGCTTAAATAAGCTCATATGTTAACGATTACAACATTTTGACCATTAATCTTTAAATCCAGGAAACACTGTTCTACACTTAAAAGGCAGGACACTCAATTTGCCCAGCATCACTCCAGGAATCCCTTGTTTACTGGTTTTGGCAGTGTTGCTTGCTCTGTGTTTGACTTCTGGCACCATCCACCTTCATTCTCCTCATGTTTATTTCATTTTCATCCATGTCCTCATCCCAAAATGGCTTGTGTTTGTTCCAACCCCTACAGCACAAAATCAGACCCCCAATGCGTCTCTCACACAGCCGCTGGCCAGACACTGGAACAACGTTAGCCTGATAAACAATGGATAATGGCCAATACTTCTAAATGTACCGCAAAAGTAAAAGTTAAAAAAATATATTTTTTGCTGTCATGTGGTTGGCTGCACTAACATCCTGCTTAGAATTCATTGCTACTAAACAACCAAGGTTTGTATCTTACTGAAGCTTTTCCTACAAATACTAAATGTGTTTATATTGTAAGCATATGCATACAGTATGTACTGTAGCAGCACAGCATATGCAGCCATACCCATTCACTTTGCAAAGTGAAACGGGTCTGGGACCCCTTCCCTCCACAGTTATTTCCACTCACAGGAAAATGTCCCTTCTAATGGACCACTTCTAACCATTTATCAAAAATGGATTGGGCTTTATTTGTATCTTAGTTTTTTTTTTTTTTTTTTTCTGATTAGTTTCTATTTCTATTAAAGTTTAGTCTTCCAAGTCTTTCTACTTACAACTAGCTTACACTGATCCAAGTATCATACCTGTCCCACCTGGCCTTAAGCACAGGCTCCACCCAAAATGATTCAGATTGCCAACCTTTTTACTTTTACACAAGAAACATGGCAGGTCTATAACACACTCTTACTTTTTACTGGATCACTTTGTCAATTTCTATATGAACATCTAACGCTCTCATTTACAGTAAATGTAAACTGCAGCATGTTTCAAAGATGACTATGTGTCATTTGCTGTTCACCCTTGTCAAGTGCAATTCATCATCTCTCTGAAATAAGCATGCACCACTGACAGCCCATTACGGTAGTGCTTCACCATCTGTAACATTATCTGTATAGACTTGCTTGTCCAACACCAGCAGATGCAGAGTGCCTCTAACAATATGCTCCTGATTGCCCTAGGATGCAACGTTCTGGCGTTTGTGTTTAGACGCAGTGCAAATGACTGTGTGCACAATGCGGCTTTGGGCAACTGTCTGGTCAGCTGCTCTCAGAAAAATGAGAAATCCTAGCCAACGCTGTCTCAACATCGCCTACTCATGTGTGCGCGATTGTGTGTGATAAATACACTCCACGCAAGGGCCAGCGGGAGCAACATAAAAATAGCTAAAGTGTGGGAGTTTCTATATATTTCTCACTCTCACAGCGGCTGTTAGCGAGGCTTCTCTCGGACTATTCTAAAGACTCTCTGGAGACATACTCCTATTCTAGCTTCTTCCTTTAAAGGTGCATTGTGTAAAATTCTACAGGATTTAGTTGAACAAAACACTGTATGATCCATCCATCCATCTAGCCTGGTTAGCTGCAACTAACTCTTTTCCTATTGTATACAAAGACGTTAGTCTTGTACCTTGATGCTTGCATCCGATTTCAAGGGCGGGGTTTACAAGAGTAATGTTAACCAATTTAGAGATGCTGAGGAAGGGATTCACTGTGAGAAAGGGACCAGCTCGTCCTCCTTTCAAAAAAAAAAAAAAAAGAAAAAAAAAAAGGCTGACACCCATCCATTCTATCCATCCATTTTGACCCAAAGCTCATGACCATAGGTGAGAGTAGGAACGTAGATCGACAGGTAAATAGAGAGCTTACAGCCTTACAGTTCAGGTCCTTCTTCACCACGACAGACCGGTACATCGACCACATCACTGCAGAAGCTGCACCGATCCGTCTGTTAATCTCCCGCTCTATCCTTCCCTCACTCGTGAACAAGACCCCAAGATACTTGATGCACCTTTGATGTCAGATTAATACCTTTTTGATTTGCATATCTCATAAACTTGGACATTTAAAGCTACAAAGAACACAGTGGAGGCCCATTACTTTTGTTCCTGTACAACCTCCCAGAGCAGACAAACAGACCCCTGCTTTTCATCTTATTGGAACACACAATCTTGTGTAGATTTTGTTTCTAATATTCCATGGTAAACTATTTTTTTTTTACCCATTTCTACAAAATGTCCCTGCTTGGGTTACTGGAGGAGTTCACAGAAAAAACCTGGTTGAGGTGAAAAATTGTAGAAATCCATCACATCCTGCTCAGTGCGATGCAATTTCTCCCAATCATTTGTGCTAGTTTGGCTCAGTGGTGTGGCAGTGCTAACAGTTCTGGGAGTTGTATAGATTTGATGACAGAGTCATACATTACTAATGTATGACCTGTAGTTTTCTGAAGTTTTAGTCATTCATTCATCTCTAATCTCTCCTAGTCCACATCTATTTGTCAGCTCTTCTTTTCCTGTCCATTCCTTTTATTCCTCACTTACAAGGTCTTTACTGGCCAAACAGGAATTCAGTAGATAATGTAAGGATAATATTGGGCCACAAGAGCCTTCCAAACATTTTCTCTTCTGATAATAATAAAAAAAAGTGTATGTGTGATTCACCAAGCGTTTCAAATATATTGTTTTAATATAAAACAAAGTTAATTTCAGGGCTGTCGGGTGAGCAATTTTCACTTTTTTGAGTTAATAAAAAAAATGCTAATGCAAGAAAGGTATAGATTAGGAAGAATTTGCAAAGTAATATGCACTTTAATATCTTAATAATAAATAATACAGTATAGTTTATTGGAGGAAACCAGTACAAGCACATACGGTAGCATGTCTGGCCACATGTTCACAAATGGTTGAGTGATGAAATGGAGAAAGAACAAGAGGCTGACAAGGAGGGGGTCTTATTGGACTGAATGACAAAAAGGAAGTGTTGTGACAGTGAGCAGCTGGTGTTTCCGAGTGTTGACAGGCCCTGTTTTTTTCCATGCATGTGCTCGTGCACGTGAGTATGTTTGTGTGCGTGCTGGTCTGATGGAGACAGATTGGCCTGTGATTGTTCATTTCTGAGCAAGGCTCCGCTCATAGGGGTTATTGACAGCATCTGCGGGGAAAAAGAAAAACATGACAAATGGCACTCAACCAAATGTCCCACTTCATTTCCACCCTCAAGATATTTTCTACTGAACCAGCACAAAAAAGAGCCAACATGTTTGGTTAGGCGCTAAGCCATTTCATGTGGAAAGTAGCCTATAGATTTTCATGTGGCGCAATTAACCAACACATTAAAAAACACATTTTTGCACATAATTGGTTTAAGAAATTGTCAGGAATCATTACTAATAACCCTTGTTAGTAGTTTTGCTGTAGTTCTGTCACCCTCAAGTTGGTGTTGTATATTCAAAGAGCTATGGCGCCATATGCTGCAGTGCCTTTTAACCTCTAAGCTCCACACGTGTTAACTGGATCATGTACTGTGTGCATGTTGAGCTCACAAATGACTGGTGTGTTGTTTTGTGCCACAGGTCGCGGTCTATTAGCGGAGCCTCCTCTGGTCTGTCCACAAGCCCACTAAGCAGCCCACGGGTAAGTCACAACCTTTTCCACACTACACGCCTCCCGACCCACTTTTTAGGTGTATAACTGCTCGTCTGTGGGGATAACAAGCCCCTGATCTCAAGTTATTGCTGTCCCGATATTGACATAATACAGTTGACCCTTAAAGTGGCAGGAGGTTAAATCTACTGTTTTAAAAAATATATATATATGTATTGACTAGATGTGTGATCTATTGAAAAGAAAGAAATTAAAGTTTGTAAAAAAAAAAAGAAAAAGAATTGTGATTTTTAGATTAAAGTTAAAATTGTGACGAAAAAGTCAGAATTGTGAGGAAAAAAGTAGAAATTGTAAGAATGAGAATTCTTAGATCAAAATCAGGAATCTTGGAAAAAGGTCAGAATTCTGAGATTGAAGTCATATAAATGTTATAAAAAGGTAAGAATTATGAAAAATTGTCGAAATGTGGTGTGAAAGTCAGAATTGTGAGAAAAAGGGTGAAAATTCAATAAACAGTGAGGTCACAGAAGTCAGATTGTGGTATTTTGAGAATAAAGTCAGATAATCTCAGAACTATGGGTAACAAGGAACAGACTTCATTAGGAGAGCAATAATGAAACAATACAAAATTTTAAACTTTAAAAAGCAAACAGAACTTTCTGGGTATACTTATTTTTGTATATATATTTTTTTAGTAACACCAATCACTTTCTATATGTAATTGATAAGTCAAAATGATGCCTGAAATTTTCAGAGTGTGACATTTCCTTTATAGAAAACAGCGACCCACTGCCAATGCAATATCAGTTCTTTTATTAGTTCTTAATGCCATTTTATAAAACGTAATCCACAATTCCACTTCAGAAAGCTTGGGTCTAGTCCGATAAGCTCTTCATATCCGGTCTTCACATGAGTCATCACTGCGTCGACAGAGTTCCTGCTACCTTTATATCCAAACTCACTGATGAGGACATGCAGGAGACATGACAGCGCCTCATTCTTTTTCCCCTCCCCACAAAAAGCCTGCACTCTCTCTATTTTTATGATTATCCCCAGCTTAGTTTTTTTGTTGCTTGAGCTCTGCCTAAATACAGCTCAGAAAATGCCTAAGAACAATGTGATTTTTTTTTTCTTGTGGCTTAGTAAACTTTTCCAACTGAGTAACCTTAGAAGGGCTCAAGACTAGGCCGGGACTCAAAGACGTGCTCCTTTGCACCACACAGGTTCTGTCAAGCTGATCTGAAAGGGAAATTGATTTCTCAAACGTTCGCAGAAAGCTTGGATTGTGCTCTCAGCAAGAAACTCGGCAGGGGGTTATTTCTGCCCATTTGTCTCTGGCTAACTGGGGGAGTTGTTGGAGGGAAATATTCTATTGCTACGATTGTGGAGGCAATTTCACTATTATGAGTCAAAACGTCAACAAAAACCACACAGAAATGGGAAATTTCCTGGTGATATGAGAACTTGTAATCCCCTTTGTTATTGAAAAAACAAATTGTCTTCACAGCTGGTGTTGTGTGTCTAGCACCTGTCTGCTTCCCTGCCTGCTCGAGCCCCGTATGATTTGATGGAAATTATTTGAGCAAGGGCATTGTTTTCTTACTGTTTTTGTTTGTTTGTACTTAGCCTTTGAGCCACTGAATGGTCTAACTGCATGTTTCTTTTCCTTTCTTTTTTCTGCAATGCTTCTTTCCTGTGCATGTAAACAATTGGCCTGCCCTCGATGCTGTCGTATTGCTTTGTGGTTTGTTCTGCAACACTTTTCCCTACTGTCCTGTGTGTGTTCCTTTTGTCTTTTTCAATCCTGGCCTGTATGGTGTGTTTTTTGTGCTCACTCCAGCCTGTCAGAAAGTTTGGTGTACCGCCCCAGTCCCCAGATTTAATGCAGTCCCCCAACTCCAGCCCGTGCCCTTCCCCGGAGCTTGTTCCCAATCGTAGCGGTCCACGTATTTCCACCCCCAACTCGCTCTCTCCGGACTGCGAGCTCCTGCCAGCTTCGCTAAACAAGACGCAGACACTCCCTGCTAAATCCAAAGTGCTCCCTAAACCTCTTCACGCGACACGCTCCAACCCTCTCCCAGAATCTTCTCAGGATATGATCAAATCTGAGCCAGACTCTCCAAGTCATCCATCGACGCCTCCATCCTACTCCGTCCCGCCGACTCCAACCTCCACCTCGACTCCCGGCTCTGTCCCTTTTATTTCCCTCCTGAACAGCCCCCAGGTGAGGCGGTCCCACTTTGCGGCCTGCCCCCAGCTCTCGGTGCCCTTTAACCCCGCGGTACCACTGTCGCCAATTCGATTGCACCACTTCCATCCCGTATCACCAGTAGCTTCTCCCAACCCCTTTACTGACCATCCGCCCAAATCTATCCCCCTCATACAGGTCACCCCCCACCCCTCCCCACGAGGCAGTCCCCTTCCCACCCCCAAGGGAACCCCGGTGCATACCCCCAAGGACAGCCCATCTGGGACCCCCACCCCAACGCCGCCCCCCAGCCCGTCCATTGGAGGCCTGCCCTGGAGGACGCGCCTCAACACCATCAAGAACAGCTTCCTGGGCTCGCCGCGCTTCCACCGCAGAAAGCTGCAAGGTACTGCACAAATGCCTGTAAACCTGTAAACATTTTAATATTTATTTAGGAAAAATCTGTCTTTTACATGTAAAAATAAAGATGGCCGACATAAAGCCAATTCATCCTTAAAAATCAAACTTTAGACCACATTTATTTTTCTAGAAATATTAAAAAGTGCACCAATCATTTGGACCCCATCAGACTTTTGAGTCTGCCACAATAAATTCTGTCTCAAAAAGTTTAAATACTCATTAAACCTATAATAATTACTAATGAACCTATTATCATCACAATATTCCTTTAATGTAACTGTTTATTAACCTTATTGTAGCCACATGAATTAAAAAATAAATAAGTTTTGTTACTAGGATGTCTTTTAATTTAATAAAATGTAACAACATAAAACTTAAAGATTGGTTATTAGCGATAAAATGAGCAACCCTATATTTAACTCTATATACTGCCTTCTAGGTGAGGTGGTATTTATTGAGGGTGAACTGCAGCAGTTTTCAGCCCTGAAGAAAGAATACTGTGAAGACATACATATAGATTACAATAATAGTAATAACATATACTGTATGTTAATGCTAAAAAAATATTTTCCATTAGCTGACATTTCTGTTTTATTCAAAATCTTTTTATGATGCTTACCATCTTTCATGTTCTATGGGTCCAAATGTCTGCTGCTCTCAATAGAAATGGTTTTAAAGTCTCCGCGGAAATGGCCTTTTAATGGCAACAGAAAATATTAATATCTCAACAGTAGTGTGCACATAAACACATACTGTTGCTACTGATCACTGCAGTACAGACTAGCTCATATTGAAATACTTGTACTGTATGCCTTATATGTCAACTTACATGTCAGAAAATGTTTCAAATTATATCCATTCCTCCAAATATCACTTCCCACTTGGCTCCAGTGTGATCTCCGTGTCTTTTATTCAAACCTCTTCACAGTTCCGACACAAGAGGAGATGTCCAGCCTCACACCAGAGTCTTCCCCAGAGTGAGTGCTGCATGTTTGTAGATGTTCAACACACTTCTCTTACTCTACTCATACTGTATCATAACTATGCATAACCCGTAACTCCTCAAACACGTACAGTCCTGACGCTCCTGTGATGTTTTGAAAAGTCTCCATGAATGTTTGATTTGGCCCCCTGAGTTCCCTGTAATGACCTCGGGTCCGGACTGGTCTAGAAAAGCAGAACGATGGCGGGAGGTAGTAGAGGCTGGTTATGAGGGGGGAGAGAAAATCTGTATGATGTTGCTCAGCTCCCAGGGGCTTGGTTACTCAAGCTTGGCCTAGATATGCCTGTTTGCTTGGCTGACTGTCTAGCTTGGCCATTTCCACCTGGCCGGGAAAAACATTTCTGCTGGAAATAGTCACAGAGGCTGGAAAATGCCTTCTCTTTGGAGGGAGGGGTGGGTGTCACCAGCTCTTTGCAGAATAATGTAGAATTATAGCAATATGAAAGCTTTATGTCTGGATATATAATATGCACTTTTATGAGAGGTTAAACACTGCTTGAATAATGTTAATGGTCAATTTGAATGTACCAGAAAACATGTACCCCTTAAACCATTCGATCATCTAAGTTATGTCCGAGCCCAAGAAAAAAAACAAGAGTTTTGAGACAATAGCAGTGCAGGAGTTCAAGACCAAGAGACCGGTGCACAATACATTGGAAGAGACACTAGGGACAAATCCTGCTATTTTCAACAATCTCAATCAAAGTCCAAATTCATTAAGGGGTTAGCATTTAGTGAAAGAGTGTTTGCACTAGTACAAATTCTCTGTGGTGACTAGGAGTTTAGCGACAACTTTCTACTGTAAAAAATTCTGTTTAAAAGGCTCTAACAGAACCACATTTACAAAAAAAACAATCATTTTTAAAATCAATCTCAATACCAAGACCAGTACTAAAATATTACCTACTACTCTTTATCCATGTGTGCAAATTTCTAAATAAACACCTCACCAGTCTCCAGAAGGTAAAATGTCATCACATCATAGTTTTAGCTCTTTTACCTGAGGCCTGTTCTGTGTTTGCTTTTATCCAATCCCTCTGAGCTACTCTCTCCATTTTATGTCTCTCTCTTTCATTCTGCATTAATGAACACAAGCTCAAGCCCTTTTCTGCTTTTACTCTGCAGGCTTGCCAAAAAATCCTGGTTTGGTAACTTTATCAACTTGGAAAAAGAGGAGCAGATCTTCATTGTCATCAAAGACAAGCCCCTCAGCTCCATCAAGGCGGACATCGTTCAAGCTTTTCTCTCGGTACGCACACACAACATGGAGTGCTTTCTTGGTTAATTTAATTTCTCTCTCTCCCTCATTCCACTCCTGTCCCTTGCCATCTGCTCCCTGCCCTCTGCGACCCAACTGTTTTTTTCACATATTCTTCTGCTTGTGTGTGGCGTAATTACCTGTGCATCTGCTGTCTAATGCACACACAGGTGCCACGTTTTGAATTTTTACAATGGTGCCCCTGATTTGTGTTGCAGTCAGGTAAAGCTTTTGTGTTCAGCACTTCTATTTAGTCTTTATCTGCACACTCACTAGAGGTCAATAAAAATCAACGGTGCATTGATCATTAGCATATAGATGCCTTGCCCTCGATACTGTGCATTGAGTGTGGTGTATTTTGACGCGTAGCAGACAAAATAGAGAAAGGTGCCGAGGACAAGCAGGCTGGGACTTTTTAGAATGTGTTTACGCAAACATTCACAGTAAATCAATGTTCACTGTTCATAATTGAGCAGACTCGTATCTTAGCCCAGTTAGATTTAACAAAGTACACCGTGCCAGGGTGGGTCAGTGTCAAATCGGTTTCCCTTTCCCTCTGCCTTTGCTCTTTTTTCCCGCGGGTTGTACTAGCCGGTATTCCACAGGAGATTGGCACCTGAATCAGTGGAATTATAGCTCTCTGCACACTCGCATTAATGGAATGTCAAAGCCTCTCCACTATATAGCAAAACGTGACAATTTCCGAGCCCACCTGCTCATTGGGCACACAAATTTGTTTTAGGTGGGAGAGCGCCACGTTGTTGGATGACTCGAGATTACATTAGCTTAAGTCTCCCTGGCATGCATGGCTACTCCCCGAGGCATTAATCTCCTTAGAGTTCCAACTATGGCTCGCACTGTGTGGAGGAGGTTTAATGAGGGTTTATTCACCTTGTCATTTGTAAGACATAAGAAAAAACCTTGTGCCCCATATGTATAATCCCATTAGTATCTTTTACCAGCTAACTATTTTTGGACTGACTCTTCTCTTCCATCAGATCCCAAGCCTGAGCCACAGTGTCATCTCCCAGACCAGTTTCCGAGCGGAGTACAAGTCCACGGCGGGTCCCACAGTTTTCCAGAAACCGGTGAAGTTCCAAGTGGACATAACCTACACGGAGAGCACAGCCGCCACAAAGGAGAACGGCATCTACTCTGTCACATTCATCCTGCTTTCAGGTCTGGAACCAATGAAATAGGGAAATGCAAACAATTGAGTATAGTTAGTACAGTATCTGAAGTCGATTTTAGAAAGTGTATGAATGAGAAGCTTTGTAAGGCCAGTCTGTGTTGTCAGGGGAAAAAAGTGTATTTTAAACAAACAAAAAAACAGACAAACTTAATAATAACTATTGGTTAGATATTTGCAACTACTTAATTCATCATTTACAAAGCATTAATCATTACTATTACGTTATAGACATTGAAGAAAAGGTTAAAGCAAAAGCACCAAGGTGAATAACATTATTGTTGTCATAAACATTTTTATAAATGTTTTAGTCAAATAAATCCTTGTTAAATTATACATGTCAATTATATTTAAGTGTCTATAAGTAGTTTATTAAATAATTTATTGTTAATTTCAAAGCCTAAATCCATTTTAGTGGTCCTAATTGGACAAAGCCACCCAAGGTTGGTTTGACTGATATTACAGATAATTTACAAATCATTATTTTAATTTTTTATCTGCTTTTGCAAATGAACTCTTCCAATATTAAAAATGTAAAGAAAGCATGTTAAAGGCTGATTGTGTAAATAGACAAAAGTGTGTGCAGTGAAAAGTAAGAAGAAGGCCTAACTGAACAGAACTAAATTAAACTAAGCCACTGAGCCCACTTTGATATTAAACAAAATAAAAAGTGAAAGTAACACTTCAGACAGTGGTTGTCAAAGGCACTAGCACTAGATAATAGATAAGAGGGTGAAAATGTTATTATAATTTCATCATGTGAGGGCTGTGATTATGTTCATATCTTGCCAACATATTAATTATACTATCAAAAGAAACAATGACATCTAACAGATAAATGTAACCACTTCTAATGGGGTTTGGATGAATAATATGTGAGTCATTTCTCATTTTGTGTTTCAAGTGTTTCTCACAAGCTATTTTTAAACTTTAAATCCACAGGACAGACTTAGAAGGATGTCATTGCACTTCACCAAACTATTAAAATTACTTCATGGAAAACTTGTTATCAATCCAGTAAATACATCAGAAGTGCTGTTTTTCAAGTGGTGGGTGGTTTCTTGCCAAAAGGAGAAGGGGAGCTGCCTACGGATTTTCAAAGTTTCTCCAATTTTGAATGCTTGATAAGATTTCCCCCCCTCAAACCTCCCTCTGCCTGACTAAATGAGGTCTGGCTTCGCGAGATTACATGCTACTCAATCATGCGTGCACGAGCAGTGTTGCAGAGATACCGTTTTTTTACTTCCACGCACATAGAAATGGGGACAGATTTGGAGTGGGGTGATTGTTCCATGTAGGTGACTATATATTGTCAACAACAGGTCGACAAAAGTTCTCTGAGTTTATCAGGACTTCTCTTGTTTTGTCCTTATTTCACTGCTTTCTGTTGTTTTTGCTTTTTCCCCTGTGGTTACTTTTGTTATTCAGTTTAATATAAGGTCTCCCGTCTGCTGCAGCTCAGTTAGACAAATATTTGTGTTGCTTCTCTGTGTTGTGTTGTTTCTAGGGCCCAGCCGGCGTTTTAAGCGAGTAGTGGAGACGATTCAGAGCCAGTTGTTAAGCACACATGACCAGCCTGGGGTCCAACAGCTGTCTGGTGAGTAGGAGCTTACTCTTTACTAAAAACAAATATCCTCACTAAAAACCTCCTCATCCTGCCCATCCCATCTCCGGCCAGCCACTCTTACCGCTCCTACCGTGCCTGAACACTGCCCTGCGCTTGTCCCGATGGCTTCCGCAGCATGCCCGAGCCTGTACGCCGGCCCCATGGCTGAAAGAGTAGTTGAGTGCTTAGGTCAGGAGCTGCTTGTGGTTTCCCCGGCAGTGCAGATTAAAAGCAAAAGTAGGCTGAGTTGATTCGCATTCTGCTACTCCTACCGAGACTCCCGGGAGTGGAATCGCTGAGACTCGTCACCATAGCAACACCGTTTCACCTCAACGCGCTCCCATAATGCAATGCACCACGCAGCAAAGACACACCTGACAAACCTTCTCTTTCTGTCTCAGCTCAGCTCTTCTTATTTGTGCCACTACAGTGGAGGTCTGCCATTCATTTTTGCAGCAGTCTTCTTTACAGCAGTCAGTGTCTTTGACAGAAAAGAACATACTGTAGTCATTGTTATCACCAGCAAACTTTAGGACATTGTTAGAACTTCCCATAATCTAGTCTACGTCAGTCTTCTCAGTTAAGCACTCTTAGATTAATACTTGCCCACCTGTAAGAGTTGAACATATTTTTAATCCAAGTCTTGTGTTTAAACTGTGAAATGATTGAAATTGTTTGTAATCAATCTAGAAGTAATTTTTTTAAATTGGTATTGATTGAAGGCCACATTGCATACAATTCTTGTCTGTTTTAATTAGTCCCAACTTTTTTTTATGTCTGCATGATTAGGAAAATTGTCTACATCTCAAGATGAAGAAAGCGAAAATCCAATAACGTTTCCTTTCTCCTTAAGCTCAAAAGTACCATCAGCTGTTTTGAAAATCAATTATTAAATATCCAAAGATAGTGTTTTAAAATGTGTTAACTTATAGGGCTGTGCAAGCATTTAGAAATTAAATTTGAATTATTATTTACACTATTGTAAAATGCCTACTCTACTTTAAATGCATTTGTTTGATAATGGTATTGAGATGATGCATGGTGGCTGAGTGGATAACACTCCTTGCCCACATCGGAGTCTGCATGTTCCACTGTACTACTGTGTTCTCCAGGTCTGTCCCACTGTTCGTAAACACCTATAGCTGAATTGGTAAATCTAAATGCTTTGTCATCTTTTCAGTGGATGTCCCTAAATGTTAGCTCAATAATTAACTTCGTCCAGTGCCTCGTGCCTCTGAAGCGAGCTGAGATAAGCTCCAGCCCTCTACAACCCGTAAAAAAGGATAAACATAGAAAACAAATATATGAATGAATAATTACATTGAATAGAGGTCAGAGTGCTCGCCCAAGCCTTACTCATGATTGCTTTTTATTTTGATTAGTCGCACACTTTATTGTGCATACCTAAATTATAACAACTATTAACTTTCTCCTCACTTCTCAAACTCGTGCTTGTCATCCCTTTTACAACAGCGCTCCCTGCTGGATAAAAGTGAAAACACAACTAACTCATTTTTATTCAAAGCAGGTATGCAGCTTTTTTTAGTATTTCCCAACATCTTCAGACCCCAATTTCAAGGCTGGATATTTTTGACACATGGTTTGTTTTTCTACCCTTATGGCTAATGTAGTATGTCTGTTCTGTTTAGCCGAGTGCGGAACTGGGTTGGTTAGCCTTAGTAAATGTGTCCTTTTATGCTTTGTGGTTGTCATTGGCATTCAGATGTGAAGTGCAGCCGGAACAGATGTAGATACAATAGAAAAGATGATTAGAATATCACAGCCATGGTTCAGTTCCTTTACCATTTGCTCTGAACTTGTTTACTGTCAGGATGATTAAGAGGCTGAGGTTTTATAATTATGTTTGTGTTTCAACAGAGATTAGGCAAATGTCAGTGCACTGTATAATATTTTTGGCAGGTTAGAGGTACTATTGATTAATGCAACCACATCATTTGTATCCTTCCCCTTTCTATTTACCAACTGTACGCCGTACAGAGTATGTACTTGGCAGTCGTTAAAGCATTGTAATGCTAAGATGAACTCAACTGCTTGTTATTTTGACCTGTTAGAACACCTTTTGTGCATCCAGTCAGAACAGTAATTAGGAGATGTGGGCGCTTTGAATACCAATGTGTGTCACTCAGGTTGCATCTGATCACCTTTCAGTATATGCCCTGAATATAAAAGGAAGAGCAAAGTTATATGACAGTTAACTCGTGTTGCCATGTTTGCATATCAAGAGCTGAGATCTAGTCCCGGGTAGACTCAGGAGGACTCAAACAGATCGATTAGAGCTGGTTATTTGTCATCAAATAAAGAAAAAGAAGTACAAACCTGCCTAAATATGACAGGCCTGCCTAAATATGTTTTACTAAACATATATGTTTAGTAAAATGTCTTGCTATTTTTGAAAATATGCAGATTTGGGTGGAGTGACCTATTGTGGAATTCTTGACACACAAGAGAGGAAAAACTGGGTATAGGCTGGTTTAAAAGTGGAGGTTGGCAGGCTATTCATGTTTACAGAAACCCCAAAGCAGTGAGTTGTTTATGCTATGCTTTGGTAACGGTTGCACTGATCAGTTCTGTTGCCACACAAGCACAATAAGGCAAAGCATACACAAAAGCTTTTAACAAAGTGCTGACATTCCAGTTGCTGCCCATAGGACTTTATTGTGCAAATAGAGATTTTGAGTATTTCAAACAGAGTCAATGGTTCATGGAGAGATGTGCAATGTGAGCATCATTAACAAAAAACCTTTCATTCCCAACATTTCTTATTTTGGGTGTGCCTCTAACTGCAGTGGGAACATTACAGCTGTGTGTGGAAAGTATTCGGCTAAAGACAATTGCTTTGCTCACTCTGAGGTGGTGTCCTAGGTTCAGAAAAGCTAGTTTTACTTTTGCACTAGGAATAAGATGTAGGAGTTGTGTTTATTTACTCCAAAAGCTGAGTGAAGTGATGACGCAACCTCTTGTTTTGTTTGATGTCTCAGGGTGGCTTGCTTTTATTGTTAGCTCAAGTGTATAACTGAACCTTTGTGCAGAAATGTTGATCAAAGCTTGTGTTTCCGCTCTAAGCTCAGTCCAAACATTACACGCTTGACTCGCTACAAATAACCAGGAGACAGACAGACTCCATCATCTAAACTTCTCCGAGGCTTGTGCTGCTGCTGCTGCTGCTGCTGCCCGTCAGTGCTGTAAGGACGCTGCTCAAAGATGAGAAATGTTTAGACTAAACAAAGTGAGCAGAAATGCTAATTCTTTAAGGGGTAGTTTTTAAAACTTTCTCATCATCTGTCTGCTGTTATGTGTGCTGCTTCTTGGCTGATGGGACCTGCTTTAGCGCCAATTCACACTTTTAGACAGTTGAAGCACTGGGAAGTATTAGAAAATAGTAGCACTTTACATTACAGCTCAGTAAGTCTAACACTAATGAGGTGACACAGATTTCTTGAGTAATACCATTGCAATATGTATAATAACTAAATATTGATGCCATTTTACCCCTTAATTTTCCTTTTCTTAATTTCTAAAATATCTAATAAACAAATATTATAGATGCAAAATGCTAAACTAAACTAAACTAAATTACTTTTGATTGTGTTCAAAATTTCTGACTTAGATACAATTGGTTTAAATAAGATTTGTTTGTGCTAGTATAGACAGTTTTAAGTGTTAAAGATAAATCTTCAATGAAAACGTCAATAACATTGTATCGACTTTGTCATTGTTGTTTAAACAATTAGTAACATGCAGATAATTAATATTGTGAAACATGGTAATTAATAACAGTTGCTACTTTATCCAATGGACATGCCTGGCCAGCCATACCCATTCACTCTGCAAAGTAAAATTGTCAGTCAAAGTCTAAGTCAATATCTACCCAATAGTAACCCCAATAGAAAGTTACAATAATAAACATTAATCAAAAATTGGGCGGGCTTTTTGCAATACATGGTCTCTCTGATTGGTTGTATGCCTTTTCATTTTAGTCAGAGGTAGTTTATTCTATGTATGTTGGTACTGTCTCTTAAAAATCCAACTTGACTTTCTCCGCGCAGTAGAGTGAGTCTGAAACCCCTCCCATTCACTGCAGACCACCCACACCCGTTAACCACACCCCAAAATGGAGCAGGCTTTATGTGACACTTTGTTTCTCTGATTGGTTGTATGTTTTTCAAATTGCGTCAGCCTAAAGACTGCTTTCTGATTGGTTGTAAGTCTATCTAATTGCATTCAGAGCTAGTTAAATCATCATCCATTTGTTCTGCCATCAGGAAATCAAAGTCAAATCAACACTAACTCTTTGTATAGAATAGAAAAAAAAGGCTAGGCTAACTTCAGTGCACAGAAACCAGACTTCTTTTTATAAAACTGACTAATAATTAGAATGGCTGGCTCGGCTTGTGGGGACTGACACACCTGACAACAAAAGTCAGGTGTGACTCACTATCTTTGAGGAGTCCTGTCTAGCGTCTAGAGAACATAATCATATTTATATTACAATGGTACTTACCTGTGATGTTACACTTTTCGATGTGTTACCACCTAGCTGTAATGGAAAGGTCAGCATACAGGCATTTAACACTATCACACTGTGTTAGAATAGTACCAACATCTGCATGATTAAACATAACAGAAGCTTGTCATGGCGTCTGCAGCAGCTACCGCCCTTTCCGCTGTCTGTGTGTCTGTGACTATCTACTTAATCTCTCCTGTGAACCCCACTGTTCATTCCTTTATTTGTTCTTCTCTCCCTCTTCCCCTTGTGTTTCTCCTCTTCTGCTCTTTTTCTTCCTCTTCTCCCGTCTGTGTGCACCTAGGCAGCCCATTGAGTAACTTCTTTGACGTAATTAAACAACTTTTTTCAGACGAGAAGAACGGTCAGGTGCCCTTCGCCTGTAGCACGCCGTCCAAGCGCTGCCCCTCGCCCATGCACGTCCGGAGGCACGATCCCGAAAGTATTGACAGCAAATGTCCCGCAGTGGGCCGGGACAGGGGCAAGTTGTCGGTGGCGTCTTTCGGGACACTGGACGAGTCTTAGAGCTTAGACTTAAAAAGAGATCATATTTTATTTAACAGACCTTTTTTTTCTATGAATGACTTTAAAGATAGAACTATATTACAGAAATATTTTACAAACGCACATCCCACTACCCACTCCCCACTCATCACCCCTCCATCTTCACCCACCAGTCACTGTTCTGCTCTAATCTGACTTGTTTCCGTCACCAGGAATTATCCAAAAAACCTATTAAGGTCCCATGTTCCCTCCCTCGAATGTGTGCCAAGAAAGACGGACAGTTGTTGATGACAGAAGATTTTTTTTTCTTTTTTCTTTTTCTTGAGGAGCATTGTCGGATATGAGGAGGGTTGAGGGGGTTACCATGGAAACAGGACTACTCTTCACCTTTGGCAGCCATTTGTAGAAATAGACCCTTAGTTCCCCTTCATCATGGACACACACTGACATCCACACGACCCAATGCACACTCCCATATACAAAAACACACTTTTTTTTCTTCAATTGGAGACAAGCACTTCGACAAGTATGCACAAAAAAAACTCTGGGATGTATTAACAAGAACATTACAAGACCAAAAAACACGACCCGCAGATTACACTGACTGATTCTGAGGAGGAGAGAAGGGAGAGGAGTTTTCTTTGTGGAAAAAGGCCCAAACACGAAGCCGACGCGGATTGCTTGCTGGATTGTATTGTTTTTGTTGCTTTTTAAATGTACTTTCTTTGTGAAGAACTTTAAAAAATATTGACTTTCTTAGACTTGATTCTATTGCTGCAACATGCACTGGAATTGTGAGGGGGGTTGGGGTTGTGCAGAATTGGGGCAGATGATATTATGATAGTATAAGGGGTTGATGGGGGAGAAATGCGGGTGGGAATGTGGGTATTTAAAATGAATGAATCTATTCTGTACAGACTGATATCATTTCTTATGTATAAAAAATGAAATGTCTAGTTGTGACATTATGTTTAGATATATGATAAGGTCGGGTTGGAATAAACCTACACCTGCCACATTTTGTTTTAAATTCTACCATGTATTTTTTTAGAGCATTTGTCTTACCCCAATAATTATTGTCATTCATTCTGAATTATTATCAATGAAGTTCCTGTTATCTGTTATCTGCCGCACTTTGTGTTTTACATTTAATACCTCTCTCTTCGGCTGCGTTCACACTAGCTTCAAAAGTGGCCCACTTCAGATTTGTATTAGTTAGTTTTGTCAATGTAAACACACCAAATTCACGTACAAATTAGATTTAAAATATTCTGTATTTTGTAGTAGTCTGACTTTACTCTTTCCGGGGGTATTTACACAACACCAAAATGGTTGATTGGTAGCATAATCGAAAGCGTTCACACAAATATGGAGCACAAAAAAGCTCTGCGGGATACCATTAACTTTACTGAGCATGACGTTCTCGTAGTTTTCACGACAACGCAAGAGGTGGAAGGATGAATCAACAATTTGCAGCTTTGTGGAGTGTGAACGCAACAGAATGTATTTTTCAGTAAAAGTCATTGTTTTGTAAACGGCCTCTAACTTTTCTTAAAGCCATTCTGTGATTCTCTAATAACTCCTCATTTTGGGCCATTTTTTCCAGCAGTGTAAACACAGCCTTAGTCTTAACTACCAGCAGTAGGAGTAGAGGAACAAAAAACGATGACATATGGATATTTTTGTATTCTCGTGCTTATTTATTGATGTATGTTCATCTGACCTTTGGATTTCCTAATTTATTATAACGTGGCTATTTATATGGACAAAGCTGTTAGCTCAGTTGAATGTTATTTATTACCCTCATGTGTGTTTGTAAATGGGAAAACATAAACTTTTTCTCTTTTGTTTTGTTCTGACTTCAACAGAATTATGTGAACACCTCTTCTCCGGGAAAGAGGATTTGTTGAGAAAAAAATGACTTACCAGTAATTTAAGAATGTAGACTTAGCCTCTTTTGGAGAGGAAATATGCTCTTCTATTGATATTTGTCAGTTTCATATTAGTGTGCGTGTAGGCCAGAGCTGAGGAGAGACGCCACAGATCCCAGTCTTCTTCTTCTCCTTGTAAATAGACAGACACGCTGTGGGGTTGATTGTCTTCTCAACTATGCTGGGATTCCTGCTCTATGCTTTTAGCTTGTATTGCAGTGTGCATGTCAGACATGAGCTTTTCTTTGCATGGCTTTCGTGTTATTGTTCCATGCCAAACTCACCCCTTCTCTCAGCCTTCATGGAGCCACAAAACTCCTTTTAATGTTGGATTCTCACTCTGTCCCTGATTTCTCACTCTCTCTGCTCTTATGTTTGGCCTTTTTTTTCTGCCCTCACCAATCTTTCCTTTTCTCCTCCTCCTTATCTTGTGCACAAAAGTTTTGGAAACAATGCTTCCTTTGACGCTGTACCTCTCTCTGAAGGCTCGGAGCTCTGGGCTGTCTCTGCCTGTAGGTGGATGGAGCACAGATGTCAGTACTACAAACTCAAAGCAATACCCTATTGTACACCCTTTTTTTGTTTTCTACAATGGGAAGCAAGCAGCAGCACTAAGGACAGCTGATCATTCGGAGGCCCTGAGCGGCCTTTTGACAGAGCAGGAACAAAAGTGACTGATGTAATCCCCATACAACATAACTGTGAGCATCTTCAGTGCTGAACAAATAAACTCATTCAGTTATGGTGTTGGCTTTTCTTTGTGCGTGTATGGGTAAGTTCATGCTGAAGTACATTAGCTTTTAAATCCCAGAAAACACTTATCAGTGCTCCCACTCCTTTTAAGAAATAAGCTTCTCTTTTTTTGGTTCTTTAGAATTTTTTTTAACATTAATGACCCTGTTATACATTAACCATAAAAGAATAGCCTAATAAAGAAAAAAAAAATCAGATTTAACTGCAGAAACTACAAGATTCTCAAAGGGTCAAAAGTCAAAATTCCCAACAGGTTTACAGAAAGCCATCAATATGTTACTGTGTTTATCTAAAGCAAAACTCACACCAAACTTTGCAAACGCAGTCTTGAAAAAACAAATTTTCAAATACAGTTTTACATTTTCATTTAAAATTCTGTGACGAACACTTGTCCAGGTTCATCTTCGGGATGTAATTGATATATAGATATATATATAAATTATTACATGTTCACATGATCCTCAATGGTGGGACAGAGTTGGATAATATTCACATTTGACAACAGAAAAATATGGGTAGTTTGCAGATCTGCGCAGTTTTTATATAATGTAACCATAATCCAAACTGTAATGCACAGAGACAAGACATGTTTACCAGGTTTATTACAGGTTTGAGTATTAGAACAGACTGTGTTGTCAGATCCCAAAGTAAAAAGTGGTGCTATTGTATCTGAAGAAGCACATAACCTTTGCATTTAAAATTCTTCACAAACTATTAAAGGTTTATCTGGCAACAGCGACACAAAAGTAGCTCTTTTACAATAATAATAATAATAATAATAATAATAATAATAATAATAATTAGCTTGGGTTAAAAAACAAAATAAAAAGGGATGCCCCCAGTTAAATACTCTCACATCTTTTTTTCCTCATTAAATAGAAAATGTCCATCCCACTCTTCAGTAAGTGTTTTGTTTTACCTGTAATACTTAGAAAATAGATAGAAAATAAAAACATACTGTTCCATAAAATACACTTATAAGTCCTAAGCGTCCTCCCGCTCAGTTTCATTAGTTACAAAAGGCCAAAGCCAATAGTCCAGCATGGCTGCCTCACTTCAGTAGATGCTTCATCGACTGACTTTCCCTGTAGCTTCACTCAGGACTGCTGTATCCCAGTTCTCCAAAGTAAGTGTGTTTTTGTCCACTAGAGGGCAGCATCACATTACAGTTCCAGTTTCTTACTTTCTGCTTCCACCTGTTGCTTCTCCACAAAAGCTTCCTGAGCCCTGGAGATATCTCTCACAACATCAGTCATTTTTCTTCTTAATAAATGTAAGTCATGATCTGTTCTGAGTAAAGTCCTCACTCATCTGAGTCCTGTGGTCTCTGTATATTAAGCTGTTCGAGATCACTGAGTCAGCATGAACATATCTACCATTCATTTAACACGAGTAGACAACTTTCTCCAAACACAATCTTTTGTTTGTGTTTTTTCCACACAGCGTCCATCATTTTGCCTCACACTCGGGAGGTGACATAGAGCAAGCAAAGACGCTGAGCTAAGGTGCTCTCCATCTCCTCCAGAGGACAGTCCCCTCGGCTGTGGACCAGAGTGGACGTGGAGTTGTTCCCTTGTCGGGGTCCCAGCAGCAGACTCCTGAATCCTTCCCTTTCCAACAGAGCAGGCATCTGCTGCAAGAAGTAGCCTTCACAGAATGAGCTCAGCTCCACCGAACCATAGACCTTGAATAACACAAGCACAAAACTGATTTTACAGCTTGGTTGATGAATGTGCATTGTAGTCTGTATGAATGGAACAATTGTCCATGGTGACATATAGACTGAAGCTATGTATTATAACAAAAGCCTTTGTCATAGGTACATGGTGCTCAGAGTAACATGAGAATTCCCATTGCATTACCTTAGCCGTCTTGTAAATGCTGACTGCATTATCGAGGGTGATGTGTCGAGAGCAGATTAATTCACAGTGTCTTTGTAGAGTGCCCAGCTTAAACAGACTAGCAGCTGCTAGCAACTACACAAGGCAGTTAAAAAGAAATTTTTAATATCAAGAATGTGGAGAAACCAAAAACATGAACATTAGACACTGGAGTACCCAACAGGATTTTATGAATTCTGTGCTTTTCCTTACCTCTAACAAGTCAGGCACATTGGTTTTCAGAGATTCTGTTCCTCCACAGTACAGGTATGACATCATCATCTGTGAAAAGGTCAAAGGTCATTAGAAACAAGTTGATCTAGCAGCTGGACAGAATTATGGACAGCCTGCACTCTGTCAAATGTAATAACTTTTTCCACCAACACTTACTCAACATGGACTAAAAGGAAATGTCTACATGCACATTGGAAATAAAAATGTTACCTGAAAGGTGTTGTACTTAACGTCACTGATATTTATTTCTTTATTGGGACTTCCGTCTGGACTGGTGAGGGCCAAAAGTGACTTAAATCTTAACAAAAATACACAGTTATGTTTAGTAATAAAATAATATAATTGTTTGACCTAAAATGTATTATTATATGTATCTGTCCCGTTCTCCATGGACAAACACGTACTTCTCAGAAGCTGTGATTAAAAGGACTTTGTGGCCATAAAACGGTTTCCCTTCAACAATAAATGTCACATCTGACATCTCTGGGTTGTTCAGGAAATGAGGGTCTAAGAAAGAAAAGAAAGAAAACACTTTTACAACTTTTTAGAACTATGAGCTTTGGTTTTAAAGCCCAAATGTCAATGTGGAGCTGAATCAAACATTATCATTTCTGTTAAAACATTTGCAAGTTGAAGTGGTAAATTTGTTGTAAAAAAAAAAAATTAAAATCTATTTGGAAAAGCTGCGTCAACTATACAACACTCATTTAAAAAGAGTTTCCGTACCTAGCTGTGCAGAAAGAGTTGCCTTCATCTCTGAAATGGCTGGTAGAGGTGCAGGACCATAACAGTGGCTAAAAATAGCAGCCAGCTGTTGAATAATAGCATCATTCTGCAAGAACAATAAGTGAGTGTTATTTATTAAACTGTACTACGTTTCAACATGTCTTCAGACAAATGAGGGGGGAACATACCTTGGTGGTCCGTAAGATGTTAAACATAAGGGGCAGGCCTACAGTCACCAACTCCTGGCAGTAGTCCTCTTCTTTGATTGCAGTAAACTCTCTGAGGAGGGACAGAGTGACCCCAGCCCTGGACTGCTGATGTGCACAGCGAAGAGATTCGAGCCACACATGCAGTTTCCATGGGACTCCTGTTGGGGAAATGATATGTGCTTCTTTAGTACTGTCACACTTGTCAAAGAGGATTGGTGTTCTCACGCTGATCGTTACCCATAGCACGTAGCTCCATGGTGACGTCCAGGTAGCCGTGCTCGGCGCTGTAGTAGCTCGCCTCTTGCAGCGCCTTCATCCTGGCCTTGCTGAGTTTAGGTATGCCCCCCTCAGGCACTGACCCCGGGCCAGAGGAAGGGGTCTGCAGAGGTGACAGGGGGAGGAAAGGGCACATCCCGGCCTCCTCACCCTCTACTCCTTCTGCTAAGATCTCCTCCAGAGACAGGACATCCTCCTTGACTTGCTGGGGCTGAGTCAGTAGCTTTCTTAGGACGTTCCTGAAAATGATAAATGGGAGGGGAGGAGGAGGCACGAAAAGGGGAGGGGAGCAGGAAGAGTGAATGTGTGAAACATTTAAATGTGACTGAAAGTGCAACATGTACAACCATTTCTGGGACCTTCTCTGATTGCACAATCTGTCACCCTCACAGGAATGTGAAGTGTTGAGGCTACACTGTCTTCACACATTCAAACGGCAAACAGGTGGAGAGGTTTATGTGAGCAGTTGGTGCTCTCAGACAGATGGGCCAGATATAGAAGGCCATCCTGACTGAATTTCTCTTTTCAACAAATGATTAAAGAGATGGATTTCTCCTCAAAGCTCACATGGATCATTTATGACATAGTGCTAAGTGCTGAGACTTAACACTATTTCTGCTGTACTTCCTTCACTACTGCTGTGAAGACCGAACATGTGTCAGAGCTGTCTATTATCACTTGTCAAAAAAAGTTATTTTTTTTTACATTAAAGAATAACGCATACCTGTGTCCGTGTGCAGCGGCATGACAGAAGCAATTCATGTCGTCATACAGAGATGATGTAAGTGTATTTCCATCATGGGTCTTTGACAAGGGGTCAGCGCCACGAGCAAGAAGCAAGCCAACCATCTCATAGTTCCCTAGAAAAAATTGGAAAAATGTCAATAACCTTTATCACACAACCTTCATACTTAACATAACAGTTTACTTTAAAATTAATATTGTTTTTTATCCTAATAATTTTACACAATGCACATATCTAATGTCATTAAAAAGTATGTCTACTACAGCTGTGTGACTTTCAGATGAGCCCACAGAGGAATGTGTCTCAGTCAATTCAATTTAAATTCTAAGTATTTTGGTGCAAATAAAAACCTAGTTTGTTTCAGTTATGGATAAAATCTCATGTGGATTATGGATTTTATTTTCACCTAATAATTTACTACTCATATACTCGTTCTTTTTTTAAGCGAGCATCATGTTGGCCTAATGACACAATGGAGCCTACTCAGTGAGAAAAAGTCTATAGCTTTGTTACTGAGAATGTGCTGTATCATCTGAATTTGAATGTTTGTGAACAAACCCTGCACAGTTCTCGCTTTCAGCTCATCACTTTTTAAGAGAGCTGAGTGCTTTTGGACCAAAGGACACTAAAGGTAATTACAATGTGTCAGGAATATTCTATTCATAGAAATCCTGCATATTAGGTCTTTAATGTAATGAATAATAATTTAATAGTAAAAGTATTATGAGCATTGATTATTATATAGTAGCCTACAGTCAAACATTCAAATAATATGGGCTGTATCTATTGGGAATAATTACAACACATAAAGCTTGGCTGCTAATCAAGTCTCATTTACAAAAACAGACCTCAGCCTGTGTAAAGATCTGCTTTAAAAGATATCTTCTTTTTACAAAGTGAGAAGGGATATTTACTCCTCATTTGTATAATTGAGTTAACAGACTCAATTATTGTTGTTGTCTCTGCACATTAGTGTTTGTTAGTGACTTGGACTGTGTGTTAAATTGTAAATCCTACCTAACTAACTTTGTTTGGGAAGCACTGTTTCCAGCTCCATCCAAGCATACACAATCCAAGAGTGCATCACAAAGAAGTATTTGAAGTTTGCAACTGCTACATGTTGATTGACAGGCAGCTTCGAGAGAGGGAGGGGCTCCTGCTGCAGACTGAGACAGCAGCCGCAGAAAGCAACAGCGTGACCAGCTGCTTTTTGTGTACTTTCAGAGCAAACCGTACCGTGATATTTAAATGTGTGCCTGCTATGCAAAATGCGGACAGGGTCTGACAATGTGACTTAAGTCTCTATTCCTATGAGCATTATTTTGCTGAAAGTTATTACAGCAGATTGCCTTGAATCAACACTTTCTGGTGAGTCTGTTATCGGAAATAAGTCATTTAGCTCCCATAAATAAGATCAGAGCCCAGACTGTCTCTCATTATATTGAGTGTGTGTGTCCACCTGCTGCTGAAGCCAGCTGTAGTGGCGAGTCTGCAGTGTTCTCCTGCCCATTGCGCACAGCGGCCCCTTCCACATTGGCCCCTGCATCCAACAGAAGCTGAGGAGACAAACCACATCTGTTAGGCTGAGAAGTTTTGACATGCTGTAACTCATTTATGGCTTGACCCCTGACTCCACATTTGTCAATGCACTGTTCAGCATCACGTCCCCATGTAGCCCCGGATTAGTGACAACATACTCTATTCATTGTGTACATACAGCTGTCGCACAAAAGGCTTGACGTACACATGAGAGTGTGTTGTGGATTCTAACCTGCACTACAGAAATGTGTCCATGCAGCACGGCAAAAGTGAGTGCTGCCCAGTGGCGGCTGTCAGGGTGCACAGACGGGTGCTTGGGCGAACACTGAGGAACCTACCAAGAAATTAGAATTAGAAACAATACAGAAAAAATGATAAGTTACAGTAAATAAAGCTATCATTGTTGGGTTATAATTGTTAAAGAATATGACTTACTGGAACATCGGGGTTGGCTCCGGCATCAATCAACATCTGCACCAGAGCTTCGTCTCCAGCTGCACAAGCATACATTAGTGGAGTCATCCCCTGTGTGGCAACAAAAACATTAAAAGTGAGAATAAATTAGAGGCAAATGTATGTATATGTCCGCTTTAAACCTGGCCTTCAAACCCGAACAGATTTAGAGCTGAACTCACCCAGAAGGCTTCTACACAAGCCTTAAAAGACGTGATCAATGTAATACATGATGAGGCAAATGGGTTTACAGTTTAACAGAAGTTTAACACTTTTAAAAGCATAACCAGGGACACCAGCCTAATATGTGGCTAGAAACCTTAGGTACAAGACATCAGTATCTTATTGGTGGCAATGTCTGATTGTACCGTCTCTGTCAAATAAATAAATAAATTCAAATTAAGTAACACACCGTTTTAACTAAACCAAAGTTGTTTTGCATAGGAAGAAGTAAAGTGAATCAGTCTAAGGAGGCATGTGAAAACAATGTTGTGCAAACCACATGTGTCTGAAATGCAAACGCTGGGCCTATAATGCTAACTCCTCAGTACCTGGTCATCCATGCTGTTAACTCCATCAGGCCCCAGCAGATCAATAGCTTGGCCAATGAGATCAGTCCGTCCGCAGTTGAGCATCCGGAAACCCAAGTCTAGATGGAACTTGTCTGTAGCTGCTTTTGAGTCCAAACGCTTAAAGGAGCTAAAACAACATTCAGGCCTGAGAAAGACAGAGGAAGGGAAAAAGAAAATAAATGAAAGTGTAAAGCGCTCTTGCTTCATTTCCATCAGCTGCGTTAGTGTGGGGACATTTGTTTTTGCAGCGTATTTATTGACATTATTATGTACTTTATGAAAAGGTTAATGAAACACATTCGGGGTGGCTGTCAGTTATTGTTACAGAGCAAAATAAATCCTTTGTTCGTGGCCTGAAAGCAAAGCGCTGTCATAACACATAGTCTGTCCTGGCTGATGAAAGGCCAGAGCAGTGAGTTAGACAACAACAGTCAGTCAAAATGAAAAATGTGCCTTCATAGTGCATTGATCCAGCGCAGACACACAGAACACGTGAACGGGAGGGTGGGTTATATTTACTTCAGTTGTCTCGGCTCACAGTCCAGTCCTGGGAGCAGCAGCCTGGCCGTCTGTCTCACGTCATCGCTGTCCACCAACAGACTCTTTCGATGTTCTGCATGAACTATGGCCACTCTGATCCACTCCATCAAAGGGGGCAGCAGAAGGAAAGGCCTGCCAATCAAAATCTACATTATTAGGATTCTGTATGTATTCAAACTTTGGTGCCTTTATAAGTGTGAACATTTGCAACTCTTATATTAGCCGACCATGACTGACAATGACGCTGCATGCATACAGAGCGCTCTGTCAGTCTGTTGACACTCTGTTACACTCTGAGGAGGGACTCACCCAGATGACTTATGTACTTCTGGCTAGTCCTTCCTTGATCTCTGTGCACAGTGAGTCAAACCCAGACTTTTCGTACGCATCATCTCTGCTTATCTCACATTCTTGCTGGTTTTAGTCATGCCTTTTACTGTCATCTGCAACATGTGTACATTTACTGAGTGGGTGACAAGTTCACTTTTGTATGTGGGCTGAATGAACATAGTTGTTGTAGGTGTAAGTAACAGAAAGAGGAGGGATTTCTCCCCTGTGGGTTGATAAAATACCATGGAGGCTTCAAAATAATTGGTCTATTTTTAAATCAGCGGGACCAGAATGAACAGTGAAAATGGAGGACAGCGTGACATTGTTAAAGCCCAGGTTTATATTTACAATTTGGCCTCTGCAGATTAAAAATCAGATCAAATGATAAATTGTTAATATTTTCAACTAAATGAGAGAGATCTTTTCAAGTCTTGTAAATTGTTTAGATTGGCTTTTCTGCACCTCTTCTCTTTCCGTCTTCTCATTGTTCTCCTGTAGCACCCATTCTTCTAAATCCCTTCACAATCCGATAATGATATCTCTATCTGCAGTCAGCCAGCTTTGTGTCTGTGACCCTCTTTGACCAGATGTGCATAGAATGCTGCTGTGAACAATGGCGCGTTATTTGTCGTTTGAGTCGGAGTCAGAGAGTGTTAATGATTGTTTGAACGGAGTGTGTTATCACCAGCTACTTCTTCATTCTCCTGCTGGGATGTTATTCTAAGCTTCACCTTTATTCTGGGATATGCAAATGTATCTCATGAATACAAACGGAGAACAAAGAGAAGACATTACGTGCATCTAGAGCCAGCTGTAGTGACCAGGCTAAAAGGATTTCAATTACTGCTAATGAGCAATGGGATTCCTACAGTGCTTTTTATTCAACACTTTTTAATACAGTACATTCATTAGGGTTGAAAGTGTCGGTGTGTATTGAACAAGCACCTGGCGATACGATGCATTTGACAACACATGCCACAATACAGTATATCCCAATATATCACAATACTGTATTATAACACCATATATTGTGTTTTTTTGATGTTAGAATTTGGAAGGGTTCATTTTGAACTCTGTACACATTCACAAGAGCAACAATGTATAAAATACATTTTATTTAATAATTCAATTATTTTTAAACTAAATAAGCAAGAAACATATTGCTTACAGATTTTTGTTTTATGTTTCAAAAAGTGTTTAATTCAATTAGAAATCAATTAAACAAATGTTCAAATTTGAAAATAGCCCAAAATGTATTTGTAAAAAGGAGAATCGCGCAATAAAATATTATATTTATAATTTCCTACATTCCTAGTGGTTATGGATGGCATAAATGTATAAGAATGTATAAGTGTGTTTGCAGAGTGTGAGTGAGATTGTATTTTGGGACTTTTGATTTTTAAATAAATAATGCTAGACTGTGTGACATTGTGTTTTGTTATTTGTCTTCAGTTTATATTATTATTCAACTGGTCTATTTATCCACTTACTGTTATTTCTTTCTGTTATTTATTTGTTAAACTTCCACCTGCCCATGGACGACAAGTGTAAAATAATCTTTGCTATACACCTGCACCAAAACAACTCTCCTTTTGACTTTGTCTTATTTAATATATTGTTCTGCACTGTACAAATAAAAATCAGTATTGATTAAAGGGTATAATTATAGTTAATTATTCTACCAACAATCTCACATTTCATTAGTTTGAATAGCATTTTAAGCATTTTAATCCACTTAAATTCAGCACAGTATTCAATTTTGCCCTTTAAAATTATATTTTATTTCTGCTCCTTTTATCTTTTATCTATTCTGTCAGATGTTCCTTTGCACTTTATCAGGGGTGGCCACTCTCGAGTGTGACGCTTAACAAGCAGAGGGGAGCTAACTAGAGCGGAGGAATGGACACTTAAATCTAAGGGGGGTAACAGTGGTCGGGAGACAGGTGGACGGTGTTCTAAACAGAAAAAGGATGGGTGGGTGGCATGTTTTGACAGTCAGGGCGCTATGGGTGAGTGATAAAAGAGCTGTGTTCTCAGAAAAGGAGGAGGAGCAGTTGGTTTGGAAATCAATCTTATGTCTGGCTTAATGGGCTCCAAAGTAGGTATTGGGCTTTTTGGGTCCGTTTATGTTTGTGTGCATGTGTCTGCTTAAGAGTTGCTTTCAGCCGTGCATAATACTCACAGTAATTGAAATGAAGGAGTTTAAATATGTAGCTTTTTAACATTTAATGCTCACTTTCAAAGAGGTTCTTCTCCTCTTCTTTACTGAGTCTATTTCTTAAATAAATTACATGTATTTGTAGTTTTTGGAAAGTTCTTTTAGATTAAGGCTTGTAAATATATGATCAATTATTTGGAAAAACATTCTCAAGGCCCTATGAACAAAATCAGTGCTGTCTGTAAATGTCTTCAGAACACCTTCATAAAAGGTATTTGTAAGTAATCTATGAATGCCAAAGGCTTATGTAATTAATCATTTGCTAATACTTTATTGCTGATTCTGAAGCATCACCAGGCGACTCCATGAGTGTGTATACACCTCTGGCATTGGCCCGTAACAACAGACAGTTGAAACATAACTGTGCCACAATTCCTCCCTCCCTTGCCTTCCTGTGTGAAGCACCAACCCCCAGACCCCATGCGTCTGAAACCCGCGTCTGGGTTATGGCCCTCAGCATGAAACACAAACTCCAGCTTCATCCGAGGGTCAGTGTGACATCAAAGGCTGGACGCCCGTTAACACTGTAACTGGATAGTCTTTCTGGCTAGCCCGCTGACCAACGCAATAAGCCACACTGTGCAAACACCTGGCAGATCTTAAAATAACAGTGAGATTAAACCGGGGCCAGGTGTGCGTGAACTCTAACCTGTCCAACATTAAAAACACAAGCTTTCTCGCCGGGAGGCAACGTCACAGCTTTCTCCGGCCTCATATATCTCCTACACATTATATCCCGAAGCAGGAGTACGGCTCACTTTTGAACAAACTTCAATAGACTCCTAAAACCGAGGCCATTATGAGCGGCTACAGGTCAAGGTTAACTGATGATTTCGAGTCAGATTACTCTCATAAAAGGGAGGGTAGTAACTATATCTGATGAACTTCTGGTTAAGGTTACCTCAAGCAGTCGTTTCTTATCATGATAACACATCTATCCATTAGTACTTCTGGGCATCTGTTGAAGGAAAATAAGGGGTGGTCTGCAGAGAAGAAGGACATGCTCGACTAAGGAAGCAGTTATGTTCACTATTAAAACATTTAAAAAAAGGATCTCTGGGCTTTTATGGATGGAGTAAAATGCAAAGAGAAAAAATATCCATAGAGATTAATGGTGCCATCCCACACTATACATCATCTAACCCTCCCCCATACAATCATCGCTAACTAATCGCCGACATTTTACAGGATAATAACAAAAAGGGCGTCTCCCGTAAGGATTCAAGGCTCCCTAAAATGTTTGATGATGTGGTCCACACAGTTTTTGTGGTGTTGGGTTTCCACCAAAGATTTTATAAAGCTTTTAGTAGAAGCTGAGAGAGATCTGCCAGAGAGGCCCATTGAAAGAAACAAAAAAAAAAGTCTATCATTACCAGGCCTTCACATTGTAATCATTAACAGGTTTTGTACTGTTCTAGTCCGCTACCTGCCCCGCAATAATAACAGAAAGTCCATTTGGAAAAGCAGCCCCGATCTATAAAAATATATATGTTGCAGATGTTGACAGACGCCAAAGCATTTCATCCTGAGTCAATCTGATATATAGGCAGCGTTAAAACATGAGAAGCACAAAAAGAACCATATCTCTTTCATCCTTTATGTATCCATTTATGACTCCCTGCTTGAGAGGCATCTGACCCAAAGAAGCTGCAGACTCGGGGAGCTGCTCTGACCTTCTACCTATCTATGATTATTTCCCAAATGCCTTGATCCTAGCCCGGCAATGACTACCACGTGCTTCTATTGAACATTCAGCCACTGCAACGCATTTATATCCTTAAGTTCTACCTTCACACAGGCCTCCATACATCACATCAATTGAAAAGTGTAATTAACCTTTCAACATATGCGAGCACTTTCCACTGACATTTCGACATCGAAGCTCAAAAACCCACCTGAATGCTTTATTTTGCAAAGACAGATGTGCGGGGAGTACTTTTCTTGCACAAACTCAAGTTAACAGTAATGGTAATCCTTTCCAGCTATTTTATCTGAAATAAAATGCATATTGTAATGTTATTTACCTTTTCTGAGAGATTAAATCAATTGTTACACTACAAAGAAAGTCCAGGGAGGATCTACAGGATTTTCTTTGAATTAATTACAGGTAATTAGCACCTCTTAAAGCACCAGTCTTCAGACTAACACTTACTTTGAAGTGGTTTTATTTGGCCAGCATTCACACCTGGAAGTTTTTCATTACCTGTTTTGATCTACAAGAAATTAACGCTGAAACCACAAGAGAAGTGGCTTAAGAAAAGGAGATTTTAAGCTGTCGGTGGGTGAGAATGTGTTTGTGTATTCATCTAGGATTAACTACACTGTTTAAGATTATCAAGATTGCAACAAATGAAGGCTAAAGTAAAAGTAAAAACATTTCTGGAAGTGTCTCCTAAACTCAGAAGAAGGGAAAACCCTGTGTTCTGTCAGAGATTAGATCTGTTTGATGGTGCTTGTGCCGCACATTCAAACTGTATCCGGTCAAGCATGACTCCCACCTCTCTTTGCTAAGTGCCATGCGTGGGGGTTCCAAGTTGGGATTCTCCATGGACTCCATTTGCGGGCAGCGCAGGAAGTAGTAGAGGGTGTGGAGGGCGTCCGGTGACCAGGACACGGGCTGCTGCTGGGGACGGGCGTGCCGCGATGGACTCTGGCCTGCATGCACTAAACTCAACCGCTGCATGTGGTGCATGGCGCGTGACACCAAGTCGCCTGCAATAAAATAGGCAAAGAACGAGAAAATGTTTTTGGTTACTTAAATATTTATTGTTTTTATCTGCTCTGCTTAATCTAATATTGATAAGTCTGGAAAGCCATTTACACAGAAGACAACAAGTTAAAGCAAGTAATCAATACACAGACGTTTGAGAAAAACAAAACTTTAAACCATTAATTAGACCAGATTTCTCTCTTCTTGATAAACATCTACCTTCAGTCCTTTCAATATCTCTTGTGTATTTGCCACTAACGATATGAAATAGTCAGGCTAAATACCTATTCATCTTTAATGACAGCAAGAGTAAATGGACTGAGCAACAATCCCAAGTTTAATGAACTGTTTAACCACTTCACTCAGCTCTAAGGAGTTGGGGATCATTCAAGGCTTATGTGTATTTAGAACTTTGAAAATATCTTGCCTTTTGTTTAGACTAGAAGGATTTAGAGCTATGTTTACATAAAGTGGGGCTTTATCAGTAAGTCATGAGAATAATAAAAACACAGTGTACAGGAACTTACATTGTGACCATGAGCATGACTGTTTTTGTTACAGCACAAGTACAAGGAAAGTATCAGACATATTGGGCATGTGGGGCTGGGACAGAAACTGGCATCATGGTAAAAAAAGGGAGGGGGGCAGAAGTCAAGATCATGTAACAAATGCTTATTTAGTGTGATTATATCTAGCCCTGGGTTAATATCTAACCAGATTACGGAAAGAAAAAGGCAGCATGAGGAGATCGGTAGTGTGTGTGTCCTTATTAAAAGGGACAAGGGGTACTTCGAGGGGTTCATTGGCGTATCCCTCTCGAAACAGACCCCACTTAAAGCTGAAGGGCCTCCTTTGTGTTTAACTACCACCAGCAGCAGTTCCCTCCAGGAGGTCTCCTAGGAATTCTTGGCCAAGATGGAAAGCCTCTCCCTGGCTTTCCACTCCATATTGTGCCCAGAGGCTACACTGAACTGCGGGGGTCAGAGGGTTAGGCAATACTTCTTTTTTAGAATATAACTTATATTGGAAAGCCTGGAGGGCAATATTCTGTGGCATATTTACGTACATTTTGGTGGATGGACATAAAGTGGTTCAGACAGATTTATGTTTTAAAATCAGGCGTTCTAAAGATTGAGATTGTATCTGGATTTAGCTTTAGCACAAGGCTTGTTTTATTTTTTGGCTAGTCCAGTACTGAGCTCCTGTATTTTCTTCAGTTAATGTGAGATTCACATGCTAACAGTTTCCCATAATTAACCGAAGACCATCGCAGACTCTCTCAGGTAGACTTATGATTGCCCTACTTTTTTCCCTTATTTTCTGGATATGAAGCAGAAACGACAAATCGTCTGCCATCCATTCTCCATCATGTTTATGTATGCTGCGCATTTCTGCGTCTGGCCAGTCTGGACATGGAACAGGCCGGAGCGGCTCAGTACAGATGCTCCTGTGTCTGCCCAGTCTTTTGAGCCCAGATCTTGGTGCCAAACCCTTCTGTGTTTTTGTTGTGTGTGTTTGTAGGCTGGAATGAGCGCGGAGCATGCCAGCCCAACCCCGAACACCCTAGAAAGATGTGGCACAAAGAGAGCTCTGAGTGAGTGGAAGAAAGTCTGTCTGTGCACTTTCTTAATGCCCTGCTGGATGAACGTGGCCTTGTGCTGGGGGAAACAAATGACAGAGTGTTAGCACGTTTGGAGAGGGAAACCTATCCCTGCTTCGGCCAGCACTAACCTCCGCTGCCCCTTCTCTGTACCTGCCCCAACACGCTCACTCTTCACCTCTATCCCTCTTCATCACTGCCCCTCGCCCACCAGCCACTCCGAACATCCCCCGCAGACCTAAACCCAGCTTTACCGCTGCATCCTTCAAACTAATCCCCTACTTTCCTATTTCCCCCACTCTTTTCCAGCGCGCTTCTAGTTCTACATCAATATGGCTGGATAATGGCGGCATTATACTTTGATTGCTTTAGAAACATATTCCTATGTGTCATTTTAAAACCTCATTAACAGAAAATGTATGTGAACAAATTACCCACACTATGTATGACCTAGAACGTATTGGATTAGGCTGAAAAATGTTAAATAAACCCATTACCTCTTTACTATGGCACACTGAATCTACCATAAAATATAGTCCCTGAAGACATTTTAAAAGTTAGCACACTTATTATTATACATTTTATGCCGTCTTAAATAAACTATTCTTCTCTTTCAGTGGCCAAGCAGGAGAGATAAACCAAAGTAAGTTGGAAAACCACATCCACAATGAGACTATAAAGGGATACAGCTATATAGATGACATAATGGAGCCCGTCTTTTATCATATTAACAAGCCGGGTATAAAAAAGACACAGAGCACCTCATTGTTTGTGCAGACCTGATGCATCCAAGTTCAGAGCCATTCAAACAAACAAGCAGTTAGTTAAATACACAAGTTATGGTCTATATCCAAACAAGCATTATCACTTTATTCTCCTGAGCTACCAGTGTAAATAAGCTATTTCATGCATTATTTATAGAACGGTGCAAATTGGATGCTATTCATGCTTAAGGACAGGACATTACACTGAAAGAGGGCATTATCTCCACATTGGAAAATAGCTATTTCAGCAAGGGAACTCTTCCACTCTACTGTGCTACTTTGGTATAAATAAGTTAGAATGGCATATAGTAGCACAGCTGTTAGATGTCAATTGTCGTAAACGTCCGCCACTAATGCGTTCCAATCTGCTAACACTCACTGAGTTCGGAGATGCTGCCCACACACGTAGCCAGTAGGGACTGTTCCAGCGTCCGCAGTTCCAGCTGGGCATAGGCATCCTCCCTGCTGTCCACGGACGTCTGCTGGTTCTCCGTGTACGGGCTGAAGTGTGCAGGGAGAGACAGAACACCTACAAAGACAAAGAAAAAAGAAGAAGAAGCCAGAAAGCATAGATGAATAATGAGATCCATTAGTGAGGAAAGTTAGACTCGTTGGTCATAAATTTACACCGCTTCTTACAGCGGGCTTTGAACAATCGCTGGAGTGTTTACACAGTGTAACAGTAATCCCTTAACATGTAACTCAAACTGCTGCGGGCAAATAAACACAATGAAACGTGAGTCTTGTCTCCAAGCGTTTGGGAAAATAAATGGTGTAAAGACATTACGCTAATACAAACACATGCATATATTTTCAAATGCATTAATACTGACAATAAAGAAGTTAATGCATCATCTTTGATCACTCTTCACAAACAAACAACGACAGACCCCCTTTTGACTGAATATTTGGGATTTAAACTTGGACCTAAATCCTGAGTTGTTTTTTGCATTGCACTATGGATACTATGGCTATTGGTGTAACTCAGACCTCTCTGGGACATGTGTGGCATTTCCTCTTCAGTGGTCTCAGTCTCTGGAGAACCCAGCCCAGCTATCTCTGGCACTAACGGGAATCATTTTAAAGAGGAGCAGCACAAAGTCAGATAAAAAGACAGTACACTTTCAGATCGAAAGGAACTTCCAAAAAAAGAATCAGGTTTAATTCTAACAATACTTTTCTTTAACAGTAAAACTACTGTACTTGTGGTTTGGCTCATGAATGTAAAATTTCAGGAAATGTTTGTACGTCTATTTAAACTAAGAGTGAGACAAGTTGTCTTCCAAAAGTGGCTGGCCACTGCTGATGCATCCAGTTAAATCCAGGTATCCACAAGGTCACCTTTATACTGGCCTCAAACCCAAAGAAAGCTTCCTGCCAAACCAGTGGAAAAAAAAGCACAGGAATTTTTATTCTCAAAAAGAGAAATGAAAAAAGCAAAAATGATTGGTGCAGGTTTGTGATTTATTTATAAAACCTGAGGGGAAAGCCTCCTCATCTCTGGCTCTACCAGAAGGGAAGAGATGGGCTCCCATCCAAAAAATGACATTCCCATGTGCTTCTGAGAATGTTGTATTGGAATCTGGTAGGGCGCGGAGAATTACTGGAGTGTGTAGTAGTGGTAAAGGAGGTGAATAAATATATATACATATATATATTAAGGTAATGAAGTGCAGGAGGGCACTGGCAGGACAGTTTTGTCTCATACACAAAAAGATCTATCACACACTTTCCAATTAATTCCTGTAACCCAGATAAACACAGGCTGAAACACCTACAGTTTAGGAAGTCTTTTTTTTGGAATCACTTTAAAACAGAGAGTGAATGTGGTAGACATTAGAACACAAACAATAACCTTACATGGATATCTATTTAAAGGCCATACATTATGTTTGGTGTAAAAGTTTATTGGAGAATGTGTGAAGGACTTTCTGTAATAACAACTCTAGCTATATGCAAAAAAACAAGTTCTAAAGCGTCACCTTTGTATAACCACTGATGCACAGTCCCAGTGAGGTTGACATCTGAAGTGTAAAGAGATTAGCAATTGTAATAGTGGGTCAACGGAAAAAAATAAAACTCGTAGGCGTAGGTGAGATGACGCATGTGTAAATGGCAGCGAACAAAGATCTGACAATCAATAGTTCTACATAACTGCCATTTGTGTGATTCACAAAAACATCACTCTGACGTTGGTGTCAGTCTGTGTTGATCTGCATGGAATACCTCAAATAGAAATCTAAGATAAGCCCTAACAAAAGAGTGCCTGATCAAAACATACATGCCTTGAGGTACGGTAACACTCAAAATGTTAAATGCTTTTAAAGTCTCAATTGATTCTGAGGTTTTTCCACACCACCACATTCAGACCCTTTCCCACAGTCCCACCCCATTGACCGCTGAGCCCACGCCTGCGTCATTTGGGCCTGATGCAAGTCCCCACCGCTACCACTAATATCATGGGCACAGTCCGCTCGAGAGCAATCTGTAATAAAAAATGAGAGGGGGCCCGCGGTACGAGCTGAGAGGACAAGAAGGACGTTGCAGCCATGAAGTGTTGGCAGGAGACGAATGAGTCACGCAGAGGGGTTCAACCGAGGAGGGGAATATGTGAGAGTATGAGGAGGGCGAGGTGAGTGGAAGACAAGTGCTACAAGGGATTCATTCTTTAGCGGTTATTATGGTTCCATTTCTGGGGTTGACCTTGCAGATGTCATGTGGGAATCCCTACTACAAATCACAGCTAAAAACTCACCACAAAGCCCGTGGCAGTCCTCATCCCGTCTAAACTATCTCTGAAAACCAAAACAGTTTCTCGTAGTGCCGGGCCAAGTTATCACACAGAATGATACTGGTGTACTTTTGTAAGACTAAACTGAACCAAGCCAAACTGTCATTCTCAATTATGGGCTCTTTAAATATTGTCAGCTTCCAACATGTTATAAAATGTTAAGACTTGTTTTACTTTAATATTTGCATAAAGTGTCCAGAAAAGAGTACAACACTGCCTTTCTGCGTTACTTGACTGTAAATTTTTCCCATTAGGAGTTTTTCTTTTGCAAATAAAGCTCATATCTGTTTAAAACACAAAGGATCGTAATGTCAGGTTTCATTAATCAACATAAACACACTTAAATTTTAATGCAGTTAATGAGCAGTTAAAATGTGCCGCTGCTCAACACCACCAGGAACAAATTACACATTTTTAAAAAGGTCAGCTCTCAGGCAAAAAACTAGCACTACACTGTTTTCCAACATTAACCAAACTCTGAAATTTCCTTGTTCTTTGCCATATTCTCCCACAGTTCTTGCTTTCCCACCACTATAGCCCTCAAAAACAGTCCTACCTAATTGGTCTGTGCACAGACGTGTTTTGTCTACCAACCTTAGAGTGTGTGAAAGACGCAAGGACATGATTTCTCTTGATGGATATGTTCACAGCCAGAGTCCCTGAGAGAATAGGCAAGTCGTCACACACAAAAATGCAGCAGTCAACACCTGCTCGGCCTCATCTAACAGTCTCTTCATTCATTATAGTGTGGACAGATCAGAGGGACTTCTTCAAAGCTACTTCCCCTAGCCAGAAAACTGCTCTGATAGTGAGCCAGGGGGTCCCAGTGTGGAGGTTGGACAAATGTACAATAATACTCCAGTGTTTGATAGGATGTGTATCTTAATAACGGTGGGCTGAACAATAAATAAATTGAGTTTTTTATTTTAAACTTTTTTGCTAAATCCTACATAACAGTCACTAATTATCCTGCTGCACTCTGTGTGAAGGCTAATGCTGTTGCTAGCGCCCCAAAGGTAAAGAGAGCTCACTTCTGTCATGTGTTGGTTTTGTAACATGACAGACATTTGAAATGAAAAGAAAAAGTGGACCATCTGTGTGATGCACTGTGCATTTGTTGCTTTATGCAAATAAGTTATTTAAAAAAAGTGTTTATTTTACTTTACATATTAGCAAGACACAATGTTTAGGCCTACACTGTGTGAAGGCTAATGCTGCTAATGCTCAGAGCTCAAGCTTGTGGTGACTGCAGATACTACTGAATATCTGAATAATAATAACCAGTGATATTTACTCGGTCTTGTCGTGGTTTTGTGAAGTGGCCTGAAACTGATATAAACCACCAAAAAATAGTATTTGTCTGTGGGATGGTCCCCCATGTAAGCTAATTTATGCTAATTAGCAATTAGCTAATGGAGGTAAAGAGGGCAAAAACTTTTTTTTTTTCAGCTTTTCCCCAGGGGTCGCCCCAGCAGACTTTCACAATAAGAGTGATGTATATTGCCTGATGCTCCTTTGCTTTGTTTTATTAGCATAAAAGAAAGCAAAACATATATAATTGTTTGTGTGTATAAATACAAATAATTAATAATAATAATAAAAAATTAAAAGTATACAAATTCTTATTAATCTATTTTAAAAAAAAAAATCACAGCCCTACATGCTGGTGCTTTTTTCATTTGGCTAGAGTCCATAGGCCAGATGTGATCTATCCCTCACAGGGTCATCGTGTTTTCACCCTTGAAGGCTTACAGACACCTGTTTTTTACACATTTAACTCAAGCCAAGCACATGGGCTGCATTCTTCTCACTTTCTCAAAGCTGCCGGAGTCACACACAGAACTTTTATTGAAACCAGTGAGTACAGTTTTAGAGGCTAATAGTAAGGCAGATGAATGGGTTTTATGTTTTGTGGAACAAGAAAGATAATCTCCAAGCCTAAGTAGAGGTTTTCAGAGTTAAAAATAAGAGCTTGCTTGCTTGCTCTGGCAGAGGCTCCACACGATCCTTATCTAAACAGAATCAAGTGGGACAGAGCACCATTGAGAATAGTAAAGTAGTCTATTAGGATCGGGACTAAAAATAATCGTACATTTGACAAGTTTGCATATAAGGGTTCCGTTCAAAACACAAACTCCCCATGTGGGCGAACAGTGCTGCATTCATAAGACCAACCCCAGTTTAAATGACCACTCAATAACATGTTTGTGTCCAGATGTTTACCATTGGTGGATGAGATATTTGTTTAGATTGCATCCAAATCTTTCTTGTACAAGAGCACACACTCAAACACGCCTGGTTAAGTCAGATAAATCACCAAATGTGACAGACGAGTGGAGACCGGGGTCTGCTCCTTGTCCCTTGGCACTTCTAGTGACCCCCAGCGGCCAGGGGTCACAGGTCAGAGGAGCTGCTCAGCTGGGTCTAAAAGAGGAAGTAACTTTATCAGCTGTGTAAAGGGGGCTCCGTACACACTGGTGAGGACACCCACACACCGGCATAAATCACTACGTGACACCAGGCCACAGGAAAATTTCTATACTTAGGGAATGCAAAAGAAGGAATTTGGAAAAGTAATGACCAAAGTCAGGCAGGGGTGCCCATCATAGGCAAAGGTACAATTTTAAAACAAAACTTTCCCATTTCCATTTGAAAAAACACTTCACACAGAGTTCAGCAAAATGAACAGACTGGGCCTGTTACTAAAGTGGATGTTTATAGATTTTACTAGCTCATTGTACAGTATGGGACTAAAATACACCCCATATGAAGAATAGTTCTGGGTTCTTAAATGACATGGGACCGAATAACGCACTCATATAAACATCTAACCTCAAATCCGGCCTAGTAAAAGAATCCAATTTGACCATAAAGATGATATCATGATTGAGACTAAAGCCAAGGCTGACATAAGATGCAGGAAAAGTAAAAAAAAAAAAACAAATATATAATGCATCTGAATCTGTGTGCATTTAAAAACCTATAGCACAACTTATCCTTTATTACTTGAGCACATAAAGGGTCAGCTTTTTTTATTTATCCACAAACACATACCACACCCACCCTTTAGGGACAGTGTGCCCTCTATTCAACGCTTTAACAAACACTTCACAGAGGCAGGCTGACAAAGCACAAAGCCTGTTGTGTGTCCGTGTACTAATTACTCCCATTCTGTCTGTGTGTTCAGCTCATTTTCTCTTCACCGGACTGTCTAGGGAACAAAAACAGAGAGCCAGTCAGTTTGGACGGGAGACAAAACTTTCATTGAGCAATTGGGCCTGAACCTAAACTCCAGATTGTCATATATACAAAGTTAACCGCACACACTGGGGTGGATTCATGGTGGGACTGTGGAAGTGTGGACATTTCAAGACTTTGGCTGACTTCTCACTTGTGTTATTGGAAATCAGAATGATGCCATTCAGAAATAAAATGTTACACAACTCTGAATATTATAACCATTTTAAAAGATAAATGTTCATATACACCAGGTTTTGAAAAAGCAAATGTTCCATTTAGGAAAGACTACATAATTTTCCTATTTGTTGTGTGTCGTCAGCAGCCAATAACTCTCTGGGACCATGCAGGATCTTGTTTTCACTGAAAACGGAATCTTATCCTTTTTAAGTGGATATAATTACAATTATAATTAATTATTATCATCCACACATCTGATAATTATATATTTATTGTGATGTAACAGTTTGATGTGACTCATCAGCTGTGCAGTAGTCCGAATCCTTAGAAATGGATGTGTATTATTAACGTTGCTTTGAAGTTCTAAAAGGCAAGACAGAACTGCTCTACATTCACTTCAAACCTTTGTTGAAGTACATCTAAAAAGACAATTGAAACACACTTGCAAAGCTGTGCAAGTGCTTTTGGGGTACTCAAATCCTCACAGGTTTTCCACTCATACCAAACTTCTCCTTCAGAGTTCCCACAGTCCAACAAGTAGTTTGGATCAAGAGACTTAGAGCATGACATTTCAAAGAACTGGATCCAAATTCCCCCTTGTTAATCTAAAGCAGCTTTCTGCTGATTAACATTCTGCATTGGGCAGAAGTGAGGGCACACCGTGACGCAGAACAGAGTGAGTCAAACAGGGAGGGAAACGGGAACAAGGGGAATGGGGATGGATTACAATTAGTGCTACTGAAGGTTACACTCACACACTTACTTTACTCTCGCCTGGAGTAAGTATCTGGACTTAGTTTTACAGAAGAGTGGAAAACAAGCTGAGGAGAGGAAAGGAAAACTACTTTCAGACCAGCATCTGATTGTTCACTTACACAAACTCACATATTGGCTGAACTGCAGGGATCTTGGCCCTTGGCTTTGTAAAGTCAAATTGAGAATCTAGAAAAAATGTTTTACAATGGAAGCTGCTTTCTGCTACTGTGATGAAAATGACTAGTGCCCTCAAAAGTACTTAAAAGTAACTTCAAGTGACTGGAAGTAGTTGTAATTTTGCCTTCTAGACATGATTCTTGCATAATTTGACACACTATTCTAAATAATGCAAAATGGATTAGATAAATGGACTTATCTAAAATCCACCCGTACTTTTTATAGACTTCCTAAAGTAAAATGATTAATTCTCCCTCCATTACAGGCATTGTACAGAAACTATAATGGAGCACAGCCCAACAACTTACTATGGAGCACTCTCCAATTAAACTTGCATTAGAAAGAGAATAGAAACATAAGTCTATACCATTATAACTGATCAGATGTAGACCCAACAAAGGGAAAGGCATTATTTAATGGGCATCACAACTCAGCAGTATTTCAGAGCAGAGCAGACAGTGGTCAGAGCAGAGCATTGTTCCCAAGGCCACAGCCCTTTGTCTGCCCTGATGAGTAGGGTTGGCCCGTTTACTATTGTAACCATTTACTCATTGTTGAAGAAAGAAAAGAGGTGAGAGTGGCATGAGTGGGGAGGGGGTTGTATTTTGTAATGTCTGATTTTCTGAACACCTCATGCAATTAGTCACCAAATCAATGCCAGTGAGGGACATGTGTAAGACTGACAAGTGGTTATAAATCCACAGACCACCCAAACCCATGTCGGCATTTTGATGTTTATACCATCTGCAGGGCGAGTAAGATTAGATGCCATTCACTGAGATGTCATCGGATTTGCAAATCATCAGCCTATGCGTTGTCTTCCCTGATTATTCTCTGCGCAGTGTCGTGTCTGGGCACGTTTGTGACCCAGGTGTGTTAGAAACCTGCAGGGCGTGTCTGAATGTCCAAAGGGGCTGTAAACCTTCTCTAAACAGGCCAGTCCACTCATTCATCCGGCTGTGCGACCCATCTGACATCCACAGGGGTTTATGGTTCACCCCTGACCACTGAACATCGGAGGGAGTGGCTGCACCTCAATGTGGGCCCTGCAAAAAAGGGACCATCCTCTCAAGCAGTTATATCACCCTTTGACCCCGCACTCTTCACAACACTTATACATTCATGATGCCATCCGCCCCAATGTCTAGGAGTTCTCTAAGTGCCCATGTGGCGGTCATTGGGACACTAAAAACGCACAAAGAGGTATTGTGTAAAGACCAGACACACACTTTAGCGCCTTGCAACAAATGTGATATCCAAATGAATCCTGCAGCTGCTCTGAAATAAGATTCAGCAGCTTTGTAGTTCCAGCTCTGGCAAAAATGGCTGATATTTATAACTTTATCAATGTCTTGGACAATTCATTGAGGTTTTTAAATATTGACTTGTGCACAAATCTCTTAAGATCCTGCCACAGCATTTCAATTGAGCCAGGAGTTTTACTCCAAAACTCTTTTCTTTTCAGCCATTCTTTCTAATGTACGTTGTAGATGTCCACTCTTCACATTCCATACTCTTTAGCAGATAGTCAGGCAGAAAAAAAACTTGCTAGTTAACTCAATTGTGCAACAATGTTTTATCTTTCAAGATCTCTTCAACTTCCTGTTTCTTGGCTCATCTTGAATGAAAGCAACGCTGTGCAACTTTTAAGGGTTTGCACTCAACTACACTGCTTCAAACGCATATATTTTATTATACAGTGTTTCCTTACTAATTCAAATACATTAGCCGCCCCCACTACAAAGAGTGTTTGGTGCTTCATCACTCTAAAGGTGGCACCTGCTCACACATTCCTCAGCTCAGCCATAGCAGCAGTGCAAATAAAATAGTGGGAGGTGCGCTTGTGCGTGTGCATATGTACGTGCAGTGCTGTTTGTTTCTGTGTGTTTCCAGCTGTTCTCTCTGCAGGTGCTATAGGTCACGGTGATGACTTTATTCTAAATGCTTTCTATCATTTTATATGGCAGTAACCTTTTCATGGGTAACTTTAAAATGTCTACAGCCTGTTATTATGTTTGTGTTTGGGCCTTTGTCTTATGGTGTATGTGGGTTTGGTAGGGCATAACCGGTTCCAGGATCTTTGCAGGACCACCCACTGAAGTCTCCTCCTCAAAAGCAGCAGATGGAAAAATAAATACAAGGATGAGGAGGTACGAAGAGAGATACCAAATCAAGAGTTGCTTTTCTCAGTCTGCGCTTCCTTCCTTGTTATTTTCCCTATCCCCTTAACTATAAAACCAGAGCACATTAACAAACGCAGCACTTTTAAAAAGCACTTTGTCAAGGCCGAAAGCTTTTCTATAACTGCTGGCCAATTCACAGTGTGCATTAATGCATTGCTTCCTGAGTATCAAAGAAGACCCAGTCAATTTGCTTGAACTGACATTACCAGTCCGCTCTTTCAAAGCCACAACTGCTTAATAAAGACTGACATACTTTTCAAATATTAAGAAACTTACATCCTGGAATTTGCACATATAAAGTTTCAACTGGCAGCATTGTGTATTATCAGCCTAGCTCAGAACATTAAGTAATAAACCCCAACTTGGCAAGAAACAATAGTAAACCACAATCAATACACATCTTTTGGGATGGTAACATGGTTATAATGTGTATGAAATCACAAAATTGGCTATTATGGAAAATATTCCTACTTGGAATATGTGCTAATTGTCAAGCTTTAACCACCATTGGGTATTGTTAGTAAATCAGGACGAGTATGAGGTGCTAGCCACATCCTGACCTCACACAAACACTAAACACACAAACCCCATCTCCCCTTTCCCAGAGTCACCCACTACCAGCAGAGAGCCATTTAAGGAGCGCAGGCGTGGGCGTGGATGTGAGACATTGTTTGTTTGGAACAGATCGGGGGAGAAAATGGCCTATTCTTGCACACTGTTGAAGCTGCTGTGCAAACAAGTGAGTGACAAATCTGTTCTCTGTCCTTCCCACAGCAGGCTGAGCAAGTGTGCCGGACATGTTATCCAATCCCTGCTGTTTGGAGTGTTGTCGTTTTTGCCTAATCTTTCACCCCTTTTATATCTTGCTTGCTTTAAAAAAAAAAAAAAAAAAAACTTGCTCGTCCAAAGTAAACGACAACCCCTGTTTCTTCACTCAGGAAACTCTGTGACCACAAATGGTTAGACAGACAGAGGGAACAGCTCATGGGAAGATTCAATCAACTTCATGCCAAGAGTTAAATCAATACTGGTTTCTATACACTGAGACTACTCCCATTCTCTTGTTTCAACCGTTAAGTATCAGAGGGGCAAGAGAAATATTGAATTTGAAAAACACAATTGAAAGGTTCCTGGGGAGAGACATTTCTAAGTAAAGAATTTAGATGATGTTTCAAGACGGAAATCATACAAAGCTTCTGTTTCCTTGTTGAAAGCCAGGTAAATCTAGTCACCCCAGGGATTAGTGTTAACTTTAGACCAAAAATCCTGGTGTGTCAGGATAATTATACCTTCCACAGCCGGTGTCTTCCGTTGTGTTTCTTGAATCTTGGATGACCCTCAGCTAAAAGAACTGGCGGACATGCAAAAAGCTGAGTAGAAGAAAAAAAGTGTGCTAGAATTTTGACTTGAGTGTCACATTTTGCAGACATGACCAAGATAGTACCAAAGAGAGCCAGAGAGGTTGGAATGAACACAGAAATGGCCAGGCCAGGGCTCGAATAGAACTTGACCTCATTGTGCCAGCCGTCTAACTGCTGACCTCTGCTCGATAGCTACAAACAAGAGTCGACCAAAGGGTAATTACAGGCTTCGGAGCAGAAGTGCGTGGGAGCCAAGAACCACGAAGCAGGTTCACCTCCTTTCTGTTTACCCTTGTGGCTTGCTTGCAGTCCTGTCATTCCCATTCATTCACTGTGTTCCCTAGAAAGCACTGGTGTTCAACCATCAATAAATACATGTAAAGGAATGAGGCAGTTGTGGTTACACATTACAGTACACCTTCACAGAGGTTTATGTCAATGTCTACAAGTCAGTGCCTGTGTGGCTGCACTTTGCTTTGCCCTTTTCCTAGATTCCTCCAATACTGATTAGCTGACACAATTTAGTTATATTTTTTCATTTATGTAAAAGACTTGGGCTGCACAATATATCACAAATGCATTGTTATCACAATTTTATTGATTATATTATCTGTATCGCAATAATGCTATTCTTTTCTATTTTATAGACCTTTACTTTTTTCATTCAAAATTGTCCAAAAAACTTTAAATTACACTGTGGGGCATCCAAATGAACAAGTCCTGGGTTAGACCTGGTTCATTTCTACATTTAGTCCAGGTTTAGACCCGTTTAATTCTGGTTTAGTCTCAGTTTAGACCTGTTTAATCTTTAGCTAGTCCCAGTTTAGAAATTGTTAATCCTGGTTTAGTCCTGGTATAATCTTTGATACTAATTTTAGCTCCTGCTTTGACAAGTGGAAATTAGTCCAGAGCATATTTATATAATATATTATATATTTGTAAAAGAGCATTCAAATATTGCAGGTAATATCGTTATTTGTATATTTAAAATCATACATCACACATTTTCCAATATTGAGCAGGCCTTTTGAAGACCACCAAACATTTCCAACAGACAAGAGTAAACTAGGTCTAAAAATAGCAAATTCACCCTAAATATGATTTTTATTTTGGGACCCAGTTGACTACATTTGTGTGCGGTCAGTGAGTGGGTAGAGAATAATAGCATTTGGGACAAGTAGCGAAAGAGAATATCAAATATTCCTTATACAACTGTGGGCCTTCATGCTGTGTTAGAGGACCTGTGCCCTACCCATCATAGCCACTAGGGGCACAGATCCCTCTACAGACTAACTGTTTTGTTTCTTTTCAAAAATAAACTATTCAAAACCAGCAAGTTTGAAAAAAAACATGTCTTCAGAAACAGTGGGGTCATTTGTGCAAGTATAACTCTGCTGGGGTCCAGTGTAATGTCCTATTTCTGTTTCCTCTGTTTGAGCTACCGAGGAATTATATATTATTCACGTCAGAGTTTTGTGTCCAGCTGAGGGGACTGTTTCAACAAATAAGTATGACTCTACCAATCGTGTGTTTAAGAATTATTAAATCCTCATTAAAATAATGTTAAACAGACATCTGCCAATACATCTTGACAATGTAATCCTTTCATGCCTACTACTGAAACAATTGTGCTTAATCTGCTAAATGTTTTAAGTGTTTCTTGTGTGTCTGGTCTTGATGAAATATGTCTCCTTTTTCATATGATGAGCCCACTATTGCACAAAAGCATAAAAGCCATAAAAAAACAAATATGTAGAAACATGTCATTCTCTCTGTTTTTTGCCAAACAAACAGATTTCCTCATGCAATTTTAGCCGCGGGAGATGATGATGGCATTTCAAGACTTGCGTGCACACACGCAGAGAGCAGCATCGCAGGGTTAGAGGAAGAGGGGAGAGTGATGGAGCTCCTGGGACGGAAAAGTTTGTCTAACCCTACATAAGAGACTGAGGATGATAACTGTCTCTTCTTGAATAAGGACCGCTAAGAATCCGTTTCCCTTTCCTGAATCATGAGCAGCTGATATCTCAAACAGACTTCCTAATGGGGTTGTAGCAATCATTGTGTCACCTACATGTTGCAAAAAAAAAAAAAGCACGCCACATGCTGAGTGTGACTTTTATCTGCCTGTTTGCTATCAGTGCACGTCTCCAACTTGAGTGACTTTTAATTGTCTTTTGCTGTCTGCAGACGTGACGTTCTGGTTATCTTTGTCTGGGCTCTAACTTCAATGTTATCAGAGGCTCAGAGTTACACTGAGATGTCATCCCATGTGGGCTTTTCCTCTGTTCCTTGTGGGCTTTGTTGTTCTGCTGAGATCATACATGCTGCGGATCCAGCCTGGAGATACAGCAAAACAAACAAAAGCTTTCCAGAACTTTACAATAACAATGTCAAAAGTCTGTCAAAATGTTTGCAAGGAAACGCTGTGATGTGGGCAAGCTGGACTCATTCTACACTTTGGGTGGGTGTTGTAACATTTATGACTAACTGACCTCTTGGCTGTGTCCTTGCCCCTCACCCACTCTGGACACGCCCCTTCTTCGCACCTTACAGGACGGCTGAAAGGCTCGTTCTGTCCAGGACTCGACTGCTATAACTTTCCTGCCAAAAACACCATTTAAAAAGGACAAAGCCTGGATTTGTTGGTGCATTTGATTGATGGCAGAGAGGTGTGTTAACCTCACAGACTCTCCAGCTTCCTCCCTTTTCTACCTCTGCCAGAGTGTATGCTCAACTTGAGTTCATGTTATATATTTAATCACCTTTGAGAATGCCTTTTACAGCACATCTTTAACAGAATCACCAAAAGGCCAGACACGTGCGTATATATATATATACACACACACACACATATACACACACTGTACAGAGCGTGTGCTAATGTAAAACACATGGAAACTAATGCTACAGAGCTCACATTAGTCACACTTCTACAGGCCGTGAGTGTGGAACAAATGTCTAATCCTAACAGGGTTAATAATCCCATTGGTGTTACATGGAAAGTGGTTTTGATGAGCTGACGAACATGTTTGCTTTGGGGTTGTTTTTTGAACTGAACTCCTGATGGACCACAGTGGAGTGAGCTGCTCTGTCTGAATGACTTCCTCTACAGTCTCAGGAGCATAAAAAAAAAAACGAGGAGCCCATGCAATGCGAAGTAGGAATATTTCTCATTTACTTCACGATTAATAGTTGTACAAAACAACTAAACAAGGTGTGTAGACAGACAAAGGATAGTAACTCCCAAAAGTGACACGCCCACACATGCACGCAGTTCCAGGCAGATTAAAGGCAAGTGAATAGAATAATAACTTTTTATCATCAGGTATACATGATTATATGTGAAGCAGATTTTTTTAAATGCCTTGTCCTCAGTCAGTCATTAAACATTGGCCACGAGCCCACACATGCCCCTAATTCTAGACAGACGCAATAGAGATGAACAATCAGACAACTAACCCCCTAAAAACAAACAAAGTGTTAGCTAGTCTTATCGCCACAGCTTTACTTGCGGCTGACTGGCGTGCCCACGTGTAAAGCTGAAAAAGTTTTCCCCCATTTCACAAACACAACATAGACACAAACCCAAACATAACACTCAGCATTTTCAAAGGGAAGATGCAGACATGGTGATTATGTGTAATAGGGAGTCTGCAAAAACAACCTGATGAAAACCGTTCCAAAAAACTCCTAACCTATAACAGTGGGTGTAAGGATTGTTAAAGTCATACCCATCTCAACGTTTATGCTTTATTTTTAGTTTATTTAGTTACCTTTGCTCTGAGCGGTTTATTTTAGTTGCAAGAAGAAGCCCCATGCGGTGGATGTGCTGCGCCGATCTTATCAACAAAAAGAGACCTAAGTTAAGGGTGTCCAGTCTTGACAAAGTCTATTTTGCAGTGCCCACATGTGCTCTCCATATGGCACTAAAAGAGCTCCTTCCCTCCACCAAACCACATGGGAATTCCAGAAAGCCTTACTGTACATGGTTTTGGTCTGTGGCTCTTTTAATGACCATGTGTCTATCTGGATACCCTTGACCCAAACAGGTGATGTTTATAGTGGATAGAATTATGGACAAAACTGTAGCCATGGTTTCATTAAAGATCACAAGGAAGGATGTTAATGCAGACTGTAGAAAATATTGTGTGTTCTATCAGGCCAGAGTGTGGCACGTGACTATGGAGCTTCTGAAACAGGAGAAATCTCACCTTTTAATCCAACCCACTGTGGTTAGAATGATGGCAACATTTGCACAATGAGCTCATATTAAACACGCTGTTGAATGTTGAAGCTTGCATGTGTAGCTGACAAAGCTGTAAGCATACACAAACAAATGCATTCCAGAAAAAGACAGACAGTTGATAGAGGCGTGGCCCTGGAAGGGGCTAGAAACTTGGAGCAATACAGTGGAAATAGCTCTAAGAATGAATGGGGCAAAAGTTACTATTCCTAAAAGCTGCATGTGAATGAGGAAGAAGGAAGCCCCTGTAATCAAGAGGATGTTTGCACGCCAACTGTCACTCCTCGATCTAGGCCAATACACACACACACAGAGGAAACTGCACTGCACATCCAGTCCTTTTGAAAAGCACTGATACCATCAGTTTCACGAGAGAAAGATGGTAGAGACAGCACATCAAAGCAAATACATGCACAAGAAATGTGGACCACACTGCTGCTGGCCTAGTTACACAGAACAGACAGCTTTGCACACTGCCCTACGGATAATCAACAAGTGGCTATTATAAATGCTGCAGGGATTTTTTCATTTACCTCCTTTTCAGTCTTACCTCGGACCTTCGCTAAAGGACGAAAGGAATCTTGGATAACTACAGCATCTTTTGAAAGTCGGCAGATCAAATTTATGACAACAATCTTCTATTCGTTTCTAAAGATGCATTTTCCACCTTTTTTCCCCCAGTTGCAGTACCACAAGTGGCCACTGGTCAAATAGTTTGGTTGGTAGTAGTCCAGCTTCTATAACAGGTTCACGGGTGAAGTACGGGAAGAGAATTTCTTCACAGCATTTCTTTGTCCGTTTCACAGTGTTTACTTAACCCTCCCATTACACAAACACACACAAACACACACACACACACACACACACACACACACACACACACACACACACACACACACACACACACACACACACACACACACACACACACACACACACACACACACACACACACACACACACACACACACACAGCGCCCTTATAGTCATGCATGTCCAAATAAATGCAACTTCTATCTGTCAATGGGTGTGTGTTTTATGACAGGCTTTTACGACATGAATACTAAAACAAGAACCTGCGTTTTATTGTTTGTTCCTGGTGGTGACAATAAGTCAATAAGTCACCAGCCAGCTGCATGTCAGGTGCATGAGAGAAAGGTGAGTGTCTTTTAACAGCAGCGACCCCTGGTTGGTTTGCCAATATATCTCAGTCCCAACACACAGCTCCTCTGACTCGGCCGGACAAAGAGGTCAGTGAAAGCATCACAAAAAGCGTTGTCTTTTAAAAAAGGCATTTACAAAAACAGTTAGGACTTAAAAAGGGTAAAAATCACATTCCTGACTTGGCTAAAGAACATCCAAAAGAAGCAAGGTCTCTTTTTAGTGGCAGCTGATGGCGTTCTGTACACAACGCTAAAACACACACAAGGCTTAAATTCAGTTTGGCTCAGTCCAAACCTGGCTACACTGATCCCATCCAGAGAGGATATGTGGGATTTAAACACCACCCATCGCTTTGTGGCTCAGCACGACTCCAGCAGATTCACCGGGAATCACAGCAAGAGGTTATTATATCTAAGTCCTGGACAGACAAATGTGTTTCCACTTTAACTACACACACTCCCTGATCCCGGCACGTGCACTCTCTCCTCACTTCCCCATGTCTGTCCGCCTGATCTGTTGGTGTGTAATTAAATATTACAACCGAGTAACCTACAAAATGGCCCTGCAGTGACTGATTTAAGTTTTGCAGGAGCACACACAGACAGTGCCATGGCAGATAATCACTAATAGCAATTAGATGTGATGGTTGGTATAGATTTTCTATGGCTAAGAACCTTGAAAATGGATGATTTTAGTGGGTTTTGAGGGTGTGATGCTGAATGAGAGTTAACATAATGTGAAATCTGGAACGTAGACAATGCTTATCAACAAAATGTAAATGACATGACAAACTACAGTTAAACACAAATGTTTTAGTTGGAGCACCCTTATGGACCATATAACCAGAGGGACATGGGATTGATTTCTAGCTCAGGTCTGTTTTCACAGTAACAAACAGGTATAGCATAATTTAAACGCTACACAAAGAATTGTAAAATGGTGCAAAGAAAAAAATATTCTGAGGCTAATGGCAAATTTTCAAAAAGTACTACACTGGTAATTATTAGTGTCTTTAAATGGGAAGCTAACAGACATTTTTATGGATGCTGTACAATGAAAAATAGGCCACCCTATAGCTCGGTTTCACCATGTCAATGAGTAGACAGCCGGGTTCGCAGAGGTCTCTCATCCGATTCATTCTGCATTTGTTGCTGGGGGATGGTGAGACCCATTAACTCTTATTCCTCTGTTATAAATAGGCAGTTTCTGTAAAAGCGACCATAGAAAGGTCACAGATTCTTTACCTTTCTAAGGCAGTGTCCATTGTAGAAAACAAATGAGTAACAGGAGAACTTCAATAAGCGATCACTGTGCCACAATTATTTCTCTTCAAATCAAGTTTCTTTTTCTTAAGGCGATCATTTCTTTCATCTCTTTCACTCTTTTTTTCTATAGACAGCCTTGAGAAAAATCATGACTCATGCTGTTGTTATTTGAGCGGAGAAGGACTCAGGGAAGAGGAAGCATGTTAAAGCAGCACAAAAGTGTGGGGCACCTTTTTTCAAAGACAATCTGTAGGAGGTTTACATTGGTTTTGTAACAGTCCCACAAATGATTTCTGGGCTTGTATCTGTTAAAGCGTGACTCAGTGGTCTTCTAAGAATAGTCCACGTTTATGTACCCACACTAACAGATGAGCCCATGTGCACACCAGTAACTCTAATGGCACAGTGTTTTCACAGCTGGGACTGGACAGAAAGCCAGGGCAAACAGTGACATGGACAATGTGTGTGAGGGGGATTCAAGCAGACACACATTTTCAAAAAGAGTAACCCTTATTATCCGGCAAATCTACAACTTAGGGGCTTGACTTTGTGCACAGTGACCTGGTGGAGTTTCCCCTTAACCTAACTACATGTGTATAAAGATTAAAGCCAGATATATGTTAATACCTGCGCACATTTCTAATACGTACATGCATGAACTCAAGTCGATTCCCCTCTAATATTAATGTCCATAAGTGTATTTGATTCCACTCTAGGTTTGCGGCAAAGGGAGTGTATTTTCGTTTTGCTGCTTTCTCCATCTGTCACCACAAAAGCTGGGCCGCTCTCCGTGCGTGGCTTTAGCCGGCTGTTCCCACGCCTCTTTCTGGGTAAAAAACATATTTAGGGCAAAAACTGTGCAGCAAATCATATGCCGTGCACTTGCAATACACCCCAGAACATTATTCTCTGGGAGAAAACTTGAAATCTAGGCTTGTTTATCACGTTAATTTTGCTCAGTATGAATTCACAATGGCACGCTGTAGGCATTCAAACCACAATCGTTTATCTGCCATGGGCTAATTGCAGTTGATTATGGTCCAATCAAAACTTTGGGTAATTTTGCACTCTGCTTTAAACATGCAACAAGATGATCATCCAGCTACGCCAGATTTTTAAACATGCCCGTTATAAAGATCAATGTTTATAGGCACTGTCCATTAGAGACGCTCACTCTGCACTTTAAAATGCCCTGCTGTATTATCAATAGAAATCATACCAGGAATTGCTTGCTCATGCTTTTTACCAGTGCAAAGAAATGAATGACAAATAGATGTTGTTGTAAGACATAAGAAGCTTTATAGAGTGTTTTGAACAGTTTGAACCGATGCAGTGCAGGATAAATACACTCCAAGGTCTCTGTAAATGTGGTTGTATAGATGTGTGCATGAGTAATGAATAAGATCCTGGCACATTACAAACCCAGTTCCTCTAACGCATTCCCTGTAGGCCCGAAGAAATAAACAGATAAAGAAGTAAATGGAAGAAAGAGAGAGGCAGGAGCAAAAGAGAGCAAGAGGAAAGAGAGTTTACTGAATTGTTATTGGAGCCGTGGAAGTCATTTTGGTCTTAAAGAGTTCCAGATGTGCATGGGCCAACCTCAGAGAACGAGAGAGAGAGAAAAAAAAGAAAAAAGAGCGAGGCACTGACATAAAATCAAGAAAAGAGGGAGGAGTATTAATGAGAGCTTTTTTAAATGATCGACATAGAGAGTCCTATTCTGAGAGTGGCGTGAGACTGGGTCTGCTCCTGGTGGAGGTGGTGGTGGCTTTTTGGGTGTGGGGTGTCAGGTGGTAAGGTGGTGGAGGGATATGTGGCTTATACAGACCCAGACCTAGGCCTATAAAAAGCAAGGGTGGTCAGAATAATGGGCTGTTGTCATTATGACTGAACTCGCCAGAATAAGCTAAACCATGGAAGAGGACTGTTTTTTCATTTTTTGATTGTCCACTCGGATATATCGAAAACTATAAGTAGACTATATTAAAGCCCCAGTGAAAAATATAGGAAGCTGGAGAGAATGTGAGTGAATGAGCCAATTTCTACTGAACAACTAAAGTTTTAAAAAGAACACAGACGTTCGGGTGAAAAACTTATCAACACTACATATTGCCTAAAATTTAATTATTTCGAAAAGCTATGGATTCCTGCTAAGATATTTAACCATAAATCCGGTATGTTAGCTAAAGTCATATTTTTGAATATATTGAACTATCCGGGTTGTGAGCACATGGATGCCAACTAACTTTGTGCTGCAACTTGATGCTTGCAAGATTTGCGAGTTTACAAAAATCCATCTTGAACAGCTCTAAGCAAAGTATTCACAGTCCAAACCCTGGCCTTGTTGTGACCAATGAGGTGGCAGCATTGACTGGGTATATTTTAGGTTTGAAGATGTAGCAACCGTTTTACCAACATGGTGCTGCTCTGACTGGTTAATAAATCCAATTATTGAACAGGTATTCATTTAAAGTACTTGCTCTTTTGCAAATGCTTTCAATGCTCCCAGATAATACTGTAGATCATACATGGTAAAAGTCTTTACAAAACCTTCCCAGAGCTATTTTGAAAATATGTTTCAAACAACCCGAGTTGACCAAAATGCTGTACAAATTGCATCAGCAGTTGGAGTTTGCACCATCGCTTTTGGCATGACTACAGCTTTTCCCACCCTGTTCATCTGCACGTCTGCAGAGAAACGTGCTCTTGCATGATAACTTAACTTCAATCAAGCTTTGTAACAAATCTCCTCTCCTCTCTTTGCAGTGTTTATGTGTGTTGGTGTGATTTGTGTGCCCAGCTCCTACTGCATGTTTTCACTCCCTCTGCATTGGGCTAAGCTGCACGATCACACAACAAAAGGCCATTGTGCTGCACTCAAAGCTCTGCTCCAGGGATCTGGTAGTGGGCCACAAACAAAGGCTGGTTACATTGTCCCAACACAGGCTCATGAATCAACTCCACACTGCGCTGCCAAAACAGCAATGGAAACAGAGCTGTGAGTACACGAGACTTTGACAAAGATCAGAAAGAGAGAAGACAAATTGGTAGGGAGCGGGATGCACAGCTGGAGTTGGACAGAAGCGGAGATGTGGTCAGTGGAGGGATAAGGAAATGGATAAAGGGAGGATTGTGGAGGAGTAGAGCGCACACAGCAGGGGAGTGAAGTGAAGTCAGCGTTTACAGAGAGCTGTGTCAACAGACAAGCCTCCTGGTGGGGCCGTAAAGTCCTGTATCCCGAGTCATAACAGCCGAACAAGGCCCTAACATGTGATGATGTAAAGAGACAATTAGAGCAATGAGAATTGGCTGTTCTCTCACATAATCAAACCTCTCCCGTTGTTAAAAAATTGCCTTCTTTGTTCAAATGCAAGTTTTTTTTTATACTGACAAGTCAAATTAGCAACATATTCATCATAACTCATGTGTTTAAAAAGCTGCGATTGTACAACCCAGCAGTGCACATTTCACCTTTTCAATGAGAGTTTGGAAAGTACCAGTGAGCGCTGAGTGACAAACACAAAACTCTCATTGACATCAGCAGAGGAATTGGTTCACAATGTTGATTGGAAACTGTAACAACCAAACACAAGCCTTATTTAATCTCCTTTCTTTGAAATTTGCAGAAAATTGTCCCACCAATAATCTGCCTCAGCGGGCCTTGTGCCCCATTTAGGTTAAGTGAGCATACTGGTGCTCCAAAAAAAGCTAACATAATATTAGCCACAAAATGTCTTTCATAATGAGGTGAATGTAATAAAAAATCATTATGTAATATCAACATCTTGACAGCCACCATGGCATTATAAGGGCAAGTTGTATAGAAAAAAAGGGAACTATCAATGTACAGTGGGTTATTCTTTTGAAAATTCAAAGCAGAAACAAAATTGCAACTTTCATAAAAATTATTTCAGCTTTGCCAAAACAGCCAAAAATAAAACTTAGTTGTTTGGCAAATGACACCAAATAAATCTAAACTAGTTTAAAACCAACACTACTCAACTTTTTAAAAGGACTCTGCAACTGCACTGCTTCAAAGTCATGAGCTCACTGTGTTTCAAGTGTGGGGTAAATCAGAAGTGTGGAGTAACTGGCCGAAAGTGCACTGCATCATGACAGGGAACCATTAAAGTGAATATGAAATTGGCTGGCAAACTGTTAAAAAGTGACATAGGGTTGCTTTCACTGTAAAGAAATGGGAGACTTATTTACCATTGGCATTCTTGCCGCAGATCAGGTGCTCATAGTGCTGCAGGACCCCCCACAGCTCCGCGTCGTTGTTCACGACCCCCTCCAGGCTTTCTGCGCTCACTGGACAGAAGGCTGACCCAGTGTCCGGCGCTGCGTGACCCCTCTCGGCCATCAGGACCCGGGCTCCTATCTCCTCCACCAGAGCCTCTATGCACGCTGTCATGCATATAGCTGCGTACTCGTGGATGCGCACCGAGATGCGCGTGTCCCCCATCCAGCGGAAGAAGCGTCCCACGGAGAGGTTCAGGCCGCAGCGTGCAGACTTGCCCTTCCTCAGCAGCTCCCCCGCGCTCATGCAGTACATGGAGATAGCTTTGACCGTGGCAGAGACACAGTGGTCAGCCAGGGCCCAGCTGAGGATGAGCCGGATGGCGCTTTGGACCTCAAAGCGCGTGCAGCGGCAGTGCATGACGCTCAGGCGCTGCGCCTCTCTCGAGATGCGGATCAAAGCCCTGCGCAGGACACCGGACAGCTTCTTCACGGCTTCGGGGGAGAACACAGGGGCAGCTCCACCTTTTGTAAAACCATTTGCCACTTTACGCAGGATCTTTGCGACTTCATCTTCAGTCCAGGGGAACTCCTCCAGCTCAGGTAACCGGGGACATTTGGAGAAGATGTCCTCTGGGTCTTCAGGTAGAACCGTGTTAACAGTGTCCCAACTGTTGTTCCTGCTGTTCATGGAGCCGGAGTAGTACCACCAGTTACCCCGGTGTGGAGCCGTCATGAAGGCCTGGGAGTTGGATTTGGAGGAGGACAAGCTGAGGGACTTGCAGGAGTCTCCCGCGCCGTAGCCCGAGTCCAGAGTCAGGTCCTCCAGTGTTTTCATGTTGCTCACACCAGCCATGTTGTACATCGGCGGCGTGGCTTGGGGAGAGTGGCTACTGTTTACCCACACGCAGTCGAAACTCCCCGTCGAGCTGGATAAACTGGTTACAAGCCGCAACACTTGTCAGACATTATCCAAAGTCAGTTCAAAACAAGCACGGCGAAGTCCCTAAAAGATCCAAAAAGAGCAGCCGGAGAAATAAAAGTCTCACCTTTTCCTTTCAAGCGGAGGGATTTAAACTTTCTCTCACTGTCAAGTTTATAAAATAATGAGATGAAATTAACTCCCCATTCTCTGAAAACAGCCGGTTTGAGTTCAGTGATGAAGATTATGAAGTCCGTAACGCGCCACAGAAAACTTTAGCGTGTTGGTTTTGTGGGACGAACGCTGAGGTAAAGTCCGAGTTTACTTCATCTCTGTCCTGTGCCTGATGCTCGTACAGCAGACTGACGTGTGAGGGGCGGGACTAACAACACAAGGTGAGACGTTCACCAATCAGGAGAAACCCGACTTCTGCGTAAGCCAATCAGCGCCTGCTTGTAAACTCCCCTAACTTTCTGCAAAAGTTAACTCATATTTGAAGTGGAGAGGGTCATATAATAAAGAGGCGTGACCGCCGGCGCATGATTTTTTTACTAGTGTTAACGCAATTTGTCCTGAGGGAATGGCGTGTCACATGACGCTTTAAAAGAAAGCATAGGCTACATTTTTGAAATTGTTGCCTCAAAACGAAACAAACATTCAACATGAAAGATAGGCCTGTAATTCCCCTGCTGCCTGACACAGCAGACCCTTCTATCCTCGTGCTCTCTCTGGGGGGCTTGGCTTGGTGCCCAAACATTAGCTAATCTCTAACCTACAGCCAGGAACAGAAACTGAATCTTCTAAGCCCTTGATGATGGTGTAAGAGATGGGGTCGTGTTTTCTTTGATTTAGAGAGGCTCATCGAAAGTGCAGTTGAATGATTATTTAGCATTTATGGCTCACAGTGGCTCTTTACTCAGACTGGGGACCTTCTTCTGAGATGTGTATGTGTCATGAGCATTAGCCTACAGCTGAGGTAACGGCTTGCAAAATTGTAGCTTTTGTTTCCAAAACAAAGCTTGAGCAAGTCCTCAAACAAAGAACTTTATCTCAGGAACTCCATATATTTGTTGCTTCAGAACAGGCTATGCTTGAGTAAAAATCACAAGAGCAGGCTTACTCATCACTTGCAGACAGGTAGGGCGTGTCTGCCTTATAGGTCTATTACAAAATGGGTTTAAGACAGTGGAGTAACTTTATGCCTATTTTTCAGAACTATACTAAAGAATAGCTGGATTATGTGTTCCTTAAATATGGGCCGAGTCAGGGTTCACCTTGAAAGCTCCGCCCAGATTGCTAACCTGTTCTTCATGGACCTACAGCTTAAACATGTCTTGTGTTGTATGGCCATAAATGGAAACACTGACTACACACACTCACACAATGTGAATCACTGTCTGCCAAGTGTTAAATGAATAATGAGTGACCATTTCAGTTCAGTTTACCTCCTGTTTTCTCTAATGACATCAGAAGACTCAGAAGATCACAGGAGGTTAACGCTTGCCTCATCCAGACCTCATATAGCCAGGGCGGGTCAGAACTTACCTCATGAGCCTCTTATGCATGTTCTGGGGAAACATGGCACACAGAAAAGCAGAAGGGACATAAACTTTAAATTGAAATATGTGGTCAGCTGGCGTTCCCATGATGTCAGGTGGTTAAGAGGAAGAACATTTTTACTGTGAGCATGCAGCAGTTCAAGAGCTTGAATGTAAGAGTTGAAGGGGATTTTAGGTTATGTATTCTCATGAACTCTACTGAACTGAAGGTCTGTAGCACCCCCATGTGGACATGAAGCAAACTGAATTATGACTTTTTTGTGGCATAATATTCAAATCATATGGCGTGTAAGCATAAAATTTTTATTTGCAAAAACAGATGAAAATAAAAGTACAATACATTCTTAAACCCATTCTCTACAAAACAATTTCATAGAAATTACCCTGGAATGTATATATTCCCACTTTTTTCTGTTTTTTTATATATTGTCTCATATTTAACAGCTTTGTTTTCTATGTTTTCAAATAGACTATGTCAATGTTAAATGGTGAACAGATCGATCTCCACCAGAGGCTACAGTTGTTTAGAGGGCATTTAAACAATCATACATCCTATAACCATTAGCCTCACATCTTCACCCTCTGCCACCCTTTTATATCAGGACCATGTTGCATAAACTGGGCCACTGGGACCCCAGCCTTCAGACTAATGGGAGCAGGTGGGCTCCTGCTGGACTGCAGCTGCCATGACACCTCCATCATCCCTCCTGTTTCAATTACGCTGAACATCTCCCTCTCGGCACACTTTAGCGAGAGACAGGAGAATATTCACTGACAGCACACTTGTCAAAGGTAAAATGACAAACACAAGCATCTGTACTTCATTTAAGAGAATCACCTTCTTATTGGTTACAGTGTATCTCAATTTACAGTGATGATACTGTGTTTCCACCTCCACTAAAAGGCTGCAAAAGGCACACATTTGTGAGATAGCTATGCCTTGTCTATGTCTACACAGCAGCTGGACTGTAATCAGATTAAATCATGAGTGTCATTTAACTAATTTGTTCAGGTCTTTTTATATGTAGTGTATACCATTCAATTTAACATTTAAATCAATCTCAATCTACATTTTACACTGACCTCTGTAAATGTATAATAATTCACTTTATTTGTAGGTTCTATCTAAATGGTTTATCAAGTTTGTGATCTGAACAGACACTGTCAGCAGAGTTCAAAATGTGTGTAAACTGTTCACAAATACAGTGTTTTTGAACTAAAGCACCCAAATATTAGTACATAAACTATGTACAATGCCATGAGAAATGAGAACTTAAATTTAAATAGATTGACAAAAACCCTGAAATGAATTTAAATCCAGTATTCTGGACATATAATGCATGTAAAACTTTAAAATAGCAGCAAGGCTATGTAAAAATCTTTGAACAGCAAAAATACATCAATAAAAAAGGTAGACAACATGAGAGGACTTGAGCATTGGGAGGAATGGGGAGCAAAAGATATTAAGATGATTCATGTTTTTTGTCTGTTGTTTCTAATTACTAAATTATCAGTAGATTGCAAAATGTGATAAGCCACCTATTTACCAGGAGTGTTTCACAAATTTTACTTATGCTTATTAATGATATTACACAGGTAGTAGTTAAGATTTTTTTCTATTTTTTTTTTACGAAAAAACATTTGTCCTACTTTACCTACATCACCATGTCTGAATCTATTGGAATAACATGTTGACACACATTCGACAAGGCTCCCTCATGAGAGCATTAGCAAAAAAGATTCTTAGGTTGTCTTCATATCTCCTTGTAAAAAAAAGGTGCTTCCCGACACCGATAGCAAACACAACCTGCATTCACACACATTTAGAGAAGTACAGACGCACACATCTGCACACACATGTCCCCACGCACACACAAACAGCTGCTTTCCAGTCTGTCTTAAAAGATTGCACCAGAAAAAAAAAAGAACAGAGACAGAGAGAAGCAGAATAAAAATAACTCCCTTCTCTGTGTACAGTAGTTCAGTCAGTGAGGCAATGTGATGACTCTCCGCTTTAATGTGTAAACAGCACGCTTTCAAAATTCTGATTTGAGTTCTGTTTCCTCATTGACACGAGAAACAGAGGCTACTGTAAACGAAGCTTGTTTCATACAAAGCAGAGTTCAGGCAGTGAGGAGCTCTGACCGGTTGCCCTCACTCACAGTGGCTCTGCTGGTCTTTTAGGACCCTGACCAGTAGGCGGCGCTATCCCTTAGGAGTTTTCTTGTTCTGAGCATTCCACATGCCTCGTTTGGAGTGGTAGTAGTGAAAAAAGTTTCTCAATCGAAGCCTCTCTACTTCTAATCCGTTCTGCAGTACCCTGAAAAGAAACAAAGACAGTGACATTACTGTTAAGACATCTGTGTGAGCAAATAATAATAATTGTATTAATGATTAATCTTTATACAAGTTCAAATGTATGGAGTAAAGATTTAACTAGGAATAATTGAATGTGTTATTTTTAGTGCTGCATCATGCATAATGCAGGTGAAAATCCTATCGAAAAGCAATAGCGACACACTTAAGCCCCCGTTGTCTATTGGGTTACCTGTCAAGTAGCTCCCAGTCTTCTCCGCCCCAGCGGTCTTTGAATTCCTCTGTGTTCATCCCTCCAATCTTATCAAAATCAGACTTATAGATTCCAAACAAACCAAAGCCATTAACTTCCCAATAACCTGCAGAGAAAAAAACAATGTTCAAACCAAAAGGTGTATCTGAAAAGGCTTCTTTGTGAGATTGACAGCTGTGACGCTGCAAATAATAATAGAACGTTACCATCAGGCTCCCGCGGAGAGCTGCCACAGCCGAGCCTCATGACAATCGGAGCAAAAGCCAGGCGTCCCTCCACGCAGTGTTTTCTGATGCTTTCCAAGATGTTGAGAGGGAAGTGTATGTGCAGATCACACAGGAACACAATACTATGGCTATCCTATAAACATACACACAAATGATTCATTCAATGTGCAATATTAAGAAGCTGTGTAATAGAAGTGATCTATTTTTTAATTGATAACAGTTGATAATAAAAAAAAATTAAACATTTGAATAGTATTTTATAGGCTTTTTTTCCTTTGCACTGAAGGTTTACGTCAATCCCTTTTTGTTTTAAATGACAGTCATCTATTCTGTGCAAGTATGTTTCTGTGTAAGTATGAGACATTACATCCAGGAAATATACCAAATATAGAAGTTTCTCAAGGCTATGACAAAAGCAGAAAGTTTACAAATGCAGAACTATGTATTTGTAACTGTTCCCATGACTGAACGCAGGCTTTAAGATTGAAAAGCAAAGTCTCGCTTTAGCATCAGTAGCCAATCTTACAGAGCCTGCAGGTCATCTAGAACATGACTGACAGAGCTGTCATCTCCCCATGACAGCACTGACACTCAATTGACGGATCAACGTCCGCCCAAATTTCTAGCTGCTCCTCAGCCCGTGGGGGGTGTGCTCGACTATGTGTGATAGAGAGACAGCCAGAGAGAGACATAAGGGCACAGGCACACAAAATAACCTGGGAAGGAGAGTGGATGTGACAGCTGTGGTAGACCCATGACAGAGGGAATGCAGCTAAGTGTCGGTGTGACTCCCTGTCAGCCACAGCCGGGCTCTGTGGGGAAGTGGGATGAGACTGGGAGATAAGGCTGAGGCCCAGAGCCCGTGACAGCCCCGTCGAGCAATAATGTATTCATAATGCATAAGTGTTCTTTCTAACTGTCCAGGCAGAAAAGGTCGTACGGTCAGTGTGAGCGGTTGACCTTCAGAATCTGGCTTTTTGCTGCCAGCTCACAGATGGTTCTCTTACCTCAATAGTGTCCACTCCAATCTGAAGTCCAGCTGAGCGTTCAAAGTTCCCTTCTCTCCTGAGATACTCATACCTGTCAAAAACAAATATCCCAAAAATATCACCCAGACATGAATAAATAATGCAGGTGAATTGTATCTTTAACTTGACATGTTCAGTCTGCTGCGCACACACCGGGGCACACTGCTTTCTCTAAGGGCCTGTTCCACATCCATGTCGTCACTTTCAAAGTCGACAATAATGATACTGAAATTGTCATCCTTAGTCTGACGATGAAGGTTTTCCATGTCGGAGATAAACTGCTGCACCCAGCGAGCCTGGTTTTTCACTAAAGACAAAGTAAAGAAGTGTTAGGAAGATTAATGATCCTTGAGAAGGTCAATTGATTGTTTCATATTGATTGTGAATGAAATAACTTTTCTTTTGTCTGACCTGGCACCACAAAGTGCACCATGACATCTCTCCTCCACTGAAGCATAACAGGCTGGCAGAGCAGAGGTTTGGCATAAGCAGTGCTCCAGGGGGTGGTCCCGGGTCGAGCTGGGGGTTTTGTAGTGGGGGGAGGTGGGGTTGCGTGGCTGGGTGTAGCTGAGGAAGGGGCAGCAGCAGGCGCAGAGGCCAGGACAGAGTCTGTGTTCTCGGGGCTTTCGTCCCCCTGTCTGCTTCGATGCAGGAGCAGGTAAATGTATTCGGATAAACGCACAACATTGCGGCCTCTCTCCATTAACTCCAGCTCCACCAGGTAACGGTTACCTCTCGCAGAATCACGCCGCTTCTCGACATTAATGATTCGCAGCAGTGTGTAGATACTGCAGTGTGGGAAAAAAAACAAATCAGACAAGGTTTGCATGCTCAGAAAGACAACATATTTAAGGTGTACCCCTGTGAACGGTTGCTGGGCCCACATCACAAAGATGTATCCCAAAACTGTTATGGTATTCCACATGAAAGATACACTCCACATTAAAATGACCAAAACTTTAGATGAAACTGTGATATTAAATACTGTTCCCAAATAAAGTGTTACCGCTGATGAATTTCTGTATGTTCATTTATGGCTTCAGTGCAATGTTAACTTTGAAGGTGTATTTAAATATTGAAAAGTTGGTAGAAATTTCCAATGTGTCCAGGTTTGCATGGTGTGAGAAAATGAGGGCAGGACAATATATGCCAGCCTCATTAAGCAAAAATTATTAAATGTGTAAGAACTGAAACCACATCTAATTGGCACGGTGGTCGTCTATTATTAATTAAGAAAAATTTGACATTTTGCATTTCTCTGTATGTATGCTGAACAACAATTTAAACCCAACACTCAAATATTGTTCCCAAATCTGTCCAGATCTGTGTTAGTGAGCACTTAATAATCCATCCACATCACAGGTGTGGAATATCAAATTCCACCAACTTGGTCATTGATGGTGGCCATTAATAAACGATTCTGATTCTGACTCAAACCAAAGAGTGTGAGTGAGATGTTGTGGTAAAATATAAGCAAGCCAAATTTGACGAAAAGGAACATTAATTTTGCCCAACTTTACTCTAATCCTACGCCTGCTTTTTTCTTACCCTCCATTGCGTTCATTGAGTTTCTCCATGTACTGTGCCAGCACATCCACCACCTCGCTCTCTGCCAACTGAAGGTTTCCAGACACGTTACAGCGCAGGTCGTTCCAGTCAGAGCGCAGCAGCTCAAAGTCCATGGGATTGACAGAGAAAGTCCGCTGCCAGTTGATGCTCTCCTCTGCCCACCCCGGCCGAGCCTCAACCTCCTCGTAGCTGTAGTCCGACAACTCGCCCTCCTCAGGCTCTGGCTCTGCGTCCGTCTCAGGATCGGGATTGGAGCGGTTTATGTCTGGGTCAAGTTCTGCTGGGTTAGGGTCAGGGTCTCTCTGCTGCTGGGACTCTGTAATCTCTGAAGTTCTGAGGTAAGAAGTAACGCGTATTTGTGTGTTTTCAGTGGCGTTTACAGGAGGTAGTGGGAGATCTTGTAGACGGGGAGGCTGGAGTTTGGAATCTCCTTTGTTGTGAAGGTAAGAAGTCACAGTTGTCTTTAAAGATTGATATTCCCCTTTTCTTTTGCTTTTTTCTATTTCTTTTCCTACTGCAGCCTTGTTGGCAGACTTGTGCACACTTTCATTCTTTGTGCTTATACTGCTATTGTGAGAACCTGTCTTCCGCTCTTTAGTTAAAGGGTTTGGCCAGAGCGGGGCACTGACAACATTCCTTCCTCCTGTTGTATGTCCTTTAGCCCCAAGATTGACCAGCCTGGTAGTTTTTCCGGTCTGATACAAAAAGACCCCTGGAAAGACTTCTCTGGGGTGTCGAGAAGCCCATTCCCGCTCATCTTTTCTCTCCCGACGCTGTTCTCGGTCCCTTTCTTTGGCATGCCGAGGCCTAGTAATGTAAACCTTGTTTTCTTCCTTCTTCTTGTTCCCAGTTGCATTGTTGTCGTCCTGGAGGTTGTTGCTATGAGCAGAGTTGCTGAGGATTTGCTTGGCACGGCTAGCGAGAGCAGACAAGGAGGACTTTTGGGGGAAAAGGATGGAAGGCTTATTCAGTTTAGGGGGGTTTTCAGCTTCCTGGTCTCCCCCTGTATTCCTGCCAGGGTTCAGTTCTGCCGGACCGGTGCGGATCCATGACAGAGAGCGACCCCGTACTACACTGTATGCATCCGATCGCAGCCCGCCATGTTGGAAATCAGAAGGCACATTTCTGTTGTCCTGCCTGATGTTTCCTCTTACCCACTCCCTGTCTCTATCTCTCCCAAGAAAGTGCCTTCTCTCTCTGCGGTGCATGATCCTGTTCATTGTGTCCTCTTCCTCGTCGGCCTCCTCCTCTTCCTCTTGTTCTCTGACACCAGTCGTGGGACCAGGTCTCAGGTTGTGATGGTAGGGATTGGATGTGTGGCTGGTGTGGTTCGGATGTGAGAGTTTTTTGGGCGAAGGTGTGCCAACAATCTCTGCTTCATCCTCTGCTTCTACCACCTCGTCTTCCTCGAGGAAATCTGGAAAATGAAGGGCACACAAGCATGATATCAAAATGATTTATACAGGACAGGACTGTTGTTTTTTTGACATTGTGACAATTTAGGGCATAATAAAATTTGACACAGATTTATTCCCAAATTTAAACACATTCTCTGTTATTCGTTGACTTTAATACTGACAATGTTGAGAACTGACTCAACTGGCAAGAATTTAGTTTTGTTAGTTTTTCTTGTAAACAGTAAACCAAAAAATATTAATTGCATTTGTTTGTGTCTTTCTAATAGAATTTTTCTAAGAAGATTTTTACAAAAATACTTCATGATTGTGTTAAATTTTGTGTGTTTGAGTGTCTGAAAATGTTTTTCCATCACTGTATTATATTTTTTAAGTTGTGCTGCAAATTACTGTTGAGTTGATGTGTTCTTTTAAGGTATATGTATATGTGTTCATTATTAGTTACCATCGGGGTTGGGGAAGAAGAACGGTCTGTCATCTTCCTCCTCATCCATCTTCATGTATTTGTAGAAGCCAAACCTGGTTGACATAATAATACGCTCACATACACAGACTATTTAATGCATTATCAGAAGGTATAAACTTTTTGTGAGATAGACCACTGTCACATTTAAAAGGTTCTTAAGCATACATGACAAAGACTAATGTTACTCAAGCTCACAAAGAGTTAAAGCTTTTAAAATCCTTACTTTTCAAGGTAGATGGGGGACTCTCTGTAGAAGCACTTGTTCTCTCTCTCCATGTGGGTGAGACGTGTGAAGTCATTGGGGTATACAAAAGACAGATAAACCTCAAGAATGAAAGAACAGAGCAGTGTCAAACACACCTTTGGCAACAAGGACAAAAGCACTTGACACTGACTCAAGTTTAAACTTAAAACTTTATCAAATAAATGTATTGAATAATAAGAGCAGCATTTTAATGACAATGGGCCTGCTGCTTATCAAGGCAGCGGCAGTACTCCATATTGTCCTATAGAGGGAGGCAGCACTCAAGATGTGTCCATAGGTATGTTACAATACAGAAGATGCTTTCATGGTCTGTTCTAAGTGACATAATCAAAACAATGCTGATTCAATATGAGAGCAGATGCACACACAGTAATAAGACATGTTCATATGCAGAACGTAAACCACTACTGTTTCTAATAAATTACATTCTGCATAGCAAGAGTAAATAGATTTAATCACTGTGATATGTGTTATTTGAAAAGCATGTGTATCAACAGCAGCAGGCAAAATAGAAAATAATGCTGTTAGCTTCTATTCAAATAAATTACACAGTCTTTGCACTGGTGAGCTGCAAAGTCAAGTCAATTCAGTGTTTGGTCGGACTCATTCTGACATATGCGTTTGCACATGCAGCTTCTCCTTGTAAAGTCTAGTGTGAAAGGTGCATTCAAGTGGCAGGTGTGTGAAGCTCTAGAGAAAAGAGGAGTGCAAAAGATACTTACAAACTGCAGACCCTGATATCTGGCGATGGGAAAATCTTTCACAACATAGGTCGGGGAGTAGAGACAGGCAGGCAGAACATTTTCCAGACGGGAAGGGTCGATCATAGGAGCTAAAAAAGACAGATAACGACTGAGGTGAGACAATTATTTGACATCTTTGACACAAAAGATAATATATCAATTTCTGAATTCAACAAACTCAACAGGAAGATGGAGCATGAAGAGAGAAAAGGGTGAAAACACAAAAATGGAACACAGCCAGTCAAAGAAAATGATAGACTTAATATAGCAAAACTGACAGCCAAATAAGACTTTGAGCCAGACAGCCAGCCAAGCAGTCAATCAGACAGCTTATGACTAGTTAGAAAAACAGCAAGGGGGCAGAAAAAGGGGACAAGCTGAAATGATGACTGGCAGATTTACTGCTGTAGAAGGTATCCCGGGGGTCTGGCTTCAGCATATCGGCTCCGTGCTGCATGAAGCCGCCGCCTTCCAGCCCCTGAGGCTGAGAGTCCTCTGGGAGACGGATGTGACTGGCCAAGGTCTGGGGGATGTGGTCCACGCTGTTCATCTTCAGATTAGACTCGTCTAAAAAAGAACAGACAGAGACTTAGTCAGAGGTAGAGTAAGCGCTGAAGAGAGTGAACATCACAAGGCCTTTTAAGATGAAGACCGGCAAGTTTGGTTTTAGCTGATGAAAGGAAAATGTACATTACCCGTGCAATCCAAAAAGGGCCAAAAGCTGAAGTCAGAGAGTCAGGAAAAAAGTTGGAAATAAAACCAAAGCGGAGGCGAGTCATAATTATACTAATCAATGGCAGGGAAGGAAGAGAGAGCATGTGTGATTAATGGCATGTCAGGAGTAAGGCCTGATGGGCGAGATACTTTGTAATTAACAGGGTGGTCAGCATCATTTTATTCTCCAGGGGCGGCAAGAGTGCGCACTGAGCTGTTTGTGCTTTCTGGACTGTGTGCATATCAGTAAAATAAAAGCAGGTCTTTATAGTTTTTCTTTCCAACGAAGAAGAATAAGGGCATCTGTTGATCACAAACTACCTACATACTGTGCTATAGCACATCTTACAGCCCCCCTCCGTCAGATGCACCCCGTCGTCTAGACAGCTGCCTCAGAGTGTAATGATCACATACATTTTTAATCTTTAATTCATATTTTAAATATCAACAGCCAAGATGTCCTTCAAAAACACTATGATTATCTACTCGGTAGAGCTCAGACAAATATCAATAGTGTTACAAATAAATGACCTTGTTCACTCTTTTCCATTCCTTTAATTGACTAAATCTGAATCCTGGAAGTAAACTAAAAAGACATCCTTTAAATGTGATTGTTCTTTCTGTGTTGCTAGTCAGTTTAATATATTAGTATGAAAAACAACTTTGTAAATATATCCACTGTAAGTATATATACTATGGCATTGCATGGATTTCATATATTTACATCCAGCCTCCGTTCACACACACATTCATACACCAGTGCCACAGACACTGGAGGCAAAGATATGGCATCAATATGGGGTCACATAAATTGCGAACGAAAGGAATCTACCAACAACACAGTAAAAATATGAAAATTTTTCCTTTTATGCACCTAAACATGCTTCAATTTATGCTCAAATTTACACTCCCTCTCCTTTCCTTTTACAATCCAAAAGTTACAATTAAAAATAATGCTCATAATCAATTATTCATGAGCCTGTGTTGTGGGGGTGCGAGGTCAGGGAGTTACATCGTGAATATCCCAGATTAAGGGAGGAAATTGTAAAAGACTTCTTTGACCTGTCGCTACATTACAGCTAAATGGATAACAACTGCTTATCAAAAGGTGAGTGTATTAATAATTTTTTCTTTTCACAATAAATAAACAATTGCCACTGACCAACCTAACTTCCTGTTCCTCTGACATGGTTCAGCCAATAGGCGGTGAGCCCGCAGCACAGGGTCATGAATAATTAAGTATATTCTTAATCGTAACTTTTGGAGTGTAAAAGCAAAGGAGAGGGAGCGTAAACATAGTTTATATTACAAAAAAATACATTTATCATTTCTTTGTTTACATTTTCAAAGCTTTGGTTACAATTCTATTTTTATTTATGTTTCTTTGCTTACATTTCTAAGCTTACATTTACGCTTTTAGGTTATCAATTCCAATTTGATGTGTTTCTTTGACTGAATTTTAAATGGTTAACCCAGCCTATGTCATAAGAAAAGCAGGGGTGAGACAGTTTGAGCAAAAATAGGACAGAATAATGGGGGCTTAGGAGCATTAAAAGGAGATATTTTCATATGTTTGCTGTGTTGCTGGTGAAGCATAACTGGGGCACAAGGCTAAGTGAGGCACAACATTTCACCAATAACACAAAAAGGGGCACAAAAGTGACTTCAGAAATGTTGTTGTTAATATAAAAGAGAGAAAAATACACATTTTCCAGCATCTGAAGGTTGACTAAGACATCTGCTGAAGTCTTTAAACTCACACAAAATCAAAGCAATGCAATTTTGAATAATTTACATTGTGTTGCAGGCAATCAAACAAAGACTCGACTACAATCTTGGTGCTACACTTGTACATACTATCAAGACAATGTGTCAGTTGCTTTGTTGTGCTTTTTGAAATTTCCCTCATTATGTCTGCAGTAAAGCTGTTACAAATAAATTCAGCATCTACAACTCTTCTCTATGTGTGCTGTCCTGGCAGTGTAATAAACAACCAATATCACACAAATAATGAGATGCACTGGGCTTTAAACCAGGACAAATATTCTGCAATGAGCTCCTCTGAAAATGACGCTGGCCAGACATTCAATAACCTGCAACAATAGATTGATTTTCTATTGTGTACTCTTGTTAAGTAATGCATACACTCAGGGATTATTATTAATGTTCATTATTCCAGACACCCTGCCTTTTTAAATAGATTGAACTCACTGAGTAAACTGTTAAGGTTAATAATAATGTGTTGTTGAGTGCAGCTAAAGACATAATTATAATAACGGGTAGCCAAAAGTCCCTGGACAAGCTGAAACATGACGATGCTGTCAAAAAGAAAACATTTTTTAGAGTGTGAAAATGGAGAAATCTAAAATAAGCATTATGACAGTGATGGTTGGAGAAGATGCGACTGCCTCACTCCTATGACATCATATGCAGTGGAGCACAAAACCTCTTTCTTCTCTGTCATAGCTGGCCATAAATGAAAAGGCAGTAGTCAGCGAACATCTTCTGCAAACTCCATACATCATATTTTTGCATGAGAGGTATTGTTATTCACACTGTTGCGGAATAACTGTGGCACACTGCTATTCTTAGTTCTTTGTTAGACAATGACTCTGCTGTGACTGACACCTAGAAATAAAAAAAGAAAAAAATAAATAAAAAGAACAGATCTATCTATCAGATTGTGTTGTCACAAAGAGATGAGGTGACAGGCTCTGAAACTGATAACCTGCAGCTGGGTGTGAGGAAGAGTGACGGTGCTGTCAAGGTCAGGACATAAATACAACACCTAAGTCTTTAGTTAGAAGGTGTAAAAAGCAGTATATATATATGAAATGTATTTCTCAAACAAAGTGGAGGTGAATGTATTTGTAAAACATCTGCCTGTATTTTAACATTTTATTCCTTTGGGAGAGAAAAGGGACATGTTTTGGGCCCTGATAGATACACACATATTTTAATAAACAGATATTTTTCCATCCATTAAAAAAGTATTCCTGTCTACACAAGCAACTGGTAAAGAATATCTGTTCAAGGATGGGCAGACACTAGAGACACAAGAGAACAACATTCTGATTTATCAAGTATTTAATATAGAGGTGTAATGTTATTATGTCAGCAATATGTTATAATAATTATGAAAACTCAATGGATATGCTCATTGGACAAGCACAAGGCAACAATGAGCATGAATGCATAGTAAATTGCCAGGTTTTAGTAAGCAGTTTGTGGATTTTAGCCTCTTTTTTAAAAGCTTTTAACGGTAGCCCTGTCTGGCAGAGTCAGGTTAAAGCATTAAGGGACTGGACAAAATATTTTCTTAAAATCCTGCGTTTTATGCCCTTAAAAGATAGCTTTATAACAAATTATTCTATATTGGCGACACAGAGTGAAGACTAAAGATGTTGTACTAATGTAATTTATGATATAATTTATTTTATTCAACATTATATCAGTTATCTTAAAATAATCTAACAATAAAACTCTGGAGAAAAAAAAAGGCTTAATTTGCAAACAACACAGAAAGGCTTATTGCAATTCATCAGTAGTGCAGATGAGCTGTTACCTGTATACAAGGAGACGTAGACCGAGTCAATCACTTCATATTTCAGTCCAGGGAGGAACGGGCGCCACTGCAAGAAAACAGAAAGAGAGCAAAAAAAAAAGAGAGTGAGACAAGCTATAATTCTTTTAAATAGATTTCACAATTACCACGTCACTTCTGGTTAACCGGGATATAATCACAGGAAACGGGTCATTTTCCGACACCTTGAGTTTCAAATATAAATATAAACAGCTCCTCAGGCTCATGCAAACGCCTCTGCATGTGTACACACAGTCACAAATGCACATTGAAGTACACACTTTTGATTGTGCGGCAATTCACATTTTGCCATTTATGCAAAAAGCTGCAAATTGTGTGTTGTTACTAGATACAAGCGTTGACACATTTGCACATAAGGACACACATACTATACTGTATACGACAAATAAGGACGCAGTACAAAACATCCTGCCGAGCGCCCAGCAGGGAGCAGCTCAGTGGGCTCGACAAGTCTTCAGCAATGTGTTGTATTTCAAGGCTGTTTTCAAGGTTGATGCAGAGGGGTGTCAAGGCAAAAGTCAATGAGGACAAAAAAGTGGAGACAGCATAAGTTTTAACAACACTTATGCTGCATAAACTTCAGAGGAAGTGCTGATCAAGAAAACCTTCAATGTTTATTTCAAGAGCAGATTTAAAACTGACATTTACAACACAAATAGAAACATCTTTACATCACTCGCAAATATAAAACAAACTAAAACAGTTCCATGCATGGGTTAAGAGTCTAGCGCCAAGGACACAATGACAATATGAACTGTGAAGAAAGCGGGAATTGAACCTCCAACCTTCCAGTTATAGGACGACTGAGCCACTGTGACCCTTTCTAAACAGAATCTGGAATGAGCCACATGAATACATATTTACAAAACATTAAAAGATTATTCTAGACAAACAAGCTAAAAGCCCATGTAACAATAGTGCACAATAGAGAGTCTGAGTCTGGGATTTAATTAATCTTTCTGAGGGAGAAATTGACCTGTGAGCATCTTGTGTTGTGCATGTGTGAATGAAGGCATGGATGCCGTGCAGGTACTGGCATGTCTTCTGTGTTTAGTGTTGACAGGGAACAGCAGGATGAGGGGAAAGGCCTACTTGCTGGCCCTAACAAGTTCAACACAGACATAAAAAAAATCTATATCCGAGGGGAAATAATAAAAGTAAGGACCACTGTGCAGAACAGCAGCAGGCAGCTAGCAGTGTTATTGTATGATCCACATAGTGACATAAGAGGGGTTCAAATAATATAGCAACTAAAGGTGTGTGGTTGTAAAGAACATTTATAGCTGGTACATTTCGGCCCAGGTTATGTTTCCTCAATCCCCCAGGAGTTCATTGCCTTTGAGAGGAACAGTTTGCTGCAGTTTTGTTTGTTTCCTTCAATTCAATTGGCCACTCCAGAGCCACAAGCCCCGTGGAAACCAGGTTGTTTTGATGGTGTGACAGGTAATGTAATAAAAAAAACTCTGACCTTTCTCAATTTATGTGAAAAAATCAATTTAGCTCTGAAGCCCAACAAGATTAGCAGAGAGTAAACACTCGAGTGTATTAATTATATATATATATAAAAAAAATCATATAAAAGGCGTCTTAAATGTCTTTTTTTTCCTGGAGCTACTCATAAAAATGGTGAACGTGGTAACATTTTGTTCTGCAACAACAGAATTGCTCGTGATTTGAAATCTGTGATGGAAAAGATAGACCAATTCTAAATAGTGATATATAAAGTCCATTGCAGAACTTTCTTCTTTATTTATTGCCAATTGGATAGTGAGTTAAGTGTAGACTTTGTGGCAGAGTGGACACAAAAACAAGACAGATGGTAACAAGCATAACCCATATGCCTAAAGGAACCAGACAAGGAGACAACAATCCTTATTTATTCATTTAACCTTTATTTGTAGCTAGAGGTTTAGGTGCTACACAACAGTGTCTATCCAAAGCCAGTTATTCCCAGATAAAATGTCAAAGAGGACTAAAATGGGGGTCGATGTTAGCAGCATCTGGAGATATGGTATATCCTTTTACCAATAATAATAATAATAATAATAAAAATAATATTAATAATGTTAATATGACTGGTTTAATTTATTGGAAAATTTGTAATTGAGCTCTTTTCAACCAACATTTCTCTATTCATGATTAATCAGTGTAAGAAAAACTAGAGGGAAATAGAGGATGTGTTAATTCTTAATGAGGTTCCCACGAGTACTTTTAACCAAAAATGTACACTTCCTCACTTTCAATTCACTTGACATTTGATTGAAAGTTGCACATTGAAAATAAGGGCTCTCAGTGACCCGCATTTGTATTTCGGTTGCCAGACAACTGTACAACAATAGCAACAGTGGTTTCTGTGAGAATAACATGTCGCTAACACGCCAAGAATTAAGTTGTGTAGTTGTGGTGCTAAATAAGCAGCAGCACAAGAGTCATAGTTAACACGCTAATGAGTACAGATTGTTTCTTTGTTGTTTGTCAAATTAAAAAAAAAAAGGGCAGAACAGGTATTTTATTTTGGAGTGTTTTTTCCATTCTTTTTAGAGGTGTGAAAATGTTCTGCTGATATCGGTCAAAACTAATGAGAACAGACAGTGCAGTATGATAGATTTGAATCATGACTTTGATATCTCCTGGTGCTGTGGTGTACTGACACGCAGTTTGTCAGCTGTGTTAACTGTACTGTAAAACTAACAGAGAGGGACTGCTGACGCAGCTTTGCAAAGACTCCTGAAACAAAGGGGGGTATGAAAAGTTTGCATCAATCAAACCAGTCTTTATAAACTCATATGAGCAAAGCATCATATGAGTATACAAATAAGTGTTTCAAAACATACACAAATAAGTGTTTCAAGGTATATTGCAGGATAAACTGGTGCATTAATGTGCTTCATGGATAGTTTTGTATTATTCAGAAGCTGTTCTAATGAATTTGGTGTGGTTTCTGCTCACATATGTTCACAAACTGACTCACTGATTAGTTACAATACATATTATATTAATTAATTTATTTATTAGCATATTACAAAAAAGTGAAGTTTAATAAACTAAACCAAACTAAACTATTTGCTTTTCTACAGCTGCCTAAATAGGAAAAACACTGCTAGAGTGTTGTAAATGACCATCAGACACATTTCTACTTGAATTTGTTCAGAAGTGCACGTGCTCTGAAAAGGAGTGGAAGGTGTGGAATAGGAATCTGCACTGTTGCCACAAGATGTCGTCAAAAAGGCCAGAAAACAACATACCTCACCTTTAAATCCTCTACTAATATTAAGACCGGCATTCCCGTTCTCTCCACAGTTCATACTGTCATTGTGTCCTTGGGCAAGACACTTAACCCCCCTTGCCTCCAGTGTCTCCAGTCTCACAGGTGAAGCGGATAAATGAGTGCTTGTGTGTGTGATGAGGTGAATGGATACAGTGATATACAGTGCTTTGAGTGTCGGCATTGTTAGAAAAGCACTAAATATTCTACAACACATTTTTCAGATGTGCCCAACCCCACATGCATGCTGCATTTGTGTGATTAGTGATGTTGGCAGTAATGAGTAGGCTGTTGTGCGTTGCTATGGAGCTGTCAGCTATGATTCCTGCTAGCTGAACATCAAGGACTCCTGTCTATCACAGCATCCTCTGATCCACGCTAACACACTGAAGACACAAAGGCTACAAAGTTTTGCTCATTTACAATTACGGTACACCGAAAGTTAACATTGAGACACAATAAACTAGAGCGTCAAAGCAAAGACATTTAGCATCTAAATGATTATGCTCTTCTGTCACTTGACAGCTAAATACAACTAAACACTCCCATGCTACAAGATAAATGCCATAAACATTGGAAACACTGGCTCATTTTTCTCGACACGCCATATGCTGCCTGAGGACGAAGGAACAATATTCAAAGAAGGATGAGGAGGTGGATACAGGGGGTGTTTGATTTTCTCTGTTGAATTATATATTAGACAAAGTCTCACACGCCAGCCATTTCAGTAAGACAAATGAGCTCAATAACCACAGCAATTACTGACATGTCACATTCGTGTGTAATTTGAAACTAGTTAGTCCCTTAAATTTACACAAACAGTACAAAAAGAGTTTTATGAGAAATTGTAAGGATTTTTGGAAGACCAAGGCTGGTCCAAACAGTACTGCAGTTTAACATTTTATATTTTATTTATAATGGTGCAAACCTGCTTGAACATGAGTGGTTTAAATACACTCGTATTTATGCAGCAAAAAGGCCTGTAGTTTAACATTTCAGCAGAATTATTTCACGTTCTCCGTGACCTAAATATACTTATAGCAGATTCCCAGCATGTTAACTTTGTTAAAGCAAAGACCCATTTTGGGTGATTGCCAGGTCATTTCCAATTACAAATGCAGGATTGCTAACTTCCTCAAGGCCATGAAAATTTAATTGAATACTTAGTTGGAATTTTTATACTGCTGAAGATATTACGCCAAGTTTTTCCATGAGCCTATGAGAGGAGTTTAGGATTAAAATGATAAAGGCATATGAAATGTTGAATGACAGGGACAGAATAAATGTTGGTGTTGTGGGCGCAAGCTTGCATTCAAAAGAAAAAAATGACATGTCGTGTGTGGGACAGTGGGGTCTAGTATGTCGATGTTAAATATACACAACAACAAGAAGAATGTGTGGCATAAAGAGAGATGAATAAAACACTACTATAACAGCATTAAACCCTTGACAACTGCTCACTCAGTGGTTTTATGAACAATGACTGCTCATGTCTTACAGTACACAGCGAGGGAAAGAAGAAAGGCTAAGCTGAACAGTGTGTTTACATGACAGCAGTATTGACTGGTATTGACATCGGTGTCTAGAGAAGGAGACGTTCAGCTCATGAAAAGTGTACAATGTTATGGCGGAGAGGAAAATAGTGATATCTGCAAAGACAAATTATTTAAAAGCTTATCACAACTGATTAATGTCTATAGTGTGGGTCATGTATAAACAAATATTCTTGAGAACTGTTCAAGGGGAAAGATAAAGGTAATTTATGAGATAAAGTCAAGTGTAGGTTTTGAAACATCGAGAGGAATGTAATGCATTTGCGTGCTATTAAACGGCCAGGAACAGATTAATAAGGTAAATGAGGAGGCAGTGAAAAGTATGAGCTGAGGCGTAGAATATAACTCCATATGTTTCTGAGCTGCTGCACTAGTGTCAGCCCTAAAAGGTATTGAAGTGGGAACATATCTGAGCCCGCAAAATAATTTCCAGACAGAAATGACACACACTTTATAGTTTAACAGCTGTCTCCAGGTCACACAGACCAGACACGGTTTATGTTGTCAGGGTCCAAGGTGTGAGGTGGCCGTGCACATGTGAACAGACGTGCTTGAGACCGTCAGGGAGGGGGGAGAGTGCAAATATGTGCATACTTGGGTGTGTATAATACGAGGTGGGCAGTTCGAGACTGGAGCCTGGCAGGAGCGATAAAACAGAGCTATTAAAATCTTGCATTTAAATCCCACTCTGCCGTCTCGCTATAAACTTACCATGACTAATTAAGGCATGACTTTCTTCTTCTTTCTCTCTCACTCACTTTTTTGTCTTAATGGCACTGCTTAATGGCCAACTTTTGCCTTTAGTCACTCAAATGCAGTTCCATTACAGCAGAGGCAATGTCCTATGATTGAAGTGTTGCACACAAACATTTACAAACCTAGCCCTTGATTAATTATTTACCAATCAAAGCAAATAATACCACATTGTGACATTATATTTGCATGACGTCAGGTGAATCGCAGGGCTAACATGGAGAGACACACATTTATTCATTATATAGTTTTAAGCTGGAGTAACTATAGATTAAACTGACTCTGAAAGATAGAACTGAACATGGCCGCTGTCCCACAAAAGGTTCAGGTCCTTAAAATATTAACCCGGCTGGTGATTGGATTTTCAACCACAGTTTTATCCAATCAGAGCAGCTCCATGTTGTTTACGTTGATAGCTGCAGCGCAAAGTTAACCAAAGACACATGGGGCCAGGACTCCCCAGCAAAAGAGATTTGTAATCTCAGTGCGACTTTCCTGGATAAATAAAGGTTAAATAAAGTCGATAGCTCAGGGAGGACATACACAACCTCCACAAAGTAAAGCCGCTGTGGGCCGGATCTAAAATTAAACTTACAAATACACATAGCAGTAATACAAACATGTGATTGACCATTAGTTTGACCAACTCAAGCTCATGATTTGCAAAATGTACACATACAACAGAAACAACTTAGGAAAACCAATATGTGCAAGTCTTATGACAGCTTTGTGGCTTCAGACTTCTTTTAGTCCCATTTTCTCAGGTTGATAATGAATGAATATTCTTGAATATTATTTCAGTTTGTTTAAGAGTACAATAGCATCACATAAGCCTTTTACATAAGCACTTTACCACGACACTGGTGGAAGAAATTATTGTCTTATCCAGCCTTATGTTCCATTTATGCTCAACCAGCAACAGCAGGAAAGAAGCCGCTGTCCCAATATGTACTAGACAACATAGAGTGTCATACAATAGACATGCTACACAAGTCCTTTAAACAAGGACAAAAAGGCATATATCCTGTGAAACTGAAACCAAAAACCACCACATGGCTAATTTGCATAAAAAAACAACAACACATAAATACACATAAATGTCAATGTTTTTTCTTAATGGATGAGGATGCTTCTTTTAGTATGAGGCTGTATGTAAGAAATCCCACATTGAGCATAAAAGGAGCTGCTGAAGAGCGCAGACTAGTGTGCTTGGCCCTGAGAACCCAAAAACTTGCATGCTCCAATGAGTAACTTTCCATTTAAACTAAACATTTACACTTGACTAGGTGTTGGAGGAAGACTGGAAGAAAATTAACTTCTGTACCCATCCTAATAATCAGCTCATTCACTGTCCTTTTGCTATATATACAGAGTTTCCATGCCTTTGGGTAAAGTACAGTCTCTTCCTGTCTTTAACACTGTTTATTTTCTTCTTCCTTGCAGCCATTATCTTTTAATTCCTTCACACAATTTAAAGAAGACGCCAGTACAAAGCGAACAAGGTTTCTCTTTCTTACTTCCTTGCCAAGAGGTAACTTTAGGACACTGTTTGTGTATCTGATATTTACTTCCCTCTCGTTTCTTTATAAAGAGTGCTGTTAAACAAATACATCCCCAGAGGAACAGCCCACCTTTGACCATGCAATCACAGCTTGGCACGAAGCAACAGAAGAAAGTGCAGTGAATCCTTCCTATCTTCTCTTTAACAAATGAGCGCCTGGGTTTCTGTGGATTTATGGGAGCCCTGGGCTTTTGCTGTTGTGGGCCCGGTCACAGTAAATCTGCTATTTTTGTCAAGGTGTGAAATGTATTCGCCTGTTAAATCAGGCACAGGGGCCTTACTAAGAGAGTATTCCAGGCACACAAACACACACTGTTGATCAGAGTTTGTGCTGTGCTGCATGATGCTCATACGCTTCATTTATTTGTTTCTAGTAGTACTTTGGTGGTCTCATGGGTATATGAGAGGATATGAAAGAGACAGCAAGAGACTTTGACATGACCTTGTGTCAGTATGCTTTAACGGGGTGCTCACACTGCTGAAAGGATGAAGATTTGACTGAGAAATGTCATACAGCAAAGAAAAAAAAGAAAAAAAAGAAAAAAAAGACTATTCTTCTATCTAAGATCTATTATTCTATATACTCTTAAATAATCCAACACCTTCCGTTTAAAAGTTGCACATCATTTGTCCATTTTCCTGACAACTTCAATTGTTTACCTAAAGAAGCAGCCAGTGTCTCGTAGAATAAAACACAACAAAAATAGCCTTGTATTGAATAGAAAAAGACAGTGTGGCCCGATGTGGTTATGTTGCTACGGGACCCAGCAAGAAGACAGACCATGACAGTGGGACTATTTATACATATAGATATTTATATATTAATAACAAAAATTACAACAGTTACAGTAAAATATTGTCCTTGTGAATTTTCTGCTTCAATTACCGTGCAGCTATAAAAAGAGACTTTGTTGCAAAAAAGATGCAAGCTATACACTGTGTCTTTTCAAAACTGTGCAATGTTATGAATGGAGTTGTGACAGGCTTGCATCATAAACACAATAATAAGCCATACAATACATGAGTGTGAATATACCTCCTGTAGTCAGAGCCAGGACTTCTATTCTTTTTTCTCAGCTCTTCCTGAAGTTATTAATGATCATTTGTAAATGAGTGATGTTGAACTTCACTACAGTGATGTTTCCAGTGAGGGGGACGATATGAGTCACCCCTGAAATGGCCTGTGTTTCCATGGCGTTGGCAGGAAAAAAGGCGTAATGTAAGTGATGACTTTACACAAGTGCCACCGTTGTGTTTCTTTATGAGAAATAAATCATATTTGAAAATGTAGATGTGGTCTCATTTAAGAGAATGTATGGTATTTTTCTTGTGCTAGAGGAAAACAGTTTAATCACCTAATAGCATATTGTAAAAGGTAAGCTTCAAGCTGCAGGTTTGATGAAATGAATTAGTATTTTGCAGGGTCAAAAGGAGTAAAGAGATTTTTTTGAGTAATGCAGCATTTAGTAAAATAAAAAAGCCAGTAAAACAAAAACTCCAAACAGAAAAAAAAAAATGACTTTAATTCCCAAAGTGAGAGCAAGCCATAAGTTGCTGACACTGTTCTAAACTAAAAACAACTTCTCATATGAAGCACTTGGTTTGTTTATTGGCTAAAAGTACATTTAGTATTGTTAGAATATGACTGTTATTCTATCTATCACACAAACACAAGTTTCTTTTGAGAAAATACTGAGATTTGAGTAGGACAGACTGTGGTTTTTGGCTCCACCTTTGAGAGGACTGTAACCCCCACTGCGGTTGAAATTATACTGGAGGAGTGACTAAAGAGGTAGAGTGCACTTATTTAGGAAAAGCCTTACCTCCTTTGACAGTGGCAAAGCCTTTTGTGCTTATTCAACCGTAACCATACAGTTCAATTGGAAATGTGTCTCCTTAATTCCCACACCTCACAGTCAACACGCCACAAACCCAAGACAGCAACAATCAGCCCAAACTAAGATATAAAGTAGCTGAACGCCACAGAGCCAAGAGGAAAGTGGAAGTGTGGCCAAGGTTAAAGAGCTGTAAAATGATTAATAGCTCAAGGAAGGAAGCAACAAAACAAAACAAAAACCATGACAGGACAGTTAAGCAGATAAAGACTTGGGAGGGGAATGACAAGAGGTAATAGGAATAGAGAAATGCATGAGACGATAATGGCCAGGGGCTCTCAAGCAGATGGAGAAAAAACTTTAACCTTGAGGCTGAGAAAATGACACTTAAGTCTTTTGAAAGCAAAGAAAAACTCATAGAATTACTGCTGCTGCTCTGGCACAGTTGATGGTCACCATGATGGGGATAACCTGGGGCTTGTTAAAAGAATCATTTCATGCACGCACCAGTGCTCTCTTTTTATCGTCTGCCTGGCTTTGCGGCAGGCATGTGGGCTCTCGCTTGAAACATCGTCTCGAAAATTAAGCCCCACTCGTCTCTGAGCGTAGCCTGAGGTGTAGAACAGCACTACTGAGAGAAAAAGTTTAGGAGAAAAAAAAATCGAAACTTAGAGGAAAAGTAAAAGCATAAGATGGACTAAGTGACAGAGGGATGACATATGACAGAAAGAAAGGAACCTGAATGACTTTTAAATGTGTTTTTACTGCCTCAGGCACCAGAAGTGACATGAGAATTTTTAAGTCGGCAAAGTGACAAGATGTTTGCAAAGAGGTAAAATCTATGTTATACAACTTAAGAAAAGTACCTACCCCGACTTCGACATGATCCGAGCCCTTGTCATCCTGCTTATGGAGGATTTCAAAGTAGTACCGCCTTGAAGAAATCAGGCTGAAGGGAGATAAACAGAGAAAAAGAAGTGGAAGATTTGATTACATAAAAACATGTGTTCATTAGTGGAATTTACCTCAAGGCAAGTTATTCAATAAGCCCGCAATGCAGTGAGGTAAACAGCTTGAGCGTCTATGAAAACATACATCAATAGGCAATCTGTATGGGATAATCAGACCCAGACATAACTTTGCGCCACAGGGAGGATGGCAGAAGAGCAGGCAGCAAGCCCAGATATTATATACGCCTTAGGTCCTGAATAAAACACTGCTTCGGAGACAGAGTGGCTAAATCAATGCTCCACATAAATCAACATTTTACACTGATAGTACTTCTCTGGATATCCTCGTTAGACTGAGCGGAGGCCCAACTGAGGTTCTACTGTTTGGATCACAGATCAATTTCGTACACACAAAAGTGTAATTTATTGTGGATAATAGTTTAGCATCTGTTGCTCAATAAGAAAGAAAAGGCAAAGCGTGTCTCTGCACACACAACTAATTATAGAAGAACACAAATTTTATTCAGAACGTCATAACATATGTTACAGTTCCATGTTAGTTTTCTAAAGTTTTCTTTGCTCTAATGCCCTCCCAGACCGGCGGGGTGGGGGGGGGGGTTCCAGTTGAAAGGGAAGGACAGAGGCTGAGAAGAGGGACAGTCACGTGTTGCCTGGATGTGATGGCTGCTGCTGCATCATGAGGCGGCCTCATGTTCCATATCCAATAAATCACTGCAGGTGCAGGGGAGCAGTGACAGTGCGCTAAGGTCACTCTCTCATGAATAGGCAACAACTCCTGGTGCAGCAGCCTACATGGCAAGTCCGGCATTCGACTTGTCCTTTAACAAACATTAGAAGCAATACAAAACATTCATAAAAAATTTGGTTCTGTGAAAATATGGGCTTAGATTTATTTTTAAGATTTATTTTAGACCTTTTCAAATTTATAAAAACTCAGCAGTGACACAAATCAAAAAGAAAGCGGTGATGACATAGAGCAAACAAACCAGAGTCAGGCTTTGAACTCGGTTGTGCTTTGTGCTCGACCAGGTGAGCGACAAGTCTTTCAAATACACAGAACTGATCCAACTATCAAACGGATGCAAGCAGCCGGAAAATATGTCTTCATACATTTTAAACTGCAATGTCAAAGCATATTATATTGTTTCCATTTGTTAACCAATGCCAACAACCTGCTTATTGCATATGTAAATGATATATTTATTAATAAGAACCCCCACAGTCAGGAGTCTGCA